>CM076581.1:1552539738-1552977940 GCA_034641835.2 Pinus albicaulis
AAGAAAAGCTTACATCACGCGTGACATTTTAAAAGAAATTAATGTCAAAACAACAACAAACAAAGATAGGGGTGAAAATATGGTAACCAAATCTTGGTCCTGACCTACTCATCTGATTATTAGACTGCTAACCAATTCATAATTCCCTGCAAGTTATTCAAGAAATAACAAGAAAGATAATATGTGAAGGAAAGTATAAACCAATTTTGAAATAAAATTTGTTTACCCGAAACCAAATCTGTGCTCTTATACCGCATTATACCTTAGTAAAGTTTGATAAACCACATATGACAACATATTCGGAAGTCATTTTGTCTAAACAAAAATAAGGTGTGAAAATACATTATACCTAGGAAGTTGTTGGGGACAACTAACAACCTCCCTTTTTATTTAGTATTAGTAATAATGCTAAATAAATGGGGACCCTTAGTTAAAAAATCCAAAAAAAATCAATTAGGATTTGTTTTCCTTTTCAAATAAAACTTTCTATCATAAACTTATAGAAATCCCTTAGAAAGAACATTAAGAAACACTTAAGTTTATGATAGATTATAATAAAATTGCTCTTTAAACAAAATAGCGCATCCATCGCAAAATGATATATATCTTTTATAAAATTGAAAACGCGATTTTGCGCTTTTGCGATAATGAGATCCCAAAAAGCCTATACAATAAACATATTGGTCGCAGATCGCATAGCGAAGAAAACATAAATGTTAAACAAATATCTTTTGCGCTGTTTACCATTTTGCGCTTTTGCGAGATTTGCGATATGCGCTTTTGCGCTATTGCGCAATTTCCGCTTTTGCGCTATTCTACATAACTACGATGGCTTCATTTTGCAATATTGCGATATTGCGACATTGCGATATTGCGCTATTGCACAACAAATCGCAGATCGCAATGTCGCAGAGTCATGTAGGCGCGTTGTCCAAAGGCAATCTTCCCATATATCAAATTTGTTATACACTTTAATGATTAGATTAAATGATTGGATTGACAATTAAAGGTAAATGAGATTTTGTTTTGATTGAAAGTCGTTTCACGATTAAAATATTATATTTCATCTTCCTTCACATTTAAAACAGTCTCATCACCTTTCTTATGCCATTACTCTCATTTAACTCGTAAAACGCAGGCACGAAGGAGCAAACGTCTATACAAAGCTTTCACTAAACACTATGGGTAAGAAGGAGAAGAGCTCGAATTCTGAAAACAGAGAAATGGCTTCGCTGTATGCATACACCGCTTGTAATAAGGATGCCGGTATATCCACTTGGGAAGGAATGTATAATCTGTTAGAAGAAGAAAATCCTGTGGTGATGAAAGTTGTGGCTACAGCAGATTCTAGTGATACATCTGAAGCAACCCTCAAAGAACTGGCTTGTTCATTTCTCCATAGGATAGCGGCAAGGCCGAGGATTCTCCCATATATGGACATGGTGAAATGGGTGCTGGACAACACTGATATTTTAGACAGACAATTCAGAACTTCATCTGAAGAGCTAATCGGGTCATTCACCACGGAAGATGTGAGGCTGATGTATAAGTTGCCGGAACCTCATGCGCCTTATAATAAGCAATTTATGAAATAATTTGACAGAGAACATGTGAATTTGTCAGAATGCACACAGGAATGGACCAAAAGAGATGAGCCATTGAAGAAAAAAACAAACACAGGTGGACAGTACCAAAAAAGGATGTTTTAGACGCTGTTCACAAGTTCAAATATCCAAGTGGGCAAATTGACACAGTTTCTACCACAAGATAAGGTATGTAAGTTTGCCAAAATTATCCTCTATAGAGCTTTTAGAAGTTACTGAAGAAGCTTTTGGAGGTCAAGAGTTCTCAGAGAAACATAAATCTCTTCTTGAGAAAAGTCGGGAGTTGAAGAGACTTGAAATAACTGTAAGACAAAATGAGGAAACATTGACCAAATTCAAGGCACTTAACGCTAAGTAAGGAAAAAGATGTAGAGCGTGTTCGGCACAGAGAAAAATTACTGCTAAAGGTCAAATCGATAAAAAAGAAACTACTTTGGCTAAATTATGATATGAGAAAATGGTGAAGCAAAATCAAGATGAAATTGCAAAATAAATAACAGAGCAAAAAAGCTCCATTAAAGGAAAATGCACAAAGAGAAGGCAGCAGAGGAGGCGGCTATAGCGATATACACTCTCACTGATTGTGTAAATGATAATTTACACAAAGCTAACTTGATTCCAGAAACTGTTCCAGGATATCTCCCACAGGCACATCAATTGCAAACAGAATGGAGGCAAAATGCAGAAGAAAGAGCAAAATCAATCCAAGGGCTGACAAGATTGAATTGGGACTCATACTGGATGTACTTGGTGAAGCCACACAGTCAGCACAGTTCGCTTAATTGTATCATCAATGCTACAGAGAAGATTGCGCCTACGCTTGCCGACTCTGTCTTTTCAGGACAGTTGAATTCTGAAGTCGGTCAACCGCATCTTCTCAAAACTATGCTAGATGCCTGCAAGTTTAAAGATCAAGTTCATATATAGTTAGATTTAGTTTTAATTTTACTGTATTTTAGCCTAGGAAAAGGACGGTCATTGAACCGAATCCTTAATTTTTGTAATAAGACTATTTTTAGATTTAGCTAAGTAGTATTTAAACCCTTCTCATGCATTTAGAGAAGGGTCCTGGATCTTAATGTTTTTTGACTTGGAGATTGCATTTCTGTACTCCATTGTCTTATATATTTTTAGAAAGGATCACATCTGGTGATTTTTTATGCGGAATTATCTTTGAAGTGTTGCATTTCTGTACCTTGGAATTTGATTTTGCATCAGAGTTACTGGATTAGAGTATCAGATTTCATTTGAAAGTCTTCAAGATGAATAAGGTATTTCTATCCGTTCACTGTTGATTTCTTTTGTCTTATGATATTCGCTTTAAAATTGCTATCATTTATATATATTTGTTTTCACAACGCTTCCTTTTATATATCATTTCTGAGTATAATTGAAACGCTATCTTTCATAAGTATATATAGATGGTATACAATGATGAATGCAATATGCTAATACAACTCTGTTTAATTTCTTAAACAGAGTTATCTTTATTTGTTTCTGCATATTTCAATTTAAATGATAATACATTTTCATGGTTATTGTTAAATTGGAACAATATTAAGTTGTATTCACATATAAATACTCAGGTTAGTGTTAGAATTTCTTTTTTATCGCATTGAGTTATAAGGAAACTGGTCCTTTAAATCCAGTCGGAGCCACCATACCAAACGAAAAAGGAGCTGTCCTAAGGTCCCGACCGGGTGGTTTTCCCCAATGTTTAAAGCATAGATTTTCAAGGCTTCAACATTTTTGGCGCTAGAAGGAGGGCTTGAGCCATGAATGGCAATTAAATCTTTATCCACAAGCCATTTTGAGAGCAAAACACCTTCATCAACTTCTTCAATTTCTTCTGAAATACAAAATCCTATAGAAGAAATTGCGAAGAATATTCATACACCCACTACCAAAATCTCAAAACATTCAGACAATCAAAATCCTGAGTCTCCTGAAGTTCAAGATTTAATTTATAAATTGAAAGGATTCTCATTATCTTTAGAAGAGTCTGAAATATCTGAAGGTAGTGTAACTTCAAAATTTGTTTCTTCCAAACCTCTTACTAGGCTTCAAAGTGAAAAACTTGGTATTTCTCCGAAAGAATTCCCTTTACCTAGTAGAAGTAAGACAAGAAAAATTCAATAGGAATCAGAAAGTAATATAAGTTCAACATCTAATATTCAAATACCTGTTTCCGAAATCCCATCTCAACAAAGTACAATTGTTTCCATATCATCTCCTCAATCATCATCCACTCAATCATCATCTACTCAATCATCATCAATCTCAACATCATCTATTCCAACAACTTCTATTCAAACACCACCAATTTCTACTACTCCTCCAATAGTTGTTCCAATAATGGCTAGACCATGGGCTACTCCATGGGCAGTCAATATGGCTGCACCTTTACATGATTTACCAGACAATCCTGGAAAATGGCTTCCAAAATTTAGCCCAGATCTTAACATTCAAGATGAAGAACATGTCAATAACTTTATGCTGGCTATAAATTTGAATGGAGTCACACATGAAGATGTTGTAGTTAGACTATTCCCTTATACTCTTCAAGGAGTAGCTGGATCATGGTACTTTTCGTTACCATCAGGATCCATAACAAGTTGGGCCATTTTTGCAGATCATTTTTTAACCAAATTTGGAGATGACCGATCAATAGAAACTTTACTCAATGACCTCTCCAATTTGAAGATAGAACCCAAGGAACCCATTAAAGAATTCAACGCTAGATTCAACAAACTCTTGAACAAAATTCACACAGATTCACAGCCCAGTGAACAAGTCAGAATTGAATGGTACATAACTGCCTTACCTTCAAACATAGCAATTTTTGTAGACAGAGCTGCAAAACCTACGTTAGCTGAGAATATGAAAGAAGCTATTGCAGTAGAAAAATGAATTATCTCTCTAGAAAAGAAAAATGCTATTGAGGAAAGGAAATCGAAGAAAGTCAGCTTCAAAGATGATTTAAAGAAAAAGGCCAAAGACCCATACGACATGGAAGGTTTACAGAAAGTTCTTAAAACCATGTCAAATGAAATGGTTGAAATCAAAAAACAAGTAGCTGAAACTTCTACCAAGAAACCATTCCGAAATTTCAGAAGAAACCAAGTTGAATCTAAACCTCCTAATGCAATCTCTAATGCAGAATCAGAGGAAGAGGAAGAAGAAGAAGATACATCTCTAGTATCAGATGAAGAAAATGAAAATGAAGAAATAGCTGAATTGATTGGAATGTGGGATTTTATTCTCCATAATTCTGATAGTGAAGAAGCTATGCCTGTAAGTACTAGGAGTAAATCTATATCGGAACCAGTGCAAACAGTTCCTAAAAAGAAAATTACAACTCCAAGTACCAAAGACAAATCCCCTGTAAAGAAAACTTCTCCATTACCTACTCAAAATCAACCATCTTCTTCTAATCCTCCCACATCAACAACAAAGACTTTAGTAGTGTCAGATCCTATGGAGTACAACATTGTTGAAGACATGAAAAAGATCAAAGCCAAAATTTCATTACATGAACTCAGCAAACTAAAACACCAACAAAAGTTGCTATTGAAAGAATTAAACGCTACACCAATTGCTCCTTTACCAAGTGGTGTAGTTGCAAAAGCAGCTAGAGGAGCTGGTAAGCCACCAGATAAGGTAGATGCTACTGATACTGTGCTCATTGGAGAAAATTCAAATTCTCAAACTCCTCCTTTTCTTTTGACTTATGAGATGTACAATAAAAATCTGCACAATTGTTTGATTGATTCTGGAGCCTCCTCCAATATAATGCCTACTTCTGTCTGTGCCAAATTGAATATCGAACCACAGAAATCAGCAGTTCATATCGTTCAATTGGATCGCTCTAAAGTTCAAGTTGTAGGAGAAATCAATTCAATTACTATCAGATTAGCTTCTGATCCTAGGATTGTCCAAAGAATTGATATTTTGATTGCTGATATTCCTGAATTCTATGGATTAATTTTAAGCAGGGACTGGTCTGCGAAACTTAATGGTTATATCTCAACTGATTATTCACATATGTGGCTTCCCTACAAAGGGAAACCAAATCAAATCAAAATCGAACGAGAAAAACATATGACACACACTGTCACTGAATTTGAACAACCTAATGAACCTGTAGCATTCAACAACAATATTCTTGGAGGTTATTCTGCTGAATCATTTCTGGGAAACTTCGAAGCACCTCAATCACCTTTTTCTGTAAATACTTTTGTTTCTCAAATAGAAAATTTTTCACAATATGATTCTTCCAGAATTGTAAATATTTCTGATGTAATTGTAGATAAGCCAATAGATAAGTCTTTATTTTGGTCGTTATATTTTGATGGATCAAAGTCTAGTGATGGAGCTGGAGCTGGATGCATCTTAATTGATCCAGATGGTGAGAAAACTATGCCGTCATGTAGGTTAGAATTTGAGTGTACTAACAATACCGCAGAATATGAAGCCTTGGTTCAAGGACTTTATAAAGCTATAGGGTTAGATGTTAAATACTTGAAAGTCTTTGGTGATTCCGAAATTGTCATAAAACAAGTTAGAAATACTATTCATTGCCTTTCAGGACATCTTAAACACTATCAAACCCTAGTACAAGATCTCACCACTCATTTTTTAGCATTCAATATTTCTCCTATTCCTCGGAATCAGAATACATCAGCTGACTTGTTAGCTAATGTTGCATCTAAACTCCTACCTGCTGAAGATTGCAGTCCTGATAGGTTTTTTGTAGAATTGATTTTTCGTCCATCTGTCCCAGATAATGTTACAAACTGGAGAGTATTCTATCATGATCAAGATATTTTAAATTTCATGACTTCAGAGAAATCATATGATGAGAAAATTATTGACGAAGATGATCATGATTTTCAAATTGCTTCAAAAGGTAATGAAAATCCCATTCCGAAATCTGTTGTTAAATTAGAGGATTTATATGACATTAGAGACAGATTCAAGAAAGTTACTAATACGAAACTTCAAAGCTCAACTTTGAAGTTTGAATTAGTAAATCTTGGTTCTGATTCTAAACCTCAAAACGTTAACTTAGGACTCAATTTAACACCGGAGGAAATGAATGCATTCATTAAACTGCTGAACAAGTACAAAAACGTTTTTTCTTGGAATTACGATGATCTAAAAACGTATGATACTTCAATTATTCAACACACGATTCCAATGCTTCTTGATGTTAAACCTGTTTAACAGAAGTTGAGAAAGATCCATCCAAATCTCGAAAGTCAAATCAAATCAGAACTTAATAAACTTTTGAAAGCCAAAATCATTTTTCCAGTCAGGCACTCTAATTGGGTTTCCAATATGGTACCTGTAAGGAAGAAGAATGGTGATATAAAAATCTGTATTGATTTCAGAAATTTAAACAAGGCATGTTTAAAAGACAATTTCCCATTGCCAACCATGGAACAAATACTTCAAAAGGTAGCTGGTTCTGAACTTATGTCCTTTCTCGATGGATTTTCGGGCTATAATCAAGTTTTAGTTCATCCAGATGACAGATTGAAAACAACTTTCAGAACAAAATGGGGAACTTATGCTTATCAGAAAATGCCTTTTGGTCTAATAAATGCGGGAGCGACTTTCCAAAGAGCCATGGACATAGCATTTAAAGGTCTGATCAATAAATCAGTTGTTGTTTATCTTGATGACATAACAATATTTTCAAAAAAGAGAGCCAATCATCTACATGATTTAAAACAAATATTTGAAAGATGTAGAAGGTTTGGTATTTCCTTAAATCCAAAAAAATATTTCTTTGCTTTAGATGAAGGAAAACTCTTAGGATTTGTTGTGTCAAAAGATGGTATATATATTGATCCAGATAGAGTGAAAGAAATTTCTGATATTTCTTTACCACATAACAAAAAATCCATGCAATCATTTCTTGGACAGATCAATTTTGTTAAAATATTTATTCCTGATTTTTCTTTAATTGTTTTACCTATGCAAAATATAATCAAGAAGAATTCAATATTCAAATGGGCGCATAAAGAAAAAGAAGCTTTTGATTCAATCAAACAAGCGATCATTAATGCACCGGCATTGAATACCCCATATTTTTCTAAATATTTTACTTTGTATACTCTGGCCACTGAAACATCCTATGCAGCCGTTTTAACACAACTCAATGATCAAGAAATCGAAGCACCAATTTCTTTCTTTAGCTCAAATCTGCAAGGAGCTGAGCTTAATTATTCCGATGTTGAAAAACAAGCCTTTGTTGTGTTTAAATCAATCAAACATTTCAGACCTTTTCTCTTGAAAACACATACAAAAATCATTGTCCCATTCTCTGCAGTGAGACAATTATTAATTCAAAAAGAAGTAGGAGAAAAGAGAGCTAACTGGGTAACAGCCTTGCAAGAATATGATATTGATATTAAACCAGCTAAGATTGTTAGAGGACAAGGTTTTTGCAGATTATTGGAAGGAGCTCATAACATACCAGAAAATCAAGATTCAAATCAAGATATTCAAGTAAGTCAGATAAGTGTTACAGATTCTGAATCTCAGTATGCTGATCTTATCTATTACTTGAAAAATGGGTATGCTCCTTCTAATCTCAGCTATAAGAGTAAACACGCTTTAAGGTTAAAGGATATTAAATATGAGATCATTGATAATGTGTTATTTAGGAAAAATTATGATTCAATTTTATTAAGATGTCTTGAAAAGACTGAAGCTGAAAAGGTTTTGCAGGAACTACATGATGGACCAGCAGGAGGTCATTTTGGAGGTGATACCACGGCTCACAAAATAATTCACGCTGGTTATTACTGGCCTACCCTTTTTAAAGATACACATGATTACGTAAGGAAGTGCCGAATTTGTCAAACTGCAAGTGGAAGACAAAGGAAACCAGCTTTTCCTTTGCAACCAGTAACTATTGAGCAACCATTCGAACAATGGGGACTTGACATTATTGGTGAGATAATACCTCATTCTTCCAAACAGCACAAGTACATCCTTACTGCAACTGATTACTTTACAAAATGGGTAGAGGCAATCCCGTTGAAGGTAGCCAATTTTGATGCAATTATTGATTTCATAGATCAATTCATCATAACCAGGTTTGGTGTACCTAACGCTCTAGTCTTTGATAATGCATCTTACTTCTCTGGAAATAGTTTAATAGAATTTGCAGTCAAAATAGGTTTTAAATTAAAATATTCAGCAAATTATTATCCACAAGGTAATGGTTTGGCTGAATCCACTAACAAAAACCTTATCAAAATCATTAAAAGGACCATTGATCAAAATCAAAAGAATTGGCACAAGTCTTTAATCTTTGCATTATGGGCTGATCGTATCACTGAAAAAGCTTCAATAGGAACTTCACCTTTCAATTTAGTTTATGGAAAAGAAGTTGTGATACCATCAAATTTAGCTCTTCCATCATTAGCCCTAGTGAAATTTATTGAAGAAAATCCTTCTTCATCCATTCAATTGAGATATGATCAAATCCTTAAATTAGAAGAAGATAGGGATAAAGAAAAAATTACTCATGAAAAACATCAACAACTTGTAAAATCTTCTTTTGATGCAAGTTCTACCGGCTCAAAAATTTTGTCAATTGGTGATCTTGTTCTGAAATGGGATAAAGCACACGAAGAAAAAGGTAAACATACCAAGTTTCAGAAAATGTGGCTTGGACCATTTCAGATCATTGAAAAGATAGGCTCAAATACATTCATGCTCCAAGATCTAACAGGTAAGAGAGAATCTCTTCCTGTAAATGGGCTTATCTTGAAGAAATTATTTTCATAAGGAGGTAACCCCTTCTTAAACTGTACATATTCCTTTCTGCAGAATTTTTGATTGTTTTTTGCAAATAAAGGTTGTTAATGAGTCTCTAATTGACTGTTTACTATTTAAGAAAATTTCTTAGGAAGAATATTATAAATATTTATTTTGTGTAAATAAGAATTTTTAAAGTAATGATCACAGTTTTTGAATAGTTTAAAATAAGATGTTAAACTTTGAAAGATTATTTCAATCATTTGCATGATCTTTTGAAAACTTGAGAAGAATGTAAATCATCATAAGTTTATTAAGTAGAGAAAGGTTATCTATCAAAGTAAAGATTTTTCAAAGTTTTGGAACCCAAAAAACTCTGAAAATTGTCATCCATTGATTCTTAAAGATAAAACTATTTCACCCCATCCATTTAAGTTGTGATTTTTTAGAATGTAATTCTAAGAAATTTGAAAATTTAAGAGATAAGAGGTCTCATTATGAGCCGACTTACCATGTTCATAAGGAGTAATAAAACTGACATTACCAATACTGCATACCAAAACAGGGTAATGGCTTATAAATATAAGGCAAGGGGTCTCATCACGAGCCAGCTTGTTCAGTTTAATTATAACTAGTGAATGGAATTGTTATTAACTGGCTACCAAACTAGAACAATGGCTCTTAAAATAAAAAATAAATAAAAGACAAAAACATGAGATAATAAGTCTTATGAATTTATCTTTTAAAAAGTCATAATTTTAGTTGGATGGGACAATGAATGGTTAATGGTTTAAAGGTAACCCTGTCGAGACTATGAAAGTTTGCTGGCAGCAGAGGCAATACCTATGGCAATAGAGTATATTATAAAACCAA
Organism: Pinus albicaulis; assembly: GCA_034641835.2. Lineage (NCBI taxonomy): Eukaryota > Viridiplantae > Streptophyta > Pinopsida > Pinales > Pinaceae > Pinus > Pinus albicaulis. The sequence continues at coordinate 1,552,549,992 of CM076581.1, forward strand.
AACTTGGAGAAATCCACTTACTTCATTATTAACACCAATCAAAGCTTGAAATAACTCAAAATGTTTTTATTCTTAAAGAATTAGAAAGAAATTGTGAATGATTTTTTTTTTTTTTTCATAGTTACATTTTATTTGAATTATCCTAAGATAGTTTTCATTATCTTTAAAAATCTTTACTTACTAAAGATATAGTGTTCATTTTATTTTTTAGAGATAACTGTTTCTTTCAGTGAATCGCCAATTGTTGTAACCAGCAACAACCCCCCTTTTTATTTAATATTAGTAATAATACTAAATAAATGGGGACCCTTAGTTAAAAAATCCAAAAAATCAATTAGGATTTGTTTTCCTTTTCTAATAAAACTTTCTATCATAAACTTATAGAAATCCCTTAGAAATAACATTAAGAAACACTTAAGTTTATGATAGATTACAATAAAATTGCTCTTTAAACAAAATAGCGCATCCATAGCAAAATGGTATATATCTTTTATAAAACTGAAAATGCGATTTTGTGCTTTTGCGATAATGCGATCCCAAAAAGCCTATACAATAAACATATTGGTCGCAGATCGCATAGCGCAGAAAACAGAAATGTTAAACGAATATCTTTTGCGCTGTTTACCATTTTGCGCTTTTGCGAGATTTGCGATATGCGCTTTTGCGCTATTGCGCAATTTCCGCTTTTGCGCTATTTTACATAACTACGATGGCTTCATTTTGCGATATTGCGATATTGTGACATTGTGATATTGAGATATTGCGCAGCAAATCGCAGATCACAATGTCGCAGATTCATGTAGGCGCGTTGTCCAAAGGCAATCTTCCCATATATCAAATCTGTTATGCGCTTTAATGATTAGATTAAATGATTGGATTGACAATTAATGGTAAATGAGATTTTGTTTTGATTGAAAGTTGTTTCACGATTAAAATATTATATTTCATCCGCCTTCACATTTAAAACAGTCTCATCACCTTTCTTATGCCATTACTCTCATTTACTCGTAAAACGCAGGCACGAAGGAGCAAACGTCTATACAAAGCTTTCACTAAAAACTATGGGTAAGAAGGAGAAGAGCTCGAATTCTGAAAACAGAGAAATGGCTTCGTTGTATGCAGACACCGCTTGTAATAAGGATGCCGGTATATCCACTTGGGAAGGAATGTATAATCTGTTAGAAGAAGAAAATCCTGTGGTGATGAAAGTTGTGGCTACAGCAGGTTCTAGTAATACATCTGAAGCAACCCTCAAAGAACTGGCTTGTTCATTTCTCCATAGGATAGCGGCAAGGCCAAGGATTCTCCCATATACGGACATGGTGAAATGGGTGCTGGAAAACACCGATATTTCAGACAGGCAATTTAGAACTCCATCTGAAGAGCTAATCGGGTCATTCACCACGGAAGACGTGAGGCTGATGTATAAGTTGCCGGAACCTCATGCGCCTTATAATAAGCAATTTATGAAAGAATTTGCCAGAGAACATGCGAATTTGTCAGAATGCACACAGGAATGGACCAAAAGAGATGAGCCATTGAAGAAAAACAAACACAGGTGGACAGTACCAAAAAAGGATGTTTTAGACGCTGTTCACAAGTTCAAATATCCAAGTGGGAAAATTGACACAGTTTCTACCACAAGATAAGGTATGTAAGTTTGCTAAAATTATCCTCTATAGAGCTTTTAGAAGTTACTGAAGAAGCTGTTGGAGGTCAAGAGTTCTCAGAGAAACATAAAGCTCTTCTTGAGAAAAGTCGAGAGTTGAAGAGACTTGAAATAACTGTAAGACAAAATGAGGAAACATTGACCGAATTCAAGGCACTTAATGCTGAGTAAGGAAAAGGATGTGGAGCGTGTTCGGCACAGAGAAAAATTACTGCGAAAGGTCAAATCGATAAAAAAGAAACTACTTTGGCTAAAGTATGATATGAGAAAATGGTGAAGCAAAATCAAGATGAAATTGCAAAATTAATAACAGAGCAAAAAGCTCCAATAAAGGAAAATGCACAAAGAGAAGGCAGCAGCAGAGGTGGCTACAGCGGCAAACACTCTTACGAATTGTGTAAATGATAATGTACACAAAGCAAATTTAATTTCAGAAAATGTTCCAGGATATCTCCCATAGGCACATCAACTGCAAACGGAATGGAGGCAAAAGGCAGAAGAAAGAGCAAAATCAATTCAAGGGCTGACAAGATTAAATTGGGACTCATACTGGGCGTACTTGGTAAAGCCACACAGTCAGCACAGTGCGCTTAATTGTATCATCAATGCTACAGAGAAGATTGCGCCTACACTTTCCGACTCTGTCTTTTCAGGACAGTTGAATGCTGAAGTCGGTCAACCACATCTTCTCAAAACTATGCTAGATGCCTGCAAGTTTAAAGATCAAGTTCATAGATAGTTAGATTTAGTTTTAATTTTACTGTATTTTAGCCTAGAAAAAGGACGGTCATTGAACCGAATCCTTAATTTTTGTAATAAGACTATTTTTAGATTTAGCTAAGTAGTATTTAAACCCTTCTCATGCATTTAGAGAAGGGTCCTGGATCTTAATATTTTTTTGACTTGGAGATTGCATTTCTGTACTCCATTGTCTTATATATTTTTAAAAAGGATCACATCTGGTGATTTTTATGCGGAATTATCTTTGAAGTGTTGCATTTCTGTACCTTGGAATTTGATTTTGCATTAGAGTTACTGGATTAGAGTATCAGATTGCATTTGAAAGTCTTCAAGATGAATGAGGTATTTCTATCCTTTCACTGTTGATTTCTTTTGTCTTATGATATTCGCTTTAAAATTGCTATCATTTATATATATTTGTTTTCACAACGTTTCCTTTTATATATCATTTCTGAGTATAATTGAAACGTTATCTTTCATAAGTATATATAGATGGTATACAATGATGAATGCAATATGCTAATACAACTCTGTTTAATTTCTTAAACAGATTTATCTTTATTTGTTTCTGCACATTTCAATTTAAATAATAATACATTTTCATGGTTATTGTTAAATTGGAACAATCTTAAGTTGTATTCACATATAATTACCCGGGTTAGTGTTAGAATTTCTTTACCAGTATTTAGTTTAAATTAGATAGTTTTATTTCAGTTAATTTAGTCCCATTTCCACCCACCCAAACCAATCCATTTAGTTATAAGGAAACTGGTCCTTTAAAGCCAGTCGGAGCCACCATACCAAACGGAAAAGGAGTTGCCTTAAGGTCCCGACCGGGTGGTTTTCCCCGATGTTTGAAGCAGAGATTTTCTAGGCTTCAAATGTTAAGTATAGAAGAATGTCATGTATACCGTTTAATTTTTTTAACTCCCCCTACTGGTATGTTATGGTTCAGTCCATAAATAATTTCCCCTAATGGATACAAAATCCCTAGATATGACAAAGCGAGAATTGTATTGCTAGACATGAAAAAAGTTGATATCTAGAGATCTCTAGGACATTTTATGGATAAGTGGCCAAATGTTGGGGTTTCTATTGCCTTTGATGGCTCAACAAATGTTAAAAACTGACATTTGATAAATGTTCTTGGCGTGTTGGCTAGTGATGCAATCTTCCTTGCAGCCCAAGACTCCTCATCATTTGTACCATCTTTTGGGAGCATTGCATACCTCTTATCGAAAAGTAATAATGATATAGGGCCATCCAATATGACACAAGTCATTAAATATAATGTAGCTAATTGTAAAGTATCAGGAAAACCATTGAGCATGCACATCCTCACATTATCACTTTGATTTTTTGTTGCACATGTTGAATCTTTTAATACATGATATTGTTAAGCACATAGAGCATGACCCGATCAATTCCTTGTAGAAGGAATGTAAGTCCATCATCAAATTCATCACAAGGCATATTGTTGTCCACTATATTTACGAGGTTCAGTCTAAGTTATAATTACTTAAGCTTGTAAGGACTAGATTTGGTAGCCATTAGCTCACCTTTAAGTGTTTGTTGAAGATAAGATGAGCATTGGCTAATATGATGGTGAGTGATTTATGGGAGAATTTGAGGATACATAATACAAAAATAGAGATAGTGCTTTTGTAGTGCAAGATATAATTTTTTATCCTATTTTTTGGTCATAAATTAATATGTTTTGAAATTCATCAAATCTAACATGACTTGATTTGTAGATTGAGATCAATCAGTTACTAGGGAATTGCATGAGCAAGAGGACACCCTAGTAGGACAAATTAAGGACATTGTTGAGCCTAGAGATGTGAAATTATATGACTATATTTGAGTAGAATTCGAAAAAAAATCAACAAAGATAAATACTCCAGTCCATGCTTGAACATACATTGTTACACCAAAATACTATTCTACATCATGGTTGAAAGCATCAGTGCCTATTTGTAGGGTGAAGAGAAAAATGAAAATGGATCCATAAGTTCAGGGTGGTCAAATACAAGACTTAAACAAGCTTGTCACTGATGAGTGTGATATCATACGACATAAATTGAGTACCTACATCAATTCCCAAGGATTATTTGGTCATGCCTATCAATTTATATATAATGGAAGATGACGAATTCACTCCAGTGGCAGAACATGTATGATGTTTCTACTCCAAAGGTGTAGCATTTGGAAAAATGGGGTGCTTCCACGGGTAGTGAACACTTCTTCCACAAAGAAGTGTTGGACCACCTACATTTTCATACAATCTCAACAAAAAATACCTTGAATCTATACCCGACAGAGAGCTTGGTCTATGTGCATTACAAATTGTAGTTGTCCATAAGAGGAAAATATTGATAAAACATATATAACAATTGGGATATTTGTCCATAGGAGGAAAATTTTGAAGTTGGGGCATTGGCATTGGATAACTTGGATATTGCACCTTTTGATCGGATCATCATCATGTTGAAATGCCACCCTCACCTACTGTCATGTTCAGCCCAACCAAGACTACAACAACGTGAGCTTCAAATAAAACTTCATCTTTGCAATTACCTCCACATATGCATCCATGTGTATGCTCATGGTAGTGCTAACAAGAAGGAATATTAGATACTAGATTGATCATTTTTTGGACATTAACAAAATTATATTATCTTATTGGAATAACTCTATGTTTTCATTTCTTTTATTATGATATTAAATATTTCAATTTTTAGACTTTCAGTTTCTATTTTGTAATATAATATCTCTATTTTGGAAAGTGGACACATGGCCTATTTCACAAACATGACTCTTTGGTCATTATGACCTATTTTGTAAAGATAACATTTTGGGCATGATGCCCTACTTCATTTCATAAAATCATTGTTTACTCTTCCTATTATCTAGTTCTAGTTTAAGTGTGTAGTTTGTAACTGCAATATCAACAATATTATATGTGTAGTACTAATAGTTGACAGTCCATGAGCAATCCACTAAGATGACATGTTTAAAACTTCATGATTATGTAAACATTTTACATGTTTTTTTGAATGTATATGTGTAAATATCAAATTTATATCACAATTTGTCATAGATTCAGAAGATAATTTTGTTGTATGGTTGAAATGGGTATTTGATGTACAAAGAATATATTAGAATGTGAGGTTGTGGATCAGTGTTGTCACAGTGTATAGCAGGAGCCCTTGGAGCACCATTTCTCATAAAATCGTTGTGAAATGGTGATCTAGAGGCTCCTACTTGACACTCTAGTAAGATTGGTCCACAACCTCACATCCTAATGTATTCTTTGTACATCAAATACCTACTTTAACCATACAAAAAAATCAACTTTTGAATCTATCACAATTTGAGATAAAGTTTAATGCATCAACTATATAAAATATGGTTGATTCAAAGCATCAAGTCACTAACCACCACTCCACCCATTGACGTGTTCACTAGGTTAGAGTTTTCAACATCAAAAGAATTCAACCCACCCAACAGTTATGTAGATGCTGAATTGAACTCCAATAAATTCTCTAATATTATTCCAGTGAACCCATGGTAGGATGAGAATTGTAATAAGGCAAGAGAACCATACAAAAAATACCAAAGAATTGAGAACTTTGCAATGTTGTTAGTAAAGCCAAAAGAGAGTGAATTTGCAAAAAATGGATAGTAAAATTTTCCAATGAAATCAAAATATAAGACTAGGGATTTTTGGAAAGAACTACAAGTTTGGAAGCAATTGCAAGGAAACAATACAATTTGACACTATATAGAGTGATTAAGGTATCATATGGAACCAAGTTCTTCAAAATGTGAGGATCAAATGATCTTTCATAAAATCAAGAAATCTTTAGTTTGGTCATCATCTTAGTGTATTAACACAACTAGATAGGGTTGGTAGCAGTTGTAACCTTAGCCTCCAAAAAACACCAAAGATCAACCTCCTCTAATAACATATGTAAAATGCACTTCCAAGGTGTAAATTTGTATGCACACACTAAACAGTTGCACTCTGAGACCAAGACTAGTGACTAGTCATATATGTAACTCATGGAATACACCTCAACCAAAAAAATCATCCAAGAGGGGTTAAAATAATACCAACAACCTATCATGGGTGCAAATCAACTCTCCTAGTCATAAACAACATTTCATTCACTAGGATCTCACAAGCATCTCACCCACAACCCTCTCACAAGCACCAACACCTATCTCAAGTACAATTTAGCTTCAATTGGTGAAGTTAGGGCATCAGAGACACTGAGAACCCCCAACAACTCCCTCTCATGGGTAGTATTCCATTCCATATATATATTGGAAAATATCAGAAAATACACTCTGATACCCTGTTAAATTTTCATAACATGGTATGCAAATCTGCACTCCTAAAATGAAACCCTAACTACTAGGAAACTGAGAACTTAACCTCCTATCCACATAGTAGAAAACACAGTCCTAGATCTATAAACACATAAGTCTGAAAAACACAAATAACAAGCTTCAGAATAGCACACTATAATGTACTAAATTTTAATAATCAAAGCTCTAGAATTACAAATAGCATATATACTTAGCTACACACAAATTTTCATATCTTAATTTATGGGAAGAAGAATATGATTACAAATCAATAGCTCAAAACTAAATAAAGAACACCCGTACCCTATATTTCTTTTATAAGAGAATAAAATGCTAAGGAATTAAAAAAACAGACCATCCTTGTGGTGCACCCAGATTAGGAACAAAAAGTCTTACAATTGGCTACCTAAAGAGGTGTGCCCAGGCATACATGATGTCTTTTCCTAGGAACCAACACCTAGCTAAATTTGGAACATCCTCTAGCTCATGTACTTTGTCTAGAATTAGAAAATATGCCCTAAAAAACATTGAAAACACACCTGCTAAATACAAAACAGTGAGCTCCTTCCAAAACTAGAAAATAAATTATAATTGTGCCACCTCAACCTCGCAGTAATTCAAGGCTGCATAGATCTGAGGATGCTACAGATATGCTAGTGCAAATTTGCTCATCATTGTTGCACATCTTTTGTGGGAGAACACATATGTAGCAACAGGTAAAACTGACACTTTAAACCTCCTCACTTCTATAGAGAAATCTAACCATAATACTGGGTAGCAACACCCCCATCTCTGAGTAGCCATGACTCATGATAGCTACTTGTCCTCACTCTAGATTCAATTTTTAATAGTATTTTCTAGACAATCTCTAAATTTGTTGTACATATTCCAGGGGAAACCATTATTTGTGATTGTTAAATATGTTTGAGTATCTCTTCACTAAGAAGTGAATGGAAATTGGTAAAGAGACTCGCTGTAGTAGGAAAAGGTCCATTCTGGGAATTTTTCTTGGCATTAGAAAGCCTAGAGGTGAAGCTATTTTTCAAGATATTCCCTTGTTGTATTAATTAGTATGGGATCATACCTTGAGTATGGGGCACCGAGGTCTCTTTAAGGGAAATCATTTTTTTCATGTTAAAATAATGATGATTGGGAGCTCTTTCGAAAAGGGACCTAGAGTCATTACTGCTCCAGGAATTCAGTTGGATTATTATGGAACACAAGCACTTGATTTGCAACATGGTACAATTCATGTCCTTGGCTAGGGATTAACTATATATGTTTTGGAAGTGGCTGAGGTAGCTTTAAGAAAACAAGATTATCATGTAGAGAAAATTTTTATTTCTCTGAGTATCAAGAGTAAACCAGGCACTGGTTGCAACCCTCCCATCAACACCAGGCAACCATTGTCCCTTATAATTTGAACATTTAGAATACCCGTCTACGGTTGACCTCTCAAAGCTTATATCACTACTACGTGAGCTAGATTTGGATTCGTCATCATGAAAATCACTGTCCTCAGAAGCATTCTCACTATCCTCAGTGAATCTTTGAGAACTCTCTTCCCCCTCATCATCTGCATCAGCATCATGTTCTCCTCCTAACTCAACACCACACTCAACCTCTTCATCTTCACGTCTATTCCTATACTGCCTTTTTGCACCATTATCCTCCCCTCTAGGCACATCATCTGTACCAGACACTACATTGCTAGCATTGGAATACAATGTGTTTTGTCAATCCTCAGCCTCAGGTGTAGCTGACAACTCACCTTCTTCTCTTTCAAATTTCAAGCTGCTATGTGAAACTCCTTCTTCAAGATATCTCAAATAAATGGGAACCTTCCATTCTTAAGCCAATATGTCATCTCTCAGTTTCCTGTCCAACATTGTGTGACAAATTCTAGTTACACAAGTGCATATACATATACAAGTTTTAAATAACAAGGGTTCACATACAAAACAATTGTTTTAGCTCACAAGAAAAAAAAAAAAAGGTTAACAGAAAAAATATTGACAGTGACTTGCAAACAAGAAATCTCTTGGTATTGCACCTTTCATCTCTCAAACCAAATAAATTATTGAGAACCACAAAATTGAAAGAAAAAACAAGTACGTAATTCACTCCACATCCAACCATAAATATGTTGTGGCATACTACAGACATATAAATTGTAATGAACTCAACTGCCATGCATTGTAAATTTATAACAATCAAGAGATCATAAAGCATTCCCACCACTAAGAGACGTATGAAATCAACATGGCAAGATAATAGCTCATAAATTATTTTCGTTATGAATCATCATAATTTATATAGCATGTCAAATGAATGAAACATAAGATGGGAGGAGGGAGGTATTTCACCAGAAATCAGCTGTGTTAAAGTTAAAACTGATGCAATATTTATATTTCAGTTTTGTTAAGCTTCCTAGTAGTGTATTTTAATCAATGATGTATTGCATCCTATGTCCTTTATGTATTTATAAATTTTAAAACAACAACGTAGACAATTCTAGAACCATACCTCTACTAAAGGCCCCACCCTATATTTTATGGAAGGTTTGGGCTTACTCTCACCAAACATTTTCCCAAGCCTTGAATGCAATGCACCCGTCCCTACCAAGAAGGCCACAATAATCTCAAAATGATAGACATAAATTACATAATAGGTAAAAAAAAGCTTAAAATTCTCAATATTACACTGCTTTTTAAGGCCAAATTATTCTAATAAGTTTTAAGTCTCTTGAAGTTGTGAGTGTTTCCCATACATGGGATAAGTATTCTAACCTGACACATGGTACAAAGCCAATCATCTTGAACTTGACTCTGTTGGAACTACAAGCACAACATTTGATTCATCTAACTTTTAAATGCGAACAACCTGCATGGTTGTACCGGGAATCCCATCAGTAGTAGGTGAAATGGGATGCAATTTTCCACCCTCACTTTTATGCCCATTTTGGTTAGTCTCATGAACACCATCTCCATTGATGGCAGTCTCACCATTTGTCATTCTACCCCTAGCAGAGATTTTTGTTCCCATTATTAAATTTTCCTCACAATTACCACCCAGAGTTTGTTGTTTCACATTAGTGTTTGCAATATTAGCTCTAGCATTGCCATCAATCTCCCCTATTATACTTATTGCACTACCTTTTGCAACAAATTTCTTCACTTTCACTACCTCCTTCGTGTCCTCTGCAACATGAGGTCGCAGAGGGGCACCATCATCATGAAAATCACCAGCTTCAGAATCATTATCACTATTCTCAATCGATCTTTAAGGACTCTCTTCCCCCTCATCATCTACATCAACATCATGTTCTCCTCCTGCCTAGGCACCACACTCAACCGCTTCATATTCATGTCTATTCCTATATTGCCTGTTTGCACAATTATCCTCCCCTCTAGGAAAATCATCTGTACCAGACACTACATTTCTAGAATTGGCATACAATGTGTTTAGTCAATCCTCAGTCTCTGGTGAGGTGAAAATCACATTCTTCTCTTTCAATTGTCAAGCTGTTATGTACAACTCCTTCTTCAAGATATCTCAAATCCATGTCCTACTTTCCATTCTTAAGCCAATATGTCATCTCTCAGTTTCTTGTCCAACATTGCGTGACAAATTCTAGTTACACAAGTGCATATACATATACAATTTTTCACAAGGATTCACATACAGAACAATTTTTTTAGCTCACAGGAAACAAAAAAAATTAACAGACAAAAAAGACCGTGACTTGCTAGCAAGAACTCTCTTGGTATTTCACCTTTCATCTCTCAAACCAAATAAATTATAGAGAACCACAAAATTGCAAGTAGAAACAAGCATGCATTTCACTCCACATCCAACCATAAATATGTTGTGGCATACTAAAAACATATAAATGGTAATGAAATCAACTACGATGCATTGTAAATTTATAACAATCAAGAGATCATAAAGCATTCCCACCACTAAGAGACGTATGAAATCAACATGGCAAGAGAATAGCTCATAAATTCTTTTCACTATGAATCATCATAATTTATATAGCATGTCAAATGAATGAAACATAAGATGGGAGCAAGGAGTTATTTCACCAACAATCAGCTGTGTTTTAGTTAAAACTAATGTAATACTTATATTTGAGTTTTGTTAAGCTTCCTAGTAGTGTATTTTAATCAATGATGTATTGCGTCCTATGTCCTCTGTGTATTTATAAATTTTAAAACAACAACGTAGACAATTGTAGAACCATACCTCTGCTAAAGGCCCCACCCTATCTTTTACGGAAGGCTCAGGCCCACTCTCACCAAAAATTTTCCCAGTTGTTGAATGCAGTGCACTCGTCCCTACCAAGAAGACCATAATAATCTGAAAATGAGAGACATAAACAACAGAATAGGTAAAAGCAAATTTATAATTCTCTATATTACACTGCTTGTTAAAGCCGAATTCTTCTAATAGATTTTAAGTCTCTTGAAGTTGTGAGTGTGTCCCATACATGGGATAAGTATTCTAACCTGACACATGGTACAAAGCTAATCATCCTGAACTTGACTCTGTTGGAACTACAATGACAAAACTTGAGTCATCTAACTTTTCAATGTGACCAACCTGCATGGTTGTACCAGGAATCTCATCAGTAGTAGGTGCAGTGGAATGAAAATTTCCACCCTCACTTTTATGCCCATTTTGGTCTGTTTCATGAACATCATCTCCCTTGATATCACTCTCACCATTTTTCATTCTATCCCTGGCAGAGATTGTTGTTCCCGTTATTAAATTTTCCTCACCATTACCACCCAAAGTTTGTTGTTTCACATTAGTGTTTGCAATATCAGCTCTAGCGCTACCAGCACTCTCCCCTAAAACCACATAATTATAAATTATAGAGAACCAATAAATTGGAAGCAAAAAAAAGTACGTATTTCACTCCACATCCAACTATAAATATGTTGTGGCATACTACAAACATATAAATGGTAATAAACTCAACTGCCATGCATTGTAAATTTATAACTATCACTAGATTTGATGAGTGTGCAACATAGTATATCTGTTGTGTGTGCTAGAGGAGAACAATGTCCAAGAAGTCCAGGTATAAACTAACAACATTTTCAAGCAAATAAAAAAGGATTATAGTAATAATAGTAGAAATAGAACCATGGAAATCACCCTAAAAACACCCTAAACACTCAAATGCTTATCTTTCTAGGACTAGATCCTATCTCATTCCATGTTTTGATTTCATATACATTGAATGATTCCACTTTCACCATATGAAAACGCTACTGATAGAAGAAAAATGGAACTTCACAGCTACAACTTGACCTATGGCCCAATTAGGTAACAAAAACTGAATCATCTTTTGAACATCTTAGAACACCTTAAACTACAATCCTAAAAAAGTGCAATTAGGTCAACCCGTAAGAAACCAGATATCACTTCCAGCAACTGTAGTTAAATTTTCCAACATTAATACCCTTAATAAGACATCTTTGGTATCAATTTTGGTAGCTGTAGTTTCCAATCATTTATACCATTAGTACGACATCTTTAAGTTTTGTAACAGGGAGCCAAGTTTCTTATTTAGCCAAATTGTTTACAACAAGTTTAAAAAATCCATCCTTTCGCACAATCTCAAAGGAAATAAATAGTCATATTTGCAAATCATTTACCTTCTAAAGTGTCATCAACACATAACAATGAACCTCTTATGTCTACTGTGGAAATCAAGAATGTCAATCTGAATCAATGATCCAAAAAATGAGGCACTCTTGATTTTTGAAGCAAGGGCATTAAGGTTTATGTATATTTTGAAAACAGAAATAAAATGCACAAGACTCCAAAAATATTTAAGATTATGTTTCACTCATAATTCTAAAAGACTCCTAGAACATTTAAACTTTTCTCTATTTATAACTAAAATCCCCAAAATTATGTGAGAAGGCCAGAATGTAATGCAGCATTGACTGTCCCATTCATAAATATTTTAAGAAAACATAGTATGCATAATCAAGGGGATAAGGGATAATAGTGAGGAAGAACCGAATTTCAAACAAGGGACACACTTCTCCTAATAATAAGTTGAAATTTAGAGAAATATAATGTTTATCAAAAAGCATAATCCTTAATGTGCTTAACTTTGTGCAAAAGGATAATAATGCACATCAGGTTGTGGTCTAGTGGCAACTTGGAGCAGTTGTTCTGAAAATCCTCACAGGAATGCTCCCCCCCTGCATGGGGTATGTTGGATATGCCTATTAACCATGGACCTTGTGCTAATTAATGATTGTATTGTTTAGGCCTTAAAGCAGATAATTGCAATAACTATTGGCAAGGTACCAGCAACCCATTCTTTGCAAATGTGGAAGATTTGGAGGGTTTATCATCTGTAAACACAAAGGTTTACATTTAGAAAAGAAAAAAATGGACTATCATGGAAATATGCCCCTTTTTACAAAAAGCTCTGACAAACAAGCATGTATAGGGAGCTTCACTACAAAGAACAGACTATGGTGCCAAGCTCGAGCAGTATCCATTCCACTAAAATGATAAGGGACTTGCACACATTCCATCCTTTTGAACTCATGCAATAATGAAGGGCCAATACAAGTGGGAGAGAAAAACGCAAGAATGGAACCCTTGTCAACGACTAACCATCTGAAACATCTATATTTTTCTTTGTGGGGATCATTCGTTTTGGCATTGGGCAGATGTAAATTTGATTCGGGCTACAGGGCTAAAGAATGCCTATAATATCGTCCGTGCTCTGCAGTCCCTCTGTTATTTGAGTTATGATACTGATAAATTTGATTACACCCATTGCAAATGAAATTCTTGGGCTTCTCCCCATTTTGACATAAATATAGTATTCTTCCTTCATATTTGTTTGTCCATGGAAGCTTCCCTGTAGAGGCCATATTTTCCTATCTGTTCTATTGGACTCAGGAAGAAAACCCATCAAACCCTTCTTCAAAACAATGTTATACCTGGTAGAAAATGGTAAGATTTGCTGAACTTAGAATAGTGAATTTGTGCTTGTTCTAGCAGAAACATATTATTGGTGGTTTACTAAATGACAAGTTTTGTACTTGAATAATAAAGAAGGACACAACCTATTAAGAAGACTAAGAAAAACTGATTTCCTGGATAAAAGTGTTACACAACATTTTGTCACTGTCCTTGCAATCCCCATCTTGCATATTGGAGGGTCATTTTTGTGACTTTTGAATAGTGTCATGCCTTGCAAATAACATCATTGCATCCCTTTTGATGAAGGAAACATTCTTCCTGTTGACATTTCCCTGAGAAGAGCAGTAAAAATCCCTGATTTTTCCTTGGCGCAAGTAGCTAGTTCTACCCTTGCGCCGAAGTGGAAGATTAACACTAGGGCCCACACCACTTGGCACTCTGTCCCAGTGTAATTCCCGCGCCAAGCTATTTATGATTTTTTTTTAAAAATAGAGGTGGAGGTTCCATTCCTACCACCTCCGGGATGAGTCATTGGGAGTGGTTGAACTAAAACAACCACGAGCCTCCTCCTTTAGTTAGCAGTTTCCACCTCCCTTGGAACACTCCTAAAGGATAGGCCTCCCTTCCACCTTTGTAGGGATCCCAACCTCCTCCTTTCCCTCTATATAAACAAGCCTTCTCCCTTTATGAAAACTAGCTGAACTTGAAGAATTGAGCACATTGTAGTTGAATAACTGAGTTATTGAGAAGGTAGAACAAGGAGAAATCCATCTAGAGGTCCCTTATCCCGTCTGAATTCCTTGACAAGGTTTGAGATGTGCTTCACCCAAGCCCCACTAGAGGAGACCACAACATCAAAGCATGGTTGTATCTCTTCTTTCTACCTATTAATATAAGTGACTATTGTCTGGTTCTTGTCTTGTGTTTTGTCTTTATTGAATGCAATATGCTAGTCTTCTCTGACTGATTAGTAGTTTTTGGATGAAATTAGTATGTGGTATGTGGTTATCATTTTCTGATCTCTGCGCAGGTGTCCAAATGTGATAAGCAGAAGGGTTGTGACTTGCCTTCGATGTCAACGACAGCTTTGGACCACATGTAGGCCATCTTATTCACATCCTCTTTCATTCAAATGTATAAGAACCTACACTCTAGCATGATTCCTTGTTACTAGACCCACCCTAGGGCTAGAGGGATTGTCTCTGTCTGCAAAGAGGATTTACCAACATAACAAGTTGGCAACCATACTAGGGATCAATGTGAGTTTGTCTTTGATCTTGTTGGGTCATTTTTTGGGTTTTGGTCTTGCTGTTTACTTTTTTGGTTGTTTAACTGTGTTTCAAACCATTGTTCAACCCCAGAGTGTCAAGATTGACCTCTGCTTTGTTGAGTTTTTCCCTTTTTCCTTGGTTAACTGGCTTGGCATAGTTTTTCCCTAAACAGTCGCGCCGATTGGCACATGTTGCTTTTGTAGCACTCGTGCCATCGCCTGTTTGGCGCTGAATACCGCCTCACAGTCACACCGACCCCTATGAGTTTTTGGGTGTAAGATTTTCATGAGTTTTTGGTCACTTGTCTTTGTTTCTAGGTTCTTCTTAAGAGTAATTGAAGTGTTTTTGAATGTCTTTGATTGCTAGAGACTTTTTTTCCTTAGTTTTTTTTCCATTTCTCATAAGTGTAGCTTGAGGTCTTAGGGTTTCTGAGTGCCTTGGTGCACTGAACCTTCTGTTTGGAGATGGAGTTTTTTGATAAGCTGTCAAATTCGTTCCCTATTTAATTGCTCTTGGTCTCTTTGATCCTATTGAATACGTTCATTGGTTGAATGATCATTTCCTTTCTCATTTTTATTTTTCTTCCTCTTACTCCAAGCATCGATTACATTGCTTGTATGGGTCATTTTTGAGATTTCTCTTTGATTTGAAAAGTTTGTATCATTGGTTTGAGTGTTGTTGTGCTTGTTATATGTTGGAGGAGCCATTCCGTTTCAAATTTTGCATTCGCTCTCTCAAGCTAGTGTTTAGTTTTGTTTTTCATATCATTTAGTGCATTGTTTTCTCTATTGCATTGAAAAAAAAAAAAATATTGCATTCCTTTTGCTTTGAAAATGAAATATTCCTTCGCTTAATTTACATTGTATAGGACGGGAAAGAGTTTTGTTTCCTGCAGATTGAATTAGATGCATTAGTGGACGTTTTCTCATGATTTCATTACTTTCTACTGCTTGAAAGTTTTCTTTCCTTCTCGTAGATGGCTTTCATTGAACAAAAATGGTATCCTTCTGCATGTAGTTTTGCATTTAGGAAGATTTCAGATCTGACATACATTAAGGCCTAGAAATTGAAACTTAATCGAAGATCAACGTTAAAATTTATTTCAATTAACCTAAGGCAACATTGGAACCTAACGAAATATTCTAGTGGTCTAAGTTAGAGACGTGTTCCGGCGTCTTAAAACCTAGTAGCTATCATTCACCATCTGGCTTCAGACAACACTAGCACGGACTTGTGCTCTTGTACCGTCGAGTATATAAAGGGAGACCCCTCTAGGTTGCAATATTTTTATCCATAGGAAGCCGAGTCTGCCGCCCTGTAACCGTGATACACCAAACATAGCATTCGGGGAGACTACCTGCACGTACGTCAAGTCCTTGGTCATTTCTCTTTCATTTGATCACTAAGGTGTATATGGTAGTTCATGAAAAATTGGCATACCCTCTTGCTTAGATTACCTGAGCAGTCATTTTTTATCTTTACTGACTCTTTAAATTTGAAAAGATCATCGAGCACTTGTCCGTTTGTGCTCGTTCAAAATTGAAAGTGACTAGAGTCATATTTTGCCTATTTCTTGACTCTTAAAATGTGAAACAATGAAGTTTGGTTTTGTTAGTCATTAGTATTTTTTCCTGTTATGATGACTATATGCCTTGCCTAGGTTTTCTAGAAACCAATTTCAAGCAGTGAATTTGTCCTCTAGAAAAACCCCTCAGAATTTTTTTTATCTTTTTCCTCTCTTTTAGACTGTGTGAAGAAGTGGTCATCAAATTTCAGTCTTGATAAAACTCCCCTGTCCATAACTTTCATAAGCCTTGTATATCTGATATCCAAAATCCTCTATCTGTTAAAGCATAAAACATGTTTTATTTTTCCCCTCTCACTGTTTGAATGTCCATTTGATGACTTGAATATTTCTGAGAAACCCTTCAGAAGTCATGACAAAGTGTCTAGGTATAGGTGATGGTGTTTAGAATAGGTATCTTGAAAATATCTCTAGTCAAAAACCTAGTCTTAAATATCAGTCAGCCATCCTCTTTCTTATCTGGCAAAACAAAACCCTTGTTTACCCCTAGGTCATACACCATCAAAATGGTCGCTGTGTTTTGTTTTAGCAAAGCTTATAAGGTTCAAATTCAAGAAGAAACAGAGTAAGAAGGTCCTACATTCGAAGAAAGTAATCAAGTGAAATTTTCAAGCATTATCATCGTGATACCTCAGGAAAGGTCTCCAATGGTCAAAAACATTTTATCCATACATATCTACAGTGGTGTTATAGAAAGATGGCAATAAGCAGTTCTAAAACAAAAGGGACACTTCAAGAAAAGTTTTCAAAGCTAGAACAATTGACTGTTGTGAAATGAAGGAAATATAGATTTCGAAGGGAAAGGAAACCTATAGAATTCTTACCTGCAAACTCAAAGCACCAAGAAAGTCAAAGAATCGTCCATCATGGAAAAATGAGTACAAAGGTTGGAAGTTTATTGCATCTAGCATTTCATGTCAACTCACAATGGAATTTGCACATTCTTCCCCAACATATGGGTACAGCTCTAGAAAAAAGTATTATAAGGCTAGGCATGTTAATTTTTCTGGAAAAATACTTCCAAGCAATATAGGTATCAAAGTGAGAAGCACAAAAAGGGAACAGCTACGCTTTTTATATCCCCATAACCTAGACTCTAAACCCTCAAAGATACTGTCATCACAAAGGAAGCCTAAGCTAGTACAAAAGAGAGTTAACCTAAGAGACACAAAAAAGCTATGTTGGAGTTTGAAATATCTTACCTGTTCACTGTCTCCACAGTAAATTTCTACAAAAAAAACTTGTCTCATATAGATTGATAAAGGACAAACCATTTGAAATTCCTCCTTCAATGATGATAAGCAGATGTCAATCACTTGTGTTTATAAAATTCCTCCTTCAAATGATGGTAAGAAGATGGAAATCACTTGTTTGTGTGAGGCACCTCCTCCAATCATGAGTAGAGGGCATAAACAATTTATGAATAACAAGCCTCATTCAAAGTGATAGGCAAAGGGCATGACTCAAACAATTTGTTTAGAAAGTTAAAAGCTCCATTTGGAAAACAAAGACCAGGCCTAAAGTTGTTTTAAAGAACCTCCTTCATACATAAACAAAGGGTACCCATAGTTGGTAAAAGGGCCTTTTTCGTAAAAATTAGAGGGCATATTTATGAGTTAAAATAGGGGAGTTTTCTTTTACAAAAAATGAGAACTTATCTTGTTGTTTGCAAATAATTTTTTTAAATAAAGCACTGTTAACACATGTTTAAAAATTGTTTTATGGAAATAAGGTAAATGAGAAAAAAGGCAGAGGTTTAATGAAATTCTCTTGAAAAGGTCAAAAGGAAGCCTGTGTACTTTAAAAACACCCCACAAGCCACAAAAGCCCTCGAAAGGCATACATTAATCTCATATTATCAATTGGCAAAAAGGAGAGGGTTTTCTCTGGTCCCCTGGCGAACACTTCGGGCACTTTTTCCAGGTCGCGACACGCATGTACCTAAGTGCTACATGCATGTAGCATCTCACCGTAGGAGTTTACAAAGGGCGTGACACACCTGTGCACTAGCGCGACGCGTTTCGGCGCTCGATCCTCGTTCAGCCTCCACCCGGCGCCCACAACCGCCTGTCGTTAAAAATCCATTCAAAAACACAGTTTTTTGAACTGGCACATTGTATTTTCCTCGTGAAGACTCTGTTCAGATGCTACGCACTTGTGTGCAAGGGCGTAGCACCTGCTCACTTCGTTACAAAGGGCCAAAATTGCCAGTTTTGAACAAGGGTCAGTGTTTATCACTGCAAAGAAGCTTTCGAGGTATTTATCACTTTTTTTTTTTACCCCTCAGTTTCTCTTAAAAACATAAAGGATATTTTGAAAGCCGAATTAAAGGAGAAAGAAGTGTTAAAGGAAGAGAAAGCCTGTTTTTATTTAAGGAATGTCTAGTTGATTTTGGAGAAGAACAGGAAAATCAAAATGCCTCCAAAGAAATGGGTAAAAAATGGAGGCCAACATAATAGATTTGAGCCCATCATTGTTAAAGAAATCAATACCTCTCCCTCAATCTTTTCCTTTTTTCAAGAGGTAGGCTGCTTTGATTTTTGCAGAAGAATACCAGAGGTCACTAGCCACCCTCATCTAACAGAGTTGTTTGCCTTGAGGTTGGATGGAAATAAAGTTCACATAGCAGGTTTATATTTTAACTCACTCCTAGAGCTATTTCTAAGGCAACCAAAATCCCTAACATAGGAGAGGAGTGGTTCAAATAATCATACCTTGACCTCAACCACTATCAGGCTTTTCTCAAGCCAAATCATCAAGATGCATGCAGCTCCATTTTCCCTTTCTCACACTTGCTAGATGACTATGTATCCCTCATGAAAATAATCATGAAGTTTTTCACTTGTGAAGGTATATACTCCCAAGTATATGCCTATCACATTAGACTCCTTATTCATTTCACAAAAGCTAAGTTGCTAAACCTACCCTTTTTCCTGTGCAAGAGTATAAACAAGATGTCTTCCATTTTTATAAAAAAGCCTCCAGCTCAGTAGAAAGAAAGTTTATTCCATCACTCTCTCATTAAGATCATTATCCTTCACCAGCTGAAACAAAAGGGCATCCCTTGGGAAACTTTCATCTCTCACCCTGATTTCACTTCTGCATCTTCTATGCCACTACAACTCAGGCCATTTTCATCCCGCGACCCTCCTCATGCTCATTCCTTGCCCTCCACACCTTATGTTTCCTCTTCTTCTCATGAGTCTACTCCCCCAAAAAAACCATCCTCAACAGATAGCAGTGAGAAAGAAGAATGTTCAAAGAAAAAGGAAGTGATGGTGACAAAGAACAAGGGGGTAATGGTGACAGAGAGTAGGGAAGTGATGAAAGCAACAGTAGAGGTAAAGGAAAGCATGATCTGGCAGGCAGTCCACAAGGAGAGAGTGAAAGCATTGATCATGGAATTGGCAGCCCACAAGGAGAAAATCAAGACAGTGATGAAGTGGCAGGTAGCCCACAAGGAGAAAATGAAGATAATGATGAAGAAGAAGGCATCCCAAAAAGAGACAGTGAAGGTAGTAAAGAAGAAGGTAGCCCACATCAAGTAAAATTAAGACAGTAATGAAGAAGAAGGCAGCCCAAAGAAAGTAAAATGAACACAGTAGTGAAGAAGAAGGCAACCCACAAAGAGACATTGAAGATACTAGAGAAGGAGGCAGCCCACAACAAGAAAATGAAAACAATGATCATAATGAAGGCAGTCCACATCAGGAAAACATTGAAAATAATGAAAATGATAGAAGCAGTCACAACAAAGAGGGAAGTAATAAAAATAGTCATGAAAACAAGAAGATAGATGAAGGCAGATACAGTTTTGAAAAGGAAAAATAGTAGACCTTGACATCTCCCACCAAACAGAAAAGGAGCATGATCTTTCTAAGTTTACTCCTGATGATGAGTTCATTACAAATATCAAATTTAATGAACAAGAAAATTCCCCACATCAAAGAAACCAAGAAGCGCAAGCTGAGAATGTTTTTGGAGAAGAGGACAACCCTAAGGCTGCAGGAGACCAAACTAAACAAGCCCAGTTATTAAATCCATCATCAGCAAGGTCAAGAGCATGTGTTTACTGCCTCTCCAAGGCAAGGGGCCATGCTTCCGTCATCAAAAGTAGCATAGGCTAAAAACACCAAAAAATAAAGGAATAAAACCACTCAAATAGTGACTAGCAATGTCACTAGGGCACTAAGGAGTAGAGGAAAATTTCCAAAGAAGAGCAAAGTAGAATTTCCCAAGAAAACCAGAGGAAATAAAATCATTAAAGGCAAGGGCAAAGAGAAGGTTGAATAGCAAGATAGCAGCCATGAGCATGAAAGGGAATTTAAAATAATACAAATAGACAGTGATGTTGAAGATGATGAGGCCAGTATTCTTAGATCTCTTTTGCAAAACCGGGAGGCTCAGATTAAAGATTTAGAAAATGTCCTAGAAAGGTAAAAAGACATCATCCACTATTTTCAATTGCAAAATAATCAAATGAGTGGACACATGGAAATATTTGAGGCTCGGGTGCTCAAATATAGAAGGGAAGCTCAAAAGTCACAAGTGAGGCTAGAAGAATACATGGGTGAATATGCAGAAGATTTTGAAGAAGAAGGGCTAGCAAGAAAGAGACCTAGGAACATGGGTCTTAGAAAAGCATTGCAAAAGAAGAAAGAGGAAGAATCAGCTCGTGCACAACAGTACCCTCTTATGGAGCTCCTTGTCAAATAAATTGATAATGATAAAGAGTCTTGGCTTTAGAGGGAAAATCAGCATTTGGAAAACAAATTGGAAAAAGCCAACAAGAATTTGGGCCTACAAAGAAGAATGACTGAGCACTACAAGAAGTTGAATCAGTTTGCCCAAAAGAAACTCAAAGCTGCACAAAGGAGGCGCCCGACGGAAAAACATGGAAAAATCCCATCCAAGCTTGGGATTCTTGCTCAAGCTTCATTGCATGTTTCTAAAAACCCTTAAGGGGTTTACTCACCAAAATTGGGCATTTTTGGACACATTCTTGTTTTTTGTGAATTTTAGGCCTAAAAGCATAAAATAATGGGTGCCTTAAATTTTTCTCGGAGCATCCTCAGCTGAAGAAAAATATATTTTTGGATTCCTTGACACCTAAGGAACATGCTCAGAAATTTTTAGATCAAATGAAGTTTTTTTGGTCTCTCAAAAAATCCACAAACAACCATTTTTTACCTTTCTACCCCCAATATCAGCAGGTGCTACACTCTTGGGTTTTTTCACTGTTTCTAATTTTTGACTGACTTCCAAGTATCATATTGGAAAAAATCAAGTATTTTTGGAAGTAGAAATCCGTATCTTTCCAACGAGCCATCACAGGACTCATTTCAACATCGGGAAGTCTGCCAAAAGTGCACTACAAAACATACTTTTTTCTGGTGCTACACTCCTATAAATTTTGTTGAAAAGTAGTTTTCTGAGTGGTGACTGGGCCAAATGTGCGTTAAGAAATTTTTTCATATGTGTTAGGCCTTGAAAGTGATTCCTTTTTGCTATTTTGGTCCGAAAAGATATTTTTGAAGGATATGTTGTGCCTTGGACCTTGCTAGGCCTCAGGGACAGTTTTAGATATTTGTTTTTGGCCAATGGACTTCTAGTTGCTCTAGGTGGTTTTCCTCCTCTTTGGCTTATATAAACCAAGAGGATTCATTGTAACAAAGATGCAGAACTTGATATATTGAGAGCAATACATAGCATTATGAGCTTGGAAGAAATACTTGTTTTATGAAGTGGATGATGTCTTGCTTGGCTTGATGGTGGAGGAGCATTGTGTGTAGGATTCCATGGCTTGGTGAATGGTGATGTTTCTCTGATTTGTTTATGTTTTCTTGTTTTCATTGATGTTCCATACTTCTTATTTTCTGTAGATCATAAAAGTATATGTTGAGATATGCTCATGGAAGCACCTCAAACCTCCTGCATAATACAGCTTTGATGTTTTCCTCTTCTTAATTATTTCTAAAGGATTCTTAACTGCCCTTTAGGCCCATTAAGAAATTTTATTTGTTTCATTTATGGTCAGTATGTTTTTCTATCTAGTATGATTTACGGTACCCCCTGCTTACTTATAGTTTCTCAAAACTCCATTTTTGGAATCCTTCTATGAAATATTGGTTGTTTAGTTAAGTCAAAGAGGTCTCGTTTCGATCTTGCCCTTTGTTCATGCTTGCAAAATTATTTCAGAGTTCCTGATAGCTCAAAATATGTTGTTTAGGAGTTCCCTCTTCATAGATTGAGTTTTTTGTTTATCTTATTTATTTTCCCAACAGCTGAAAGTGATTTTCTAGAGTTAGAGGTTCTTATGCTTCTATGTATCGCCGGATTGTTTATCTTTCATATGTATCAATTTGAGTTTTATTCATAGAGATTTATGGTTTGCCCTACCTCATGAATACCTGATTTAAAACTATATATGTTTAAGATCTCTTTTGTATTTCAAAAACTTAATGTTCATTTCACTTCACTTTCACCCAAAGAATCCATTTACCTTGACTAAATCGGCCCTGCAGTAATACCTTGTCCACCATTTAGACAGTCTTGACTTTATCTGACCCCATAGCCCTATTGATTTAATGAAATATTTTTCTATTTTTCCTTTTTGATCAGTTTACCTGAAAAACCCAAAACAAAACAAAATATACTTAACAGCTAGCCTAAAATCAAACATACAAGGCAAAAAAGTTCACATCCTTCGCATAATAGAGAGAGCCCTCTCTGAGTCCAGGAAGGCTAGGTCCTAGGACTCCAAAGATTGGTCTGATGTTTCCCTGTCATTTGGTTTACCAATCTGCCAAATCACGAGACTCCAACATAATGGCGATCACAGTGGGACAACTAAGTACATAGTTTCCTGAATACCTCATACAAGCTTAGTTGGACTTAGAAAAACTGGTGAAACTGCCTCCTCGTCACCACACTGACAAAATGGTGATTTTGGTGGAAACACTGAGTACATAAACAACCTAACCAAACTTGGTAGACTCATTAGTCCTTCTATATTAAAATCAGAAAAACAACCTATAATTTCCATTTAGAGTAGACTCTCTTTGTTTCAACACCTTAGCTAAGTGAAGAATCAAATATAGGACCCTCTTACGGAATAGGCTATATATAAAACTCTTTAAAAAACCTCACAAAAACATCCCTAGATTGGTTTCTATCAGTTATTGGCGGTGGACCATAAAACTTTGTCTTTACAAGACAATAATATTCACCTGGCGACTCCACTAGCCTCCAGTAGGCCTAATACTCCATTTAAAAAACCAAAAATTTCCATAAGCATGCTATTCTGTTGACTTATCTTTCCAATCACAAAGATCATGATGCAACCTCTTAAACGAGTGACAAACTAAGTACTACTTAGGAATTCAGAAATTTTTCGTCAAACAATAAAGAATCAGCAGAATAGCCTAAAAAATAGAGCTATAGCTTTCTCAACATCCTAGCAAACTGTTGATCAGAGTTTTAGAACACACTTACAAGTTTTGGCATAGAATTTTTCTAGAAATTTTTTTTTCCTAAAAAACACCTTTGTTAGTATTGGTGTTGGACCATAAACTTCAAAGCATCCACCTAGAAACTCCACTAGCCTTCATTTAGTTCTAAAATTTACTAGCATCCATAAGACTCTTAGAGACGAAACCATCCAAAAACAATCACAGCTGTCATCCTCTCTAAATTTTAAATTTGAAATTTGGCTTCACGAAGAATTAAAAGATTTTGTGGCAAACTTCTGAAACTAGTAACTTAGCTACCGACAGGACCATTCACAAAACAAGCTCTGTACCCGAACATCTTACATCCTTGCAAGATCCCCAGTTTGACTTGTGTTCAGCAAAAATCCTCTTTAGAAACAAGTCACAAAGTAGAATCAACCTTGCCGATCTTGAGCCCTTAGATTTGCAGCAGAGTCCTAACACAGAAGCCTCACCCACTACACCACCTGATTTTCAGCTTCTCCACCACTTCGGCTCTTGTCACTCTAAATCTACTCAAATTCAGTCTACAAGTCCAAATACCTCCGTCACACTCATTCAAAACGCCACTGTGAAAATCACCTCACCCCATACTACAAATCCTCATATTGAAAATCTACCAACAACTCCCATCATGGCAACCTGGTATGGGCCTTTAGTGTTACCACAACCTTTGGTACCTTTGCAAAATGATTACCAATCCAGAATCCCACATTTCATCGGGCTGAGTCTACTACTGCCCAACAACATGTAGATAGAATCAGTGATGCTTTTGACTATATGGAAGTATAAGATGAAACCATAAAGATGAGAATGTTTTCCCAAAGCCTAGGCGGAGAAGCCAAGAAATGGTTTAAAAACTTGGCTCCTAACAGTATCCAGGATCTCCCATCACTCTACCAAACTTTTATAAATATATGGGAAGTTAGGAAAAACCCCATCCAAATCCTTTCCGAATACAACAATCTTAAAAGGAATATGGGGGAAAGTGTTCAAGACTATTGCACTAGGTTCAACAGTGTCTATAATGCCCTTCCACCTCACATGAAACCTCCACTTGGCCTAGCGCTAGCAAAATTTCCTGAAGGTTTCAATCCAGATATGACATACCAATTAAGAGAAAGAGACCTTGCAACTTTAGAAGAAATGGAAAAGGTAACTATTAGTGTCGAAGTCAACTTAGCCGAGAAGAGAGCTAGAATGAGATCGGAAAAGAAAGTCACTTACCGAGATGAGACCATACCTTCCATTACCTCTTTAGATTCCAAAATAGACAACCTGGTTAGAAATATGGAGAGAATGCTGGAAAGAATAAATCTAAGTGAAAGGGCACCTCCCAGGGACAACCAGCCCAATCCTCGGAATGGAAACCGGAATCAGAACTTTAGAAGGGACCCACCTCAAATCAAACCAAGGGAGAATGATCAACAGATCAGGCCACCTTTCCAAGAAAACTATGTTGATGAGGTAGAAAGAGATATTGAACCACTTGATGAAAATCACTTAAACTTGATAGGTTCTGATAGTGAGGGAGAGGTTTTTCTTATAGAAGAAGAACAAGTTTTCTGCTCCTCAAACCAAAATGAAAAAAATTATGAGGACCCCAAGATCCTGAAATAGGATTACAAAATTCCATAATGGAAGTTAATAGGCAATATGATCTTAGGAGTAAGAAAAACCAAGACAACTCTAGGAAAAGTATCCCAGACACTGTTGTTACAAAATCCCCCAATACTATTCTTAAAAGAACAACAGATAGTAACAAAATCATGGCTAAGAAGACCGATCAAAACAAAGAAAAAACTAACCAAGAAAACCTTGATCCTAACTGTCCTAGTACCTCTACTAAGATCCCCAAAACAACTGTATTGAAGAAAACCCCAAATCAAAATCAGCAAATTAAGAATATAGAGAAAGTCATGGCTGAGAAAACTGAAGCAAATATATCTAAAATACAAGTACCTTTCAGTTTTGAAGGGGAAATTGCCAAAATTAAGATCACCATGCCTCTCACTGAACTTATTACCCAAAGCTCATACAAGTCTCAAGTGCTAAATTTCCTAAACATAGGAAATGATGCATATATTTTACACCTAGCTGATGATATCTCTGAGGTGTTGTTTGGACCAAAAATAGAAGGAAAATATTAAGAGGGAACAACTCCTTTTTACATTAGTCTAAATATACATGACCAAATCCTACATAATGCCATGCTAGATTTCGGGGCCTCTCACAATCTCATGCCAAAAGTGGTAATGGAAAGATTAGGCCTAGAAATAAGGAAACCTTATAAAGACTTATATTCGTTTGATTCAAGCAGAGTCAAGTGTTTAGGCCTGATAAAGGATCTTTGTGTCAGTTTGGCACAAGTACCTGCAAAGCACCTGGTTATGGACATAGTGGTAGCAGACATTCCTCCCAAGTACGGAATAATTTTATCCAGGTCCTGGGGGGGAAAGCTTTAAGGAAATATTCAATTAGATATGTCTTATGCCACCATTCCTGTGTTTAACCAAACAAGAACATTATACCGAGAATCACACATGAAATATATGGTTAGCAATCTAGAAAGGCCAGACAACATACCTCTTTATTCTATGCATTCAAACCTTAATTCTTTCAATTTACATACTGATGAAGACATTGATGAACATATAGGTAAAGTTGAAGCAAATATAGGCCCACTGCATCAGGCACACCAGCTTCTCTATGATGAGCTAGATACTCAAAACTATCACAACCCGGAACAATTGTATCCTGATGAAAAAGAATCTGATGTTCTAGACATAGAAAATAAAACCTCAAAAATAGAAAAAATTTTACACTCTCAAGCAAGTTGCTCAAACCAAGTACAAACCTCAAAAATACAATCAGAACCTTTTTCCAATATAGAGACACTAAAGAACTTGCATAGAACAAAAATCTTTAGAAATCAAGGCCAAGAAAGCCTTATGTTCTTACCATATCTAAATACCTAGCCATCCCAAGACTTTACCCCTCCAAATGAAACTTTAACTATTGCAAATAATTCTGTAAATCTAGGAAAAATGTCTGATAAAGATAATATGGGGGAATGTGATAAAAGAAGTCTTGGAGAACCTGAGCTTATTGAACTAGCTAAAATTTTGTGATTACACCAGAAATTGAGAAGTGCTAGGATATGCAAGATTCTTCAGAATACTAGTACATGTCGAGAGAATAACTCAAAACACCATGAAACAACCATCATTTCAAAAATTCACCCTTGCAAAAGGGAAGACAAAAATCTTGATCAGGCATTAACACTTGAAAAGAAAACAACTGGTTACAGGATATGTGTAGATTTTAGAAACACAGATAAACACTCCCTAAACAGTACTCATATCCTTCCAAAAATAGGTCATACCATACAAAAGCTAGGAATTTCTAACCATGTGTCCTTGCATGATAATATTTCAGGATATCATCAGCTAATTCCTCTTCAAAACAAACAGCTCAAAGATTTTTTCAAATACACTGGAAGCAGTTTCAAGTTCAAACCTAGTTCTTCAAAACTACAAGACACCGAGGACATGTTTCAGAGGACTATGTTTCCAGTGCTGAACTTATTCACTATAATATACCTTGATGATGTCATCATCTATTTTAAGAATGACAAAGAATATTTGTATTACCTAAAGAAGATGTACAACAAAGACATGAGTGGAAATCAAAGGTATAAGGAAAAATAACAAGCAGACACAGGGTTTTTTAAAGATTCTTGCAAGAACCCTTATGTTGTGCTTACAAGAGAAAATTTTCCTGATTTTTATTTTCAAGAACTAAGTGGACCAAGAGCATCAGGGGATCCTTTTGAAGATAAGATGCTCAAATTCCATCATTATCAAGAGTTCTAGTTGTGAAGTTTGTTACTTATTGTACATATTTGTTTTGAAGAAAACAAAAAATCCAAAAACAACAGAAAAATAGAAAAGGAGGTTAGTCTTAAAAGCAGCAGTAAAGCCCCGTGTTCAAAAAATAGTCATGCTGAAAGTGTGCAAGTCTAAATGCCACTACTAGTGCTCAAAAGGATGTCTTGTTCAGTTATCTAACCTAATCATAACTGAGCATGTTTTAAATTGATTGCTGATAAGTTAGTAAAAATGAATGATAGTCAAAATATGCAAGCTTGACTTATCAAAGAAAGTAGATTAGGAAACAAAGATGCTGGTTCCACACGCTCAAAACAAAACCAAAGAGAAAAATAGGGATGAAAAGCAAACTATGTATCCTAGCCCTAATTTTTCTAAATCTCATTTTGTGCAAAATAACATTTGTGTGTAGCTTGTCCTTATGCCACAAACACATGACAAATCAGCCTGTCTAATCCTGATTTGATCATTTTTCAATTCCATGTTTTAGTCTAGCGAATGAAATCCTGTCAAAACAACTTAACCTTGACAGTTGATCTAGTATAGGTAGAGAAATAAAGGAGTTCATTAGTTTAATCTGAACTCCCAGAAGATATAATTGTAGAAGTAGATAGCATTTTCACTTTCAAAAATATCATGTCAAAGGTTTTCCAGTCCAAGAGCACCCGAAGAAGAAAAAATGCTAGGCAAAACAGCTGGGTAAGTAGAGATGATATTTATGCTAATCATGCTGTCAGTTGGTTAGAAAGCATCATTTTCAGGAAAAACATCAAGAAAAAGAGAAATTTACGCCAATGGATGAGGAACTGGTCTTCATAAGCCAAAGATCTGCAATTCTAGACACCTCCTAAAAAGGAGCTACCCTCCCCAAATGGAGGCACTGTTAGTCATCAGTAGTTTTGCCTGTTATGATGACTATATGCCTTGCCTAGGTTTTCTAGAAACCAATTTCAAGCAGTCAATTTGTCCTCTAGAAAAACCCCTCAGAGAAATTTTTATCTTTTTCCTCTCTTTCAAACTGTGTGAAGAAGTGGTCATCAAATTTCATTCTTGATAAAATTCCCCTGTCCATAACTATCATAACTGTTGTATATATGATATCCAAAATCCTATATTTTCACATAGCTCTTTGTCAAAGCATAAAACAAGTTGTATTTTTTCCCTCTCATTGTTTGAATGTCCATTTTATGACTTGACTATGTCTGAGAAACCCTTCAAAAGTCATGAAAAAGTGTCTAGGTATAGGTGATGGTGTTTAGAATAGGTATCTTGAGAAAAATATCTCTAGTCAAAAACCTGGTCTTAAATATCAGTTAGCCATCCTCTTTCTTATCTGGCAAAACAAAACCCTTGTTTACCCCTAGGTCATACACCATAAAAATGGTCGCCGTGTTTTGTTTTAGCAAATCTTATAAGGTTCAAATTCAAGAAGAACTGAGTAAGAAGGTTCTATGTTTGAAGAAAGTAATCAAGTGAAATTTTCAAGCATTATCATCGTGATGCCTCAGGAAAGGTCTCCAATGGTCAAAAACATTTTATCCATACATCTCTGCAGGGGTGCTATAGATAGATGGCAATAAGCAGTTCTGAAACAAAAGGGACACTTCAAGAAAAGTTTTCAAAGCTAGAACAATTGACTGTTGTGAAATGAAGGAAATGCAGATTTCAAATGGAAAGGAAACCTACAGAATTCTTACCCGCAAACTCAAAGCACCAAGAAAGTCAAAGAATCGTCCATCATGGAAAAATGAGTACAAAGGTTGGAAGTTTATTGCATCTAGCATTTCATGTCAACTCACAATGGCATTTGCACATTGTTCCAAAACATATGGGTACATCTATGGAAAACAGTCTTATAAGGCTAGGCATGTTAGTTTTTTTGGCAAAAGACTTCCAACCAATATAGGTATCAAAGTGAGAAGCACAAAAATGGAACATCTGCCTTTTTTATATCCCTATAACCTAGACTCTAAACCCTCAAAGATATTGTCATCACAAAGGAAGCCTAAGCTAGTACAAAAGAGACTTAACCTAAGAGACACAAAACAGCTATGTTGGAGTTTGAAATATCTTACCTGTTCACTGTCTCCACAGTAAATTTCTACAAAAAAACTTGTCTCATATAGATTGATAAAGGACAAACCATTTGAAAGTCCTCCTTCAATGATGATAAGTAGATGGCAATCACTTGTGTTTATAAAATGCCTCCTTCAAATGATGGTAAGCAGATGGAAATCATTTTTTTGTGTGAGTCACATCCTCTAATCATGAGCAGAGGGCCTAACTAGTTTATGACTAACAAGCCTCATTCAAAGTGATAGGAAAAGGGCATGACTCAAACAATTTGTTTAGAAAGTTAAAAGCTCCATTTGGAAAACAGAGACCGGGCCTAAAGTTGTTTTAAAGCACATCCTTCATACATAAACAGAGGGTACCCATAGTTGGTAAAAGGGCCTTTTTTGTAAAAATTAGAGGGCATATTTGTGAGTTAAAACAAGGGAGGTTTTCTTTTACAAAAAATGAGAACTTATCTTGCTGTTTGCAAAGAATTTTTTTAATAAAGCACTATTAACACATGTTTAAAAACTGTTTTATGGAAATAAGGTAAATGAGAAAAAAAGAAAAGGTTTAATGAAATTCTCTTGAAAAGGTCAAAAGGAAGGCTACGTACTTTAAAAACACTCCACAAGGCAAAAAATCCCTCGAAAGGCATACCTTAATCTCGTATTATCAATTGGAAAAAAGGGGAGGGTTTTCTATGGTCCCCTGGCGAACACTTTGGGCACTTTTTACAGGTCGCGACGCGCTTGTACCTAAGCACTATGCGCCTGTAGCAGCTCACCGCGGGAGTTTACAAAGGGTGCGACGCACCTGTGCACTGGCGCGATGCGTTTCGGCGCCTGACCCTCGTTCAGCCTCTGCTCGGTGCCCACAACCGCCCGTCGTTCAAACTCCATTCAAAAACACAGTTTTTTGAACTGGCACAATGTATTTTCCTTGTGTAGGCTCTGTTCAGATGCTATGCGCCTGTGTGCAAGGGCGTAGCACTTGCTCACTTCGTTACAAAGGGCCAAAATTTCCAGTTTTGCACAAGGGTTAGTGTTTATCACTGCAAAGAAGCTTTCGAGGTATTTATCACTTTTTTTTTTACCCCTCAGTTTCTCTTAAAAACATAAAGGATATTTTGAAAGCCGAATTAAAGGAGAAAGAAGTGTTAAAGGAAGAGAAAGCCTATTTTTATTTAAGTTCTGTGTAGTTAATTTTGGAGAAGAACAGGAAAATCAAAATGCCTCCAAAGAAAAGGGTAAAAAAGGGAGGCCAACACAATAGATTTGAGCCCATCACTGTTGAAGAAATCACTACCTCTCCCTCAATCTTGTCCAGTTTTCAAGAGGTAGGCTGCTTTGATTTTTGCAGTGGAATACCATAGGTCACTATCCACCCTCATCTAACAGAGTTATTTTCCCTGAGGTTGGATGGAAAGCAAGTTCACATAGCAGGTTTAGATTTTTAACTCACTCTAGAGATATTTCTAAGGCAACCAAAATCCCTAACATAGGAGAGGATTGGTTCAAAAAATCATACCTTGACCTCAGCCATTATTATCCTTTTCTCAAGCCAAATCATCAAGATGCATGCGGCTCCATTTTCCCTTTCTCACACTTGCTGGATGACTATGCAACCCTCATGAAAATAATCATGAATTTTTTCACTTGTGAAGGTAGATAGTCCCAAGTATATGCCGATCACATCAGACTCCTTATGCATTTAAAAAAAGCTAAGTTGTTAAACCTACCCTTTTTCCTGTGCAAGAGTATAGAAAATATGTCTTCCATTGTTATAAAAAAGCCTCCAGCTCAGCAGAAAGCAATTTTTTCCATCACTCTCTCATTAAGATCATTATCCTTCACCAGCTGAAACAAAAGGGCATACCTTGGGAAATTTTCATCTCTCACCTTGATTTCACTTCTGCATCTTCTATGCCACTACAAGTCAGGCCATTTTCATCCCGAGACCCTCCTCATGCTCATTCCTTGCCCTCCACACCTTATGTTTTCTCTTCTTCTCATGAGTCTACTCCCCAACAAAAGCCATCCTCCACAGATAGCAGTGAGAAAAAAGAATGTAGTAAAAGAAAAGAACAAGGAAGTGATGGTGACAAAGAACAAGGGGGTAATGGTGACAAAGAGTAGGGAAGTGATGAAAGCAGCAGTAGAGGTAAAGGAAAGCATGATGTGGTAGGCATTCCACAAGGAAAGAGTGAAAGTAGTGATCATGAAAGTGGTAGCCTACAAGGAGAAAATGAAGACAGTGATGAAGTGGCAAGCAACCCACAAGGAGAAAATGAAGACAATGATGAAGAAGAAAGCAGCCCACAAAGAGACAGTCAAGGTAGTAAAGAAGAAGGCAGCCCAGAAAGAGACATTGAAGATACTAGAGAAGGAGGCAGCCCACAGCAATAAAATGAAAACAATGATCATGATGAAGGCAGTCCACATCAGGAAAACATTGAAAACAATGAAAATGATAGAATCAGTCACAACAAAGAGGGAAGTAATAAAAACAGTCATGACAGCAAGAATATAGATGAAGGCAGAGATAGTTTTGAAAAGGAAAAAACAGTAGACCTCGACATCTCCCACCAAACAGAAAAGGAGCATGATCTTTCTAAGTTTACTCCTGACAATGAGTTCATTACAAATATCAAATTTAATGAACAAGGAAATTCCCCACAGCAAAGCAACCAAGAAGTGCAAGCAGAGGATGTTTTTGGAGAAGAGGACAGCCCTAAGGCTGCAGGAGACCAAACTAAACAAGCCCAGGTATTAACTCCTCCTCTCACTCATCATCAGCAAGCTCAAGAGCATGTGTTTACTGCCTCTCCAAGGCAAGAGGCCATGCTTCCTTCATCAAAAGTAGCAGAGGCTAAAAACACCAAAACAACAAGGAAGAAAACCACTGAAACAGTGACTAGCAATGTCACTAGGGCACTAAGGAGTAGAGGAAAATTGCCAAAGAAGAGCAAAGTAGAATTGCCCAAGAAAACCAGAGGAAAGAAAATCATTAAAGGCAAGGGCAAAGAGAAGGTTGAATAGCAAGAGAGCAGCCATGAGCATGAAAGGGAATTTGACATAATACAAATAGATAGTGATGCTAAAGATGATGAGGCCAGTATTCTTAGATCTCTTTTGCAAAACAGAGAGGCTTAGATTAAAGATTTGGAAAATGGCCTAGAAAGGTCAAAATACATCATCCACTATTTGCAATTGCAAAATAATCAAATGAGTGGACATATGGCAATATTTGAGGCTCAAGGACTCAAATATAGAAGGGAAGCTCAAAAGTCACAAGTGAGGCTAGAAGAATACGTGGGAATATG
The DNA here is from genome assembly GCA_034641835.2 of Pinus albicaulis. NCBI lineage: Eukaryota > Viridiplantae > Streptophyta > Pinopsida > Pinales > Pinaceae > Pinus > Pinus albicaulis. The sequence goes on from CM076581.1 coordinate 1,552,583,358, forward strand.
CAAAAGATGATGAAGAAGAAGTGCCAGCAAGAAAGAGACCTAGGACCATGGGTCTTAGAAAAGCATTGCAAAAGCAGAAAGAGGAAGAATCAGCTCGTGCACAACAATACCCTGTTATAGAGCTCCTTGCCAAAGAAATTGAGAATGATAAAGAGTCTTGGCTTGAGAGGGAAAATTATCATTTGGAAAACAAATTGGAAAAATCTAACAAGAATTTGGGCCTACAAAGAAGAATGACTGAGCACTACAAGAAGTTGAATCAATTTGCCCGAAAGAAACTCAAAGGTGCACAAAGGAGGCGCCGGACAGAAAAACATGGAAAAATCCCATCCCAGCTTGGGATTCTTTCTCAAGCTTCATTTCATGTTTCTAAAAACCCTTAAGGGGTTTAATCACCAAAATTGGGCATTTTTGGACACATTCTAGTTTTTGTGAATATTAGGCCTAAAAGCATAAAATCATGGGTGCCTTAACTTTTTCTCGGAGCATCCTCAGCTGAAGAAAATATATTTTTGGATTCCTTCACACCTAAGGAACATGCTCAGAAATTTTCAGATCAAATGAAGCTGTTTTGGTCTCTCAAAAAAGCCAAAAACAACCATTTTTTACCTTTCTGCCCCTAATATCAGCAGGTGCTACACTCCTGTTTTTTTTTCATTGTTTCTACCTTTTTACTGACTTATATGTATTATATTGGCAAAAATAAAGTATTTTTGGAAAGTAGATATCCGTAGCTTTCCAACGAGCCATCATAGGACTCATTTGGACATCGGAAAGTCCGCCAAAACTGCACTACAAAATAGACTTTTTTTCTGGTGTTGTGCTCTTGTAAATTTTGTTGAAAAGCAGTTTTCTGAGTGGTGACTGGGCCAAATGTGCGTTATGCAAGTTTTTCTTATGTGTCAGGCCTTGAAAGTGATTCCTTTTTGCTATTTTGGTCCGAAAAGATATTTTTGAAGGATATTTTGTGCCTTGGACCTTGCTAGGCCTCAAGGACAGTTTTAGATATTTGTTTTTGGCCAATGGCCTTCTAGTTGCTCTAGGTGGTTTTCCTCCATTTTGGCTTATATAAACCAAGAGGATTAATTGTAACAAACAGGAAGAACTTGATATATTGAGAGCAATATATAGCATTATGAGCTTGGAAGAAATACTTGTTTTATGAAGTGGATGATGTCTTGCTTGGCTTGATGGTGGAGGAGCATTGTGTGCAGGATTCCATGGATTGGTGAATGGTGATGTTTCTATGATTTGTTTATGTTTTATTGTTTTCATTGATGTTCCATACTTCTTATTTGTTGTAGATCAAAAAATTATATGTTGAGATATGCTCATGGAAGCACCTCAAACCTCCTACATATTACAACTTTGATGTTTTCCTCTTCTTAATTATTTCTAAAGGATTCTTAACTGCCCTTTAGGCCCATTAAGAAATGTTATTTGTTTCATTTATGGTCAGTATGTTTTGCTATCTAGTATGATTTACGGTACTCCTTGCTTACTTATAGTTTCTCAAAACTCCATTTCTGGAATCCTTCTATGAAATATTGGTTGTTTAGTTAAGTCAAAGAGGTCTCGTTTCGATCTTGCCCTTTGTCCATGCTTGCAAACTTATTTCAGAGTTCTTGATAGCTCAAATATGTTGTTTAGAAGTTCCCTCTTCATACATTGAGTTTTTTTTTTATCTTATTTATTTTCCGAATAGCTGAAGGTGATTTTCTAGAGTTAGAGATTCTTATTCTTGCATGTATCACCATATTGTTTATCTTTCATATGTATCAGTTTGAGTTTTATTCATAGAGATTTATGGTTTTCCCTACCTCATGAATACCTGATTTAAAACTATATATGTTTAGGATCTCTTTTGTCTTTCACAAACTTAATTTTCATTTCACTTCACTTTCACCCAAAGAATCCATTTACCTTGACTAAATCAGCCCTGCAGTAATACCTTGTCCACCATTTAGACAGTCTTGACTTTATCTTACCCCATAGCCCTGTTGATTTGATGAACTCTTTTTCTGTTTGTCCTTTTTGATTAGTTTTCCTCAAAAACCCAAAACAAAACAAAATATACTTAACAGGTAGCCTAAAATCAAACATACAAGGCGAACAAGTTCACATCCTTCGCATAATAGAGAGAGCCCTCTCCGAGTCCAAGAAGGCTAGGTCCTAGGACTCCAAAGATTGGTCTGATGTTGCCGTGTAATTTGGTTTACCAATCTGCCGAATCACGGGACTCCAACAAGTTTCAGTGTTGTAAAATAAAATACCCACTCTTACACGCCCATTATATAATTTCATTACTTGGTTTGTTTTCTTTGCCTTGGTTTTTTGAGTCTTTTCTCAGATCTCTTCTTCCCTTCTTGTTGTGAAGCAGTCACGGTGGCGGAACCACCAGTTTCGTCTTCCTCGCTCCCTTCTAGAGGTAGTCCTTTACTGGACAGTTCATTTGAAACTCCTCAATCCTCTAGGTCTGCCGAGCTTCAGTAACCTATTCTCCCGTCGATCTTACCCCTTGCTACCCGATCTCCTACTGACAAGCCAGTTGAGTTCAATTGGCCTCCCTTGGGCGCTTGGTCTGGTTTTGGGGATGAGGAAGAATTCCCTCCTCTTACGTCGGGATCACCATTTTTAGCTACTGTTATACCTCCTAGTCCTTGTAGTATTTTCAAAAATCTTACGGAGGAGTCAGACATGGACACCTCAGGTCCTATTGGTAGTGATGGAATTCCCGTTTCTATAGAAGAGTATCAAATTTTTCCTGAAAACACCCCTCATGTGTTTGCTCAATCTTCACCATCGGTGTCACTTCTAGTTGGATATAGGTCTTTGGGTCAGATTATTGCTGGTGTTGCATCCATGGCAGCATCTACTCCAACCAGGATTCCAGTACTCCCATCATTAGGACTGTCACCGACGACACCTACTTTGTCTCTTGCAGTTACATCTGTCCCAGTTAAACCTACTGTTTGTGCGGCTGCGTCTGCATCGGTCACTCAGTCACCAGCAACCTCGACTGAGATACCTGGTGGCCTCACTTTCGAAGAGTATCTATTGGCTATTCATGAACAAAACTCTCAGGTTTCTCAGTAGCCTCATGATCCTGTTAATTCGCCACACCATTATGACGAATATGGTAATCCTGTTTATTTTCCCTATCTTACTCCTCATCACTATGATGTTGTCGGTACCCCCATATATGCGTTTCCTACTCCCCATCATTATGATGAGCATGGTATTCCTGTTTATGACCCTTATGAAATCGTTCATGAAATTGGAATGACTTATCAAATGCAAACTCCTGGCCCACAAGGACAACCCTTGCAGGGAAAACCTTCAATTTAGTCAAGGCTTGCATTTGGTCCTTAGGGACAACCTTATGGTCCACATGGCCAACCTTTACAAGGTTATCCTATGGTCCAACAAGGACAACCCCAAGGGCCTTCTGGTCAACCTTTATATCAACCAGGACCTTCTTATGGTTCTGGGGGGAAAATCTATTCGTCGTAGGGACAAAATTTTGTACAACAATCGGGATCATATACTCAAGCTGGTTCGAACATTGCGCAACAAGGACAACCCTCTGGTCCTCCTCTAGGACAACCTGGTTCATCGCAACCTTCAGGCCAACCTGCTCAGCAAGGGTAACCTAGTGGCTCTCAGTATCCAGGCCAACCTGCTCGACAAGGGAAACCTGCTTGACTGGTCCAACAGCTTGCTCAATCTGTTCAACAACAATTTTACTCTGCTTCGCAGCAGGGTCCTACCTTTCAGCAGCCTATTCAATCTGCTCAGCAACCAGTTTACCCTATTTATTCAACTTAACAGGGCCCCAATTATCATCAACCAGTTCGATGCCAAGGTGTTCATTATCCTCATGGTCAATGGACCAGTATATATTTCGCCTCAAGGTTTTACTTATCACCCTCAATCTTAGTTGCCATATAATCAACCACAAGGCCATACTTACATTCCACCACAAAATCCTTATCAAGGACCTCAGTGATATACTCAGAATCAGTATCCTCAGTATCAACAAAATTATTTGGCTTATCCCCCATATCGTCCGAATCCTTTAGGACAGAACCCATGGGGGCATAATTTTTCTCAAACAGGATGGAATTCAAGTTTGGGTTCTTATCAAGGATCTGCTATGCATTTTAACCCTCAATTGCCATTTCTCGCTACATTGGAGTTACTGGATGTGTCAAAGTTAACGAATGATTCTATTCTTCACAACCTTTATTAGCCTCCGGTTCCAACTAAGATTCCTGGTGATTGTCCCAAATTTGAGGGCAAGTCCGGAGAAGGCCCCCAAACACAGGTTATGACTTACCACTTGTGGTGTTCTTCTAACTATTGGGTTGACGATTCTAATCGGCTTCGTATTTTCCAACAGAATCTTACTAGTGCTGCTGCTAAGTGGTATATCGAGCTTTCGCATGGTATCTTTCAAGATTTCAACTCTCTTGCCATGGAGTTCCTTACTGATTTTCAGTTACTGGTTCGTTATGAAGCCGGGACGCATCTCCTTACTTCTTTGAAACATGACCGGGCTACTCATATCTCGGACCATATTCATGAATGGAGACGTCGTCATCACTTGATCAAATTTGAAATTCCTGATCAGCTTCTTACTCATTGGTTCATTACCTCCTTTTTCAATTAGATTGCGAAAGACATAGCCATGGGGTCATGTGTAACTGAGGAACATGCCATTGCTTATGCCTAGTACCTTGATCTCGTGTACTCTCAATCGGGCATATTGTATGATATTTTGACTAATGCCCCTCGACTTGAAACTTCTAATGCACTGGAGACCCCATCTATCGATGGTATTATTGGTTTTGTGTCTCAGACTTCGCGTAAGTTTTCTTCTTCCAACTCTGGGAAGAAAAAGTCTAATTCTTCCAATGATATTTCTCCTCAGTCTAGTCTGAATCCTGGCAAAACCTCGGAGGTCAATGTCGTTCAGGCCAATCCTATGGATAAGACTTCTAAAATAAAAAAGAAGGGTAAAGGCAAACCTAAGGCCAATGCCCCGAAACCAGATTCGTCCAAACCTCGTGGTGATGATGGTTCGCAGCGTAAGCCGAAGTATCCCTGTCTGATTTGTGACAAAGAGTAATACACCAAGGACTGTCCTCGACGGGCCGAAGTGAATCAATTGCTCAAGGGAACTCAGGGTACTCCTGCTATGCTTAAAGAACCTTTTCCATCTCAGTAGACCCAGATGGTTGAGCAGCCTCAATCGTCTGCTCCATTTGGTTCTCAAGTGTTCATGATGAATGGTTATACATCTGTTTCAATCACTACTCAGTTGAAAGATTATACTGGATCACGTCAGGTAACAGGGAATGAGATCGCTGATGGTCCTCCTCCCCCACCTGTTTCCGGCCCTCTTGAGATTGAAAGGCCTAGTGCTGAACCTGTTGTGTGACCACCTTCCAAAGGTGTTCTCTGGAAGTCTTATTATAATCCTGACACCCGTGCTGCTCAACATTACAGTATTTTTGAATATTTGGCGCAGGCATCGTCCGTGATGTCTGTGTTAGAAGTACTTCAGAGTTTTCCATCTCAATGAAAAGCTTTATTATTTTCGATTGGCCGGGTTGATCCTGCTGATACTAGCCTTCTCACTTTTGATCTAGAGAATTTCGTCCCATGACTTCCGCACTAGATTGTGCTCATTATACAAGTCGTTATTAATGGTCTCGACATCCATCGAGCCATTATGGACGAAGGTGCCTCAACTTGTGTCATGTCCACTTCATGCTAGAAGGCCATCGGCTCTCCGACCCTAAATTCCTCACCAAATGCCCTTGAAGCATTTGATGGAAGGGAATCTAAACCTTTGGGTGTTCTCGCAAGTTTACCGATTACCTTAAAATGAAGACAATCAATTTTTAAGTAGAATTAGTTGACGCTAAACTCAATTACAATATTCTACTCGGTCATAGTTGGACTCATGCTATGCTTTGCGTTCCTTCCACCCTCTTCCATGTTTTGAAATTTCCACATGAGGGAAAAATTGTTACTATTGATTAGTTGTCCTTCTTCAGCTCTTCTTTCGAGAACAACATTCCGTATGTGGATAACATCCCAACTCCCTTCGAGAGCGTTGGGCCGGGTCTCTTCAAGGATCTTGCCCTCATGGGTATTTTTCCCCTTCCACCACCTATGACTATTTAAGTTCATATAATCTCTCAGTCTGATGACCCATGGATTATTCCTTCGCCTGAACAAGTCAATTCATTTGGTGATTCAATGCCTTTGAGTCCGATTGAATTCAATTATTGTGAACTCATTGCTGCATCCGATACTACATCATCTGATGGTGCTCCTTTGAGCTTGTCTCTTGACATATATTCTCAATCCCCCTGGCTTGGTGATTCAGATTCTCCTGATCCTTTGAAATAAGTGTTTCCTTCCGATGAAGTTATCGTGGAAACCATGTCTCTCAAAGACTTGCCGTGGGACGATGGTCATCATCGTTCTTCGTTTATGCCTGGCCTCGGGGCTATGTATATATGTCTTGAGCAATTTGCATCTCAAGCACCTTCTCCTCCGCTTCAAATTCCAATCCTGACACATGAATTATTTACAGAAGAGAACTTGAGCAATATCACACAAAAGATGCCTATTGACATTTTTGTGAAGCCGGGAATCGTCGAGAACATCCATGTGGGAGTCACTTGTTCTTCAGATGAAGTCCAATTTTATACTAGCCTTTTCCACGAATTTTGTGATGTTTTCGCTTGGTCCTATGAAGAAATGCCCGACATTGATCCTAGTATAGTGGTGCATGAAATTCCTACTTATCCTAGTTCGAAGCCTGTTCGCCAGCGTCTTCGTCCGGTGCACCCTAGAAAGGCTGCAACCATTAAAGGTGAAGTTGAAAAACTTTTCAAAGCTGGTTTCATTTATCTAATTCCCTTGACAGATTATGTTTTGAACATCGTTCTTGTAGATAAGAAACAAGGAACTGTCTGTGACATTAATCGGGCTTGTCCTAAGGATAATTATCCTACTCCCTTCATCGATCAGATCATTAACGACTATGCCTGGAGTGAAATTTTTTCCCTTATGGATGGTTTTTCTGGATATAATCAGATTAACATTCTCCAATATAATCATCACAATACTAATTTTATCTGTCCTTGGGGTACCTTTGCATACAAGAAACTACCTTTTGGCTTGAAGAACGGGGCCACTTTCCAGCGAGTGATGTCCGACGCTTTTCATGACATTCGTCACATCGTTCAACCTTACCTGGATTATCTTCCGACTCATTTAGCTAAGCATAAGGACCATCCGGATCATCTTCGTCAGATCTTTCTTCATTGTCGACATTATAACATTCGTCTTAATCCGCATAAATGTGTCTTCTGTGTTGATTTCAGTAGACTTTTAAGGTTTATCATGTCTAAAGATGGAATTCGCCTCGATCCACTCAAGGTTGAGGCTATTATCAATCTCCCCTCTCCATCCTCATTACATTAGTTGCAGAGTCTGCAAGGTAAGGAAAATTTTCTATGTCGTTTTATACCGAACTATGCCGAAGTAGCTAAAGGATACACACAACTTCTAAAATAGGACGTCCCTTTCCATTGGGATGAGATTGCTCAACAATATTTTGATACACTCAAGATGTTGTTGGTCAACGCTCCTTTATTACGTCCTCCAGATTACCACCGTGATTTTTCCCTCTATTTGGATGCCTATTTTAGTATAATTGCCATGGTTTTGGTCCAAGACGATGATGACGGTCATAATCATGTTATTTATTACTTGTCTCATAACCTTCTCGATCCCGAAATGCGTTATGCTCATGTCAAGAAGTTAACACTAGCTGCAGTCCAGGCCGTTGAGCGCTTTCGTCATTATATCCTTTTGCGTACAGTGACTGTGATTTCTAATTGCAACCCCATGACCTATATTTTGTCTTGAAAATTTCTGGGGGGAAGATACTCAAAATGGATCGTTATCCTCCAGGAGTTTGATTTGGAATTTACTGCTACCAAATCTAAGAAATCATTGGTTTTTGCTGATTTTATTTGTTCCCTCCTTTCCGACTCCGCTCTGTCTTGTTCTGAGGACTGTATTCCAGACGATACACTTTTCTTGATTAGCACCCTCGACCCATGGTACGGTGATATCATTGTCTATCTCTAGACTTCCACGTTACAAAGGATGCCTGCCGTCATATATGGCATCACTCACAACCTTATCATATAGTTGGAGATACATTATATCGTATTGGAGTTGATTCTGTACTTCACCGATGTTTGACCCTTGAGGAAGCTGAGAAAGTATTGAATGATTGTCACAGTGGCACCTGTGGTGGTCACATGTCTGGTTACAATACAACACAAAAGATACTTCGTGCTGGTTATTTTTGGCCTTCTATTTTCAAAGATTGTATTGTCATAGTTCATAAATGCCATGATTGCCAAATTTATCAATGCAAGATGCATGCGCCACCCGTTTCTCTTCACCCTGTCATTACCATTGGTCCCTTTACCAAATGGGGCATCGATTTTATGACGTGTAACCCTCACTCGGCTGGGGGGCATGCTTATATCATCGTAGCCATGGACTACTTCACCAAATGGGCCGAAGTAATGCCTACACTTGCCGCTGATGGTAAGACAGCTGATCAGTTCATATTTAATCATATTATTGCTAGGTTTGGTGTCCCTCAAGCCATCATTACTGATCATGGCTCCCATTTTCGGCATCATATGGTGGCGGAGTTGACTTCTAAGTTGGGTCTACGTCATGACAGCTCAACGCCATACTACCTTCAAGCTAATGGCCAGGTTGAATATGTGAACAAAGTTCTTGTCACAATGCTTCAGCGTACGATTGGGATCCACAAATAAAACTAGAACCTCATGTTATTTTCGACTCTTTGGGCATACCGAACCTCAGTGAAGAGTGCGATCGGATTACCCTGTTTCAGTTGGTTTATGGTTTGGAAGCTACTCTCCCAATTGAGTGTGAAATACCTTCACTCAAGTTAGATATGGAATTACTGCCAAATACTTCGCCAGAAGAATAGCGTCTCCTTTACTTAGAGAGGTTGGATGAAACTCGTCACTTAGCTGCTTTGGTCATCGAAGCACAAAAGAAGCGAGTCAAAGCTCATTTTGACCAATTAGTTTCTCCTCGTTCCTTCATTGAAGGAGATCTCGTCCTCCTGTATGACCAAGCTCATGATAAGCTGGGGGTAGGAAAATTTCAACCTATGTGGCATGGGCCATACATTGTTAAACATGTATTGCAAAATGGGGCCTATGAGTTAATTGACTATGAAGGTCATCCGCTTGAACAACCTAGAAATGGGTTGTATCTCAAAAAATATTATGCCTGAGTCATTCATGCATAACAGGTGTACATAGGTGTTTTTTTTCATTTTTGTACATGTTTTGGGTTTGGTGTGCTTTGTGAGCATTTTCCTGCTTATTGGGTCTTGCTTATTGTGCAGATATCTATTACCCCTTATGTCGGTTTCGCGGATGGTGCTTCCCGCAGTACCAGGAATTTTTCTTCGGCAGCCTGGGTAATTTATAATCCTACTGGTGAGTTGATATATCGGCAAGGTATTTGTCTAGGATGAACTACAAATAATGTCACTGAATATAGCACTGTCATTGAGTTATTAACTGAGGTAATCAACCTCGGTATGTGCACATTTCTTGTAAATCTAGATTCACAGCTTGTTGTTCTACAACTCAATAATCATTATTCAGTTAGAAATCCACACATTCTGAGATTGTATTTACGAATTCATTTATTGGAAAGACATTTTGATTTCATTACTTATCAACATATTCCTAGAAGAATGAACACGTTAACTGATACAGTGGCTAACATTGTATTAGATAGGGATTTGCATAATTTGTAAAAGCATCATCATATGTAAAAGATCCATGTAGGGAAATATATATATATATTATATATATATCGTATGTTCAGAATCATGAAATATCATAACGTCAAAAAATATATGTATGTTTATGTTACATCTCGAGACATCATGTCTCACAAAATATGCAGATAAAATAAACCTAGGTGTCTAATCCGCATGGTGCTCATGATAACATGTCACAACCCGTACTAGCTGCCTCAGCAAGCGGTGAATTCGGCTGGGCACCCCTACAGTATGCCTCTGGTAGGCACGAGGAACATCATCAAAACATAACTGGACCTCTGGTGATCCTCCAGGTTGTGCACTATCTCGCTCTCTCCTTGATTTCATTACTTATCAACATATTTCTAGACGAATGAACACGTTAACTGATATAGTTGCTAACGTTGTATTAGATAGGCATTTGCATAATTTGTAAAAGCATCATTATATGTAAAAGATCCATGTAAGGAAATAGATGTATATATATATATATATCGCATGTTTGCAACTATGTGCATCACAACATCAAAAAATATATGTATGTTTCTGTTACATCCTGAGACATCATGTCTTGCAAAATATGCAGATAAAATAAACCTAGGTGTCTAATCCGCATGGTGCTCATGATAACATGTCACAACCTATACTAACCGCCTCAGCAAGTGGTGAATTCGGTTGGGCACCCCTACGGTATGCCTCTAGTAGGCACGAGGAACATCATCAAAACGTGCATAATTTGGAACTCCTCAGGTGATCCCCTCCAAGTTGTGCACTATCTCATCTTCCTCGTCGCCCTCACCATAAGAGTCGAAAACGCGAGGGATTCGCCTCGCTATTTGTGACATACCAACAGGTCTCTTTGGGCCAACATCTGCATCACATGGATTCAATGTCAAAACATACATAAATAAACAAAAAAAAAATCATAATACTCATAAAACTTAAAAAATTGAGTCTTACCCAAATCTTCATCCCAATCTTCTCCCTCTGGGAGTGGGAGGTCTGGATCATCAGTGAAATCTGTGCCAGCGTAGGGCCAATCCTCTACGACAATAAGTTGTCGACGGAGCCAATCAAAAAATTATGGCCTCCAAGACATTTGTTGGCCACCCCTGCCCTTGGCATCAATGCTGCCCATCGAGCCATCCGTGATTATCTCGTTGGTGGATTCAGAACTATAACCTCCTATGGCTGAAAAATTGGTAATCATTCCAAGAAGAACGATACCGGGAATGGATCCATAGCAAAATTGTTTCAGTTTGGTCTTCTTGCATTTGGTTAATTTGTGCTTCATGTTGATGGTTACGGCCTCTGCCCAGCTGTAGAGAGTCAGAGCCATGCAGTCCACAGCAAGAAGCAACTGTGTCTTTGTTGCTTCATGCGGTGCTTGTGATCCAGCAGCCCGTGTGATGGTATGAAATACCACACGTAGTTTCAAATCAGGGATAGTTTGAATATCAACTTTCCCACCACCTGAACCTTTCCGTGCTCCTCAACATACCCTATCGATTACCATGGTCATGTTTTCCATATAGGGTCGGGTGCCAAATAGGAGTGGTACTACACCCCTCCGTGATAATATTGTGATGAAATATACATCGGAAACATCAATTTCAAGCTCTTGATCCTGTAGGATGAACTTCTCTTGATTTTCATCCCATATACTAATTAGATATTGTAGAAATTCTGGTTGGGCTCAGAGGCATGGTGTTAGAAAGAATTTTAGAAAACCATAGTTTCTGAGGGCTTCCATAACTCCCTCATTTTCCATGGCCAACTCATATTCTTCATTATGCTCCCTTTCTTTCCATTCTATGACCATTTTTCTCTTTTTCTACCTGCAAACACACACATACAAGTCGTATTAGTCAATATTTATCCTTGAAATTGTGAAAAATTAGGACATTTGGTGCATTATTTTGCTTGAAATTAGTTTGCGCCATTGGGCGTCCCCCAGTATTAAAAAATGGGCGGCTGGCACAACTCCGCGCCCAAAACCCGTGCCAACCACGTAGCCCTAAATTTTACAATTTCTCCCCCAAAATTCAAAATTTACAAATGCAGGAAGCAAGGAATAGCTTAAAATGACAAGAGGGATCTTAGATCCTACTTGGAGTTGACAGATTTACGATTATTGTACTAGATTGACCGCTATCATCACCGCAAGATCACACAGTAAAATGGGTGAAAATTGCTCCACAAGTGGTAAAAGTGAAAAGTAACTATTTTTTACCATTTTTGGCATTTTATAACTTTTTCACAACCCTAATTAGGTTTTAAGGCATGTTTTTCGATTATTTTATTGTATTATTTTCGAAAATTATATTTTACACATGTCTCTTGTGCAGCAACAGGTTTTTCATGCGATAGTGATGAAGTAACGAGTTATATTTTATACTTTTTCGAACTCGGTAAAAACACGAAAAAGTCACTACTGGAGTCATCTTTCAGCTTTTTTCTGACTCTCTAAAACTGAAAATATTGCTGAGACGCTTGTCGTTTTGAACTCGTTAAATGGCTGCGAAATGATATCTACCCAGTATATGTTTCACCCTTTTTCGGGCTGGGATATATTATTTACGAAAAAGGAATACCTTAGCCTATCGTGACTAAGAGGTTCTCTCAGACACAGTTTTCTACCTTTTCGGATCTATGAAACTACCTACAAAAAGGGACTACTGGAGTTTTCTTTTCTGCCTTCTTTTCAAACTCTCTATTCTTCCTTTGTCAGACTCGTTCAAATCTGATGACATCGGGCTTCGTCACCATGATTTTATTCGAGTTCCTACTTCCTAGGGCTCATAAAATGTACTAGGATGGATTTTTCTGAAGGAAAAACTTACAGTTCAAGCCTATGCTATCCCCTTCAAGCTTGTTTTCAAAAATAATTGGCGTACTCACCAGAAATGGTGGGGGGAAATGGAATTAGATTGTAGTCGTGTTGGCAGTATGTTGCTCTTAAACATGGCACTTGTCTGCATTCATGTCGGGATGGGGACATCTCATTTCGTCATTTTTCTCCTCCGTGGGTTTGGGTAATCTCTTTTGACCTCTCATTTTCTCTTTGCCATGTCATCATGACCTCAGATCCTTTGATGTCAAATATTTCCGAATCCAGTGTCATGCTGCTGATATATTCAAGACAAGTTTGCCTCTGAAGTTTTCAACCTCCCTCTAATTCTCTATTGTTCATGATTCACAAAAATCATATTCCTCTGTCTCGTGTCGATGATGTGGGAAACATTATAGCCCACCTTCGATCAGGTCACTTGCTGTTGAATTTAGCTCATTATCCAAGAATTTGATCTAGAGACTCCTTTTTGGTACCTTGGAGCCTGCATGCCTCAATGGCAGGTTCTTCGCATTCAACATAAGGTCCACATCATTGGCCTTTGATCGACTGAATCTGTGCGTGTTCGATGCCACATCACTGTTCACATTCCTTGGATTCTACCTTTCGTACCTTGAGAGCCATTATCATTATTGGTGGTTTCTCTCGCATCTGTTAATAGCTTTCATCATTGGCTGGTAATCAGACGATTTTCTTGCATGTTCGACTTCAGCTCACATATTCGCATGCCTAAATTTGTACTTGTTCGGATCGAGATGGAGCGCAAGACCCTGGGTTTTGTCTGATAAAATCTAGGCTATGGGTTCTTTATGGATTATCATGACTTATTGCATGACTCTTTGATTGGATGGCTGCGACCATACCTGAGTCTATTTGTTGATATTTGTTACTGGATGGTTGCATCCATACCTAGATCTCAGTTTTCTATATATACTCTTTTATGGATGGTTTTTCCCATGCCACATGTTCATGTATCAGAGATATCAGTTGTATTTGTAATTGCAGGTTTTCTGACAACAGTGTTTGGTTCAAACGCATTCTCATAAAGCATTTCACCCCTTCCTCTCCCTCGGACTTTATGCTTTAGTGGGCATCTGTTACACAGCATTTTGTCACTGTCCCTACAATTCCCATCTCGCACATTGGAGGGTCATTTTTGTGACTTCTGAATAATGTCATGCCTTGCAAATAACATCACTGCATCCTTTTTGATGAAAGAAACATTCTTCCTATTGACATTTCCCTGAGCAGAGCTGTAAAAATTCCTATTTTTTTCTTGGCGCAAGTAGCCAGTTCTACCCTCGCGTTGAAGTGGAAGATTAACACTAGGTTCTGCGCCACCTGGCTCTCTGTCCCAGTGTAATGCCCGTGCCAAGCTATTTATGAAATGTTTTTTAAAAATAGAGGCGAAGGTAACATTCCAACCACCTCTTGGATGAGTCATTGGGAGTGGTTGAACTGAAACAACCATCAGCCTCCTCCTTTAGTTAGTAGTTTCCACCTCCCTTGGAACACTCCTAAAGGATAGGCCTCCCTTCCACTTTTATAGGGATCACAAACTCCTCTTTTCTCTCTATATAAACAAGCCTTCTCTTTTTATGAAAACTAGCTGAATTTGGGTAGCTGAACAAAGAGAATTATACAACTGAAGAGCTGAGCACATTATAGTTGAATAACTGAGTATTGAGAAGGTAGAACAAGGAGGAATCCATCGAGAGGTCCCTTATCCCGTTCGAATTCCATGACGAGCTTTGAGACGTGCTTCACCCGAGCCCCACTGGAGGAGACTGCAACGTCAGAGCATGGTTGTATCTCTTCTTTCTACCTATTAATATAAGTGACTATTGTCTGGTTCCCGTCTTGTGTTTTATCTTTATTGAATGCAATATGCTAGTCTTCTCTGACTGATTTGTAGTTTTTGGATGAAATTAGTATGTGGTATGTGGTTGTCATTTTCTGATCTCTGTGTAGGTATCCAAACATGATAAGTGGAAGGGTTGTGACTTGCCTTCGATCAGGAGCAGGAAGTTTTCATCATCACTACGAGTGTCGACGATAGCTTTGGACCACAGGTAGGCCATCTTATTCACATCCTCTTTCATTCAAATGTCTAGGAACCTACACTCTAGCATGATTCCTTGTTACTAGACCCACCCTAGGGCTAGAGGGATCGTTCTCGTCTAAAGAGAGGATTTACCTACATAACACCACCCGGGGGCCTCTTCGCAAGTAGGAAACTTTATAGTGCAGAACACAACTACTCCACCATAGAGTGGGAGGGGTTGGCAATGGTCTACGCTTTGTAGAAATATCGACATTACTTGCTAGGAGGAAACTTCAAGATGTTCACAGACCATTCAGCTTTGAAGTACTCGGTAAATAAACCTGTGTTGGGGGGGGGGGAATATGCCGATGGCTGCTGCTATTTCAGGAATATGACTTTGAAATCATCGTCAAGCTGGGAAGTTGAACTTGAGGCCAGATCACCTATCCCGAATAGAGAGGAAAAGAGCCGAAACCACTTAGAAGTTGGGTTGCTCGATGAACAATGTTTTCCATTAAGGTATTAGATGTTCACTTCTTGGTGGATATCATTCAGCTTCTTTACTATAGGAATGACACTCCCGTAGGTACTTGTACAACAAACTCAAGAGTTAGTCACCTGAAAGGGAGAGATTTTACTATCATCAGCAGTCACTTGTATATAATGGGAGCAAGTGAAGTATTACAACGTATGCTTGGAGCATGAAAGAACGATATCTGGCAGAAGCTCATGACTTTATAACGGGAGGTCACTACGTAGCAAATGCAATGATGCAAAAAGGTCTTAAGAGTCAAGCCATGGTGGCCAACCCTACATAGTGATGCACAAATGCACAAGACACAAAGCATGTGATATGTGTCAACGAACAGGGAGGTCGTCCTGCAAAGATGAAATGCCCCTTTAGCCACAAATGGCTCTACAAGCATTCGATAAGTGGGCCATCGATTTCATTGGGCCGATCAACCCAACCGGAAAAAAGATGGGCGTGCTCTACATTATTACCGCCACTGATTATGTAACCAAGTGGGCAGAAGCACAAGCCGTAAAATATTGTAGTGTGAATACCGCCATGCATTTCATCTTCGAGCACATTCTAACTAGATTTGGATGTCCAAAGATCCTCATGAGTGACAGAGGTACGTACTTTGACCGAGGATTTCCAGATCCACCGCAAAAATAGCACACCATATCACCCATAGGCCAACGGTGCGGTTGAAGCTTTTAATAAAATATTGGAGCATGCGCTAACGAATGTATGCAATGATGATCGTAGCGATTGGGATGTGTGCATTCCATCATTCCTCTGGGCCTATCGAATGACCTGCAAGAAGCTAACAGGGAAAACCCCATTCAAGATGATTTATGGTAAAGAAGCCATCATGCTCATGGAATATATTGTTCCTAGTCTACATATTGCAGCATTTACAAATATGGCAGAACCTAAAATCATGGAGGAATGATTGGCGCAACTTATGGCTTTGGAGGAAGATCAGTTTCTTGCAAATTTTCATCAGCAAGTCCAGAAGGCCCGCGATAAAGCCTGGCATGATCGAAATATTCGCCAAAATACCTTCGCGGAGGGCGAACTGGTCCTCTTGTATGATAGCCAATTTGCAAAGCATCCCGGAAATTCCCCACAGCATTGGCTCAGCCCCTACACAGTTAAGGAGATCATGGATGGTCAAGTTGTTAGGCTAGCTACCCTGCGTGATGATATGCTACCAGGTTATGTCAATGGTAGTCGGCTCAAACCGTATCAGATCAAATGACTATATGACCAGAGTAATTGTACAAGTGCAGGAAAAGACCCTAGCACCACAGTGACTTGGGATGAGTCACAAGATTTTGTTGGGGACTGTTGGAGCAGGGTCCTCCAACGGCTGCGAATTGGGACAATTCTGAGTATTTTTGTATATTTTTTATTATATTTAGTCTAGCACAGGGGTTTCTGGGTGGGTCAAATCCCCAAAAGAATTGTAATGGGTCAAAGGGTAGACCTAGAGTCCGCAACCATGGTTTGTGGACCATGGGAGGAATGAATAGAGATTGTGATGCTAAGTGCAACTATTAGATCTAGATTGGGTTATTGAGTTAGACTGGCTATGTGCGCGAGATCCCCGCCTGTGTGCTAACCCCTGTATATAAAGTAGGTCAGTTTAGGTATTGTAAAAGGATCCAAAGGATTAATGAATGCAGAAGGATATTGAACTCTCTGAATCTATTGGATCTGTGATATCTGATTATGCATGCTCTATGTCATTGATTTAAGCTACGAAAGTACTTGTGTTGCTTGTTTATATTGCGATCTAGATCTATTATGGTATGCATAACTCTATATTGAGCTCTGCAAGTAATTGTGCTAAGTAATTATGCTTCGTTGACAATTGATCTGAATTTTTTTATTAGACTACATGCAAGAATAGCGGTGATAGTTGTTTTATTTTCCTATATCTGTTATTCGTTGCGACTATCCATGGTATTGCACACGTGGATGCGAAGGGACTGATAGATGTGGGTTTTGTAATATACGATATGATATTTGTGAGGTCGGACGTAGCCTGACCTGACTTACCTGCCCTCTCCCAAGGTGCGGAAACCTAGTTCTAGCACCTTCCCATACTACTTTGGGTGAGACTTTGGCCTGCGCGAGTGGGTCACTGCCAAAAGGGCTAGTAGTATAGGGGTTTTTGGCAAACATTAACCTCCGAACTTGGGTCAGGACCCCTCGAGCCAACAAAATTGTACCTGGAAAATAAAAATGGTATTCTAGCAACAACATTAGTGTGTTTTTTCTATTTATTTGGCACAGGAAAATTGGTTTTACTTCCCTTTTTTAAAAATGTTCCAAATTAAAACTAAAAATAAAAATAAAACCTCATTCTCGAATACAGACTTTTCTTTTTTGGGTTGTTTTTCATTTTTTTGGGGGTTTTTTGGCTAGAGTTCTCATTTTTAGTTTATAGTTCTTGTTTCAAAGTTTACATTGTTAATCGCAAAAAATTCCAATCAACACAATCATTTCCCATGTGCAAGCGTAGCTTCATAACTAGGGCCTCCAACTTTTTGGACTGAATTGAGTCTATGCACTCTTGACCCGTAGGCACTAAATCATGAATCAACTAGTTAGAGAGAAAGATGAGTTGCTCCTGAGAGAAAAATTGAGAGAGAACCTCACTCATCGTGCATGCAATAATTTTAGGAATATGTTTGTATGTGATATTACATTGGGATATCGACCAAAAATCCGAGAAAGAAAGAGGATGAGAGGATTTTGGGATGAGCACAATAAAGGTGGAATTTATTTCCCCAAAGTTACGACCCAAGATGAGGGATTCCTCAACCATATCAAGTAGATCCCTTCCCATTATGTCAAAGAAGCTTAAGAACAATGCCACCATCCAAACATCTCGAGCTTGGGAACTTATCTTTGCAAAAGGATTTGAGGACTTTTTTCAACCTTGCTCCAATGAAACAATATGACCCACTCGCAATGTTTCTATCTCTCTCAGTGAATATGAGGGGTAATTATCAATCCCCCGCAGTTGATCTTGAGTGTCGATGCTTGAGTGAGCAAAGAACAATTTATAAAAGAAAAAACACGACCTCACTTTGAATACTAGTAGTGGTGAAAACTCTATCCCCCCGGCGTACAACATCTCCCATATAGTATTAATGTTCCTCCAATGATTTGCAAACGGGTAAAAAATGTGTGTTCCCGGTCCTTCCCTAATCCATAAGGCATGAATCTTAAGTGTCCAAGAGGAAACCCTATTCTCCTTTTCAAGTGCCCGCAAGCTCACCAATATTGCAGTGCCCGAAGGGGATATGGGGTCCATAATACTACTAATGTGTGCTATCTCGCCTCAATTTTTTGCAAGTCCAAACTCATCTTATGTTTTTCATGGCTCTCATAAGTCTTAATCACACTATTTAACCACCCCTAGATTCAGAGTGATCTGGTTCATAGCCGAGTGCACCTATGTGTGATTCAAGGAGGTCTAGAAATTGTGTACAATATCAACAAAATATTCATCTCCCAACCGCATTCTATTAAATTGGAAAGGAAGGCCCTTGCTAATATCCTCCCTCCTCCATTGAAGAACAATTAGAAGGCGATCTTAAATGTGAGTTTGGAGAACCCATGACCTCGTATTTCGTAGAAGCTACAGTAAATTTTCATGTACCATACATCTGTCAAGTCATTTCCCAATATGATGTAGATTCGTAAGTGTCCTCGTACACATAACTTTATTGATCATGGAAAAAGATTACATAACAAATTACATGAGTTTACAAACATAAACTCTCACTACAATGAAATTAGGAAACTAACCTATTTATAAGCTCTATGTTCTAACTTAATTTAGTTATGGATCACTTAGAAAACTAACAAGTGTCCATTTACCATAAATGACCTTCTAACCATCCCACTAACTTTATTCCTATTTTAGAGTTTCAGGAAACGACTCTATCTCTAGAGTCATATTTTTACTAACAAAATACTATTTCTAAGTATCTCTAATATTTATTAAACATTCTAATTTAATAAATATATTTATCCTAACTTTACATTATTTAATTTATGTATTTTGGATTTATAATTGGCTTATGAAAGAGGCTAACATATGATTATCATTGACCCTGTCATTACTCTAAGTCGAAGTGAGTGGGTGAGGTTGAATGTCCACCAGGCGATTATCTTCAAATAGGTCACAACGTCGAGCATCAAAAGGATCCCTTCTATGTACTAACCCCAACATTCGTCGCTCAACATAACAACATTCAAATTACCAACAATGAGAAAACACCCTATCTTCAGAACCCCACATGCATTCAATATTTTTGAGAATGTGAGCTTGTCTTGACATGGCACGTATATGTTGAGAAAATGTAGGCGGAAAGAAAAGCTCCTAATCAAACGAGACATAAGTGTAACTGCATTGAATTTGTATGCTTTCAAGATTCACCCATTTCGGGTCCCAAAGAGCCATCATACCCCCAAATAAACCACACGAATCAACAACCACCAAATGTCATCTCGGGTAAATCGAAAGGAAATATTTACAAGTTTTATCCCTTGCACACATGGATTCTTTAATGAAATGATGAAAGGGTGGACGGAGGAAATGAGATGTTTGAGGGATAGTTTCTTTGAGGCATCCCCCAAACCTCTCAATTTGATGGAGAGGAAATTCATTTTAGACCCCCCAGCAATGGGAAAAAAATCTCTAAGGGCCCAAGAATCAGTAGAGGATATGATGGGGACATCACAAAGGTTTGCATCCGGTCCAAATGATAGGGCTTTGGCATACGACCTACCATGAAAATGGTTACTACCCTTTCCCCCCATCTATGGACTGTAATATTCAATGCAGTGTTACTACTAATTGAGGGAATCGAGGGGGAGACCTCCGATTTATGGAGGGATAAGGAAGACAGATCCATGGCAAGGATTCCTCATCAAGAGATCAATTTCATTGTCCATTGAGTTGCGAGGAGAGGAGTCCATCGGGGGAAAATCGACTTATGGGGTTGGGGGGTGAGGGCGAGGAGAAGCTGCTGGATGGGGACCAATACCAGTCTCAGAGGCCTCAACATGGGTATCAGGAGGAAGAGGGATACGCCAAATATGTGGAGCCATGTGTGACATGGGGGATAGTTAGGACTACCCTAGGAGTTTGGAAATTGATCAGAAATAGGGGAGATCAAAGTGGCGGGGTCACATGAGATCAATTGGGCTCGATCAAGTAAGCAATGGTCTCGAGAGGAAGGAGGGGTACTCGGAAAAGGGAAGTCAAGCCCGAAGCCACCCTCAATTCAGTGCTAATCAAAGGAAGAAAAGGAGAAAAAGGGCCAGAGAAGTGAGCAAAAAAAATTAAAAAATCAAATGATAAAATACCGAAATGATAGTTTCACAATTTAAAATTTATTGATATTAATATAAATTAAAATCATATAAAACGTAATGTATCGGGATCCTTTAAATGCATTTCGGCCACTTTCACTCTTTATATAGATTTAGAGTTCTTTCTTTGATTTTTTAACATAGTATAAACACATTTATAAAGGTGTAGTCATCTTGTTTTGGAGGGAGGAGAAATATTGAAAGCCACATTACTCCATGATTTACAGGCTTATCCTCGAGATTAAAATGCATTTACTAGTAAAATGTTGGCAACCTAAGATCTCATTATTAAGAGACTCATCGTTAATAGAACTGTTTTGCATCGAATTAGAATCTTAGCATAAGTAACTTATTGTAGCTGAATTTCTAGTTATATTATCATTTTAAGCTGTCGGTTTGATGGAAGACATATCGGAATTCTGTATCCATAAATCTTCCGTGATCCATCCATGGTTGTAATTTCTATTTTTATTTCATTTTATATTGAGGTTATTTTTTTGGAGTTGTTTTTAGTGTGATTTTTTTGGAGATTCAGGTATCGGAATTCAGCTGAAAATTTGAGGTCAAATCTTGATTTGTGTTATTTAAACTGGTTTATTGATTGTATATATGAATTCAACACCCTAATAAACTTTTAGGGCACTTCGATTGTGCAGGTTATCCATCAAACTTGTGATTTCAATGAATTCATGATAGATTTTAGAGAAATTAGACAAAAAAAAAAAAAAAAAAAACTACCAAAAACACTTCCAAAAAATCACTCTAAAAACAACTTGATTTTTTTTTTAATTCAAAAATTGCGACAAGAAAATACAGATTTTCTCCGTTCAATGTATCTAGACCTAAATCTAAATTCAATGCTATAATTCTTCTGCATGCACGTAAGAATCTGCTCTTACTTGATAATGGTTTAAAGTATGGAAGGAGACAATGTCAGTCGCTATCAGCCACCCAAATTGCTGTCAATCAATGAGAAATAGAGATACCTATCTGTATCCCATGATATGCGTTAAAAAATCGATTCGCACACTGCCCAAAGTGATAGAGCGCCTGTAACACATGGCCTGCTCATTCCGTGACCTACATGCACCTACAATCCCGGAAATCATAAAAGGAAATGGTAGATTGTCTCAAACGTTTAATTTCCAATCACATAAATTTCAAAGAAGCCGGTAATTTGGGAGGGTAGATTGTCTCATACGTTTCATTTCAAATCATTGAAATTTCATACCGAGGTTCCCACCGACATCTTCACGTTAAGCTATTTGGCGTACTAAAGTAGTTAGAAAGGAGTTATTGTAATTTCAACTTTGCCAAATTTAGGAGGTTCACACCGACATCATCTCTTTAAATTATGAAGGACATCATCTCTTTAAATTATGAAGTGTTTGATTGTGATTCCAATTTCTATTAGACTAGAAATACTTTGATTGTTAATGGTTAGAGATATGAGTTTTCAACCATATTTTCTTTTAAAAAGTGAAAACTTATGGAAAAACAGTTCGGTTACAATGGAGAAGATAACTTACATTCGCAATGTCTAAAGTTTTTGTTAAAGGATTTCGCAGTATCATTCTTCTATATTTTTTTCCTCTCGGGGCCGTTTAATTAATGATGGCAATTGTATGATATGAAATATTATATAAAATATAAAGTTAAAGCTTTAAATTGGTTGGTGCAAGGTGTACATAGTTTCTCTAAATCTTGTAAGGCAGTGGTTGAAATAAATTTTATCCAATTGTAAATTTCTCCAGTAAACAAAAGCATCAGTTTTCTATTTTCATCTAGTTTTAATTTTGATGAATCATACATTTTTGATATATTTAACTTGGATATTTTTGGATAGAAATGGTTGTAAATAAAAGCATTATTTTTTCTATCAAATTTTCATTTTGATAGTGTCATAATTTTTTGATATATTTAATTTAGGGTTTTTTTGGATAGAAATAATTGAAAGATAATCAAATATATAATAAAATATCAATATTTATTATTTAAAATACAAAAAATAAAATTAATGTCGAGAAACTATTAATTTTAAATAAAAAATAAAATTTTATTTAATAAATTATTATTAAACAAATTGTCCATTATTCTAAAAATAGAATCTAAATTTTATAACTTCGGAAAAAAAAAAAAAAAAAAAAAATAGTTTATTTTAAATATAAGATAATTATAAGTAGTTAATTATTTACAAAATAATTGATATTGTAGTTTTTAGGGGTGTCTTGATTGATGATTATTGTGATATGAGGTCTTTGTGATGTATATAGTTTTAAGTTGTAGCAGTGAAAATCAACCTATATCACAAGCCCCACATAGTGATAGATTCATCTAGATACCTAAAAATATATATTGGTAATTTAAAATTACAAAATAATAATAATAAGAAGAAGAAGAAGAAGATATTAGAAGATAATATAAGTAATAAATTTAATTAACAAAAAAAAATCTTTTTAAATGATTATTATAATTCATTAATTTTATTATAATACAATAGTTAATATAAAGTAAAAATAATTATTTCTAATTATTAAGAGTATGGATTGAGTTATTGCATATTGGATTGTTTATTATAAATAAGACTTTCATAATTTTAATTTAATTATTAATAATTATCAGTTTAATGGTAGAGATTTAATCTTTATGGAATATGTTAGAGTATTCATAGTACAAGAATTAAGATTTATTTTCAAATTAGTTAAGCAATTTTAACCAAAAAAATATTGTAAGCATGACTATATCTTCATCATGTCCAATATATCGCTCAGAGAAGGGAAATTGAAGAGGTGACTTCACATTAAGGATTGACTTAACAAAGCACCCAATCACACTCTATCCAAGACCCACTAGACCTATTTTAACTAATTTAACTCTACTTAATTAATATATCATATCAACATATGTGATATTGAAAATATGATATTGATAAACCATAATATTAATTCAAAATTACTACAAAACTTATTTACAATCAAATCTTTCTATTCACAATAAAGTAGTTACTCACTCATTTGTTATTTATATTAACTTCATTATTATTTATGTCTTAACTTTAAATTGAATTAAATAAATATTTGGAAGACTAACCAACTATTTCAATTCGCGAGAAAAAAATTCCGTTCGAACTTCCATGTGTAATACAAATCTTAATGTGACCATATACCTTTAACCCCTGTATAAATAAATAAACTGTTACAATTAATTTCTTAGTATTACGAAAAAAATAGTAGATTTTTTTTGTTTTTATTAACCATAAATAATAAAAAATTAATAAATTATTTTCTTTGATAATACCAAACGATTATCCAAAATATTATCCGTAAAAAAAAAATCCAAGAATGTCTACGAGCAAAGGGCATTTCACTCTGCTACAAGTAGAAGTCTTCGCCAATCATATCCAGGTCTTTCATGATTTCATGATCCACCTTAAAAAATCGTACGCGGCGAATTATATTTTGCACGTCTTCGTGTGGAAATGTAAAAGGACAGTTGGACTCTTAAAAAAACAGCGATGCAAACGACACTCGCGTCACCGTCGCGTGCAGCAACCGACTTCCTGTAAAAAGCTGGACGTTGAAATTTGTTTAAAAGAAGAAAACGTTATAATTGACCGGCAAAGCCTCTCTACAAGAATTTCCACCACCACGCTGCATCGGAAAAATTCTATAAATACCGATCAACTATAAACATATAACACCCAGTTCGGCTTTTGGAGCTCTCTACTGCCACGCAGAAGATGCCTCTCCTTGCAGCGATGTCTTTCATTAGTAACCTATTGCTGGTTCTCGTTCTTACCTGCATTTATGCTGCAAATCCCTCTACTGCCTCATATTATAATTCCCCACCTCCGAAGCCTTACCTTTATAAATCACCTCCTCCTCCATCTCACATTCCATCTCCAGTCCATTATAAGCCGCCCCCTGCACCTACAGCCCTCCCCAAGCCCCCAGTAGTGGAGAAACCACCGCCCGTGCACAGCAAACCTCCTCCTAAGACAGTGCCAGTTTCTCCCCCTTACCAGTACAAATCTCCACCTCCTCCCAAGGTCGAGATATCTCCGCCAAAACCAACTCCTGCTCCATATGCAAAGCCTCCCACAGTTGAGAAGCCCCTTCCTCCTCCTTCACCACCAAAATCATGGCCAACTCCTCCCCTCCACGACGAGCACAAAGACCATAAACCTTCTCCAGTGACCAAACCACCAAAAGCTGCTCCAACAACACCTGAAAAGCCATACGGATACAAATCTCCTCCTCCCCCAACCCATGTCGTAAGACCTGCTCCCCCCGAAGCAGTACCCACCTTACCTCCTCCCCATCCCAAACCACCAGTCTACCCCTCACCGCCCACACACCACTACTCTTACAAGTCTCCTCCACCGCCGCCATATTAGATTATGCAAGGCAAATGCGGAGCACCATTGTGTCGACTGATAAGGTACGCTATTATCCTTTATAATTATTGTTTGCGCTATCTTTGATATTTCTTATACAATGTATTGCTTTCATGCTATAGTTTGAAGAAAGTTATATGTCAGTTAGCATTGTTTATTACAACCCTAAATCGTTTGCATTGATGGAGAATTTGTATAGTTTAACTCTTCCTACTGTTGATTGTTGAACTTTTATAGTGTTCTCTGGATTAGTGTAGAATTTGTATAGTTTAACTTCTGTCTGTAGATAACTGCATTGCAGTCTTTCGGATCATCTCGAGCTTATTATGTGTTTGTTTGCTTGCTTGCAGGCTATTAGGGATATAGGCAGAAATAATTAAGGATATAGGGATACATAATGGAAAAGATGGATATATTACTCATTTAGCTACAGACGTTGATGAGCCACTTAGAGTACAGAGCCATATCTTGCAGAAGTTCATCCTGTAATCTGTTTTCTGAATAACACCTTTCAGTTACTTTTATAATAAAATATCCCGATTTCCAAGAAATTAGAGTGCTTCCGTTGAGATGCCATGGACTGTTCTATTTTCATTGTTTTGGACGAAAATAAGGGATAAATTCCACTATTAATTTTGATAGGAATGTTGGAATTTGTGGGATAATTCCTTAACCGTTCACTTGGTTAAAAACTACAACGGGTGCTACAAACACAGCGCTACCAAATCTGCTCGCTGTCTCTATGATATGCACAAACACAGTGCTCTTACTTTGTTTTCAGCCTTCGGGCAATTACAAAAAAATACATTACACAACTCTTCTGTCTGTGTGTTATACGGCACATCCTTTTATATGAAACATTACAATGTAACATATATTATAAATATCATATATTTATAATATATATAATATAACCAAAGTGAAAACTTAAATATTACTGCATTAATAAATATTAACACACATTGCTGTGAAAATAAGTAACTCAAAAATTATTACATAAGGATTAAAACCTTATAAACTTTATGCTTTACGTTTATGTATTCCAGGGGCTGGTTGGAAGACTTTCACACGAGCTTTCATATCCCCACGGAAATGCTTGTGAGTGGTGAAGGGTGGGCCCAACTGAGGATGACATCAGCTGTTCTGGGGTTGCTTCCCCTTTTGTTGTTTGTGCTTTGCCCACCTGCTGGAATGGCTTACCGCCTCTGCTGTTAATGCTACTGTTGTGTTAATTGTTGATGGTGGGACTTCAATGCGAGTAGTTGTAGCTGATAAGATCTGTGCTTCCACCGCCTTCATTCTCCCATCAGTCTTAACTCTGCCGTTCCTCGATCCCATCTCATTAACTCGCTATTCTGCTGATTTATGAGAGGCAGTTGGAATTAATTTCCAACACTCCCCCTTAATTTCAACTGTTGGGTTTTTCTGCATACCCAGGCATTCCCTGAAATAATCAAAGCTTTTCTGTGCTAATGGCTTTGTGAGGATATCAGCGAATTGATCCTCTGTTCTGCAGTGCTACAAAACAATCTCACCATTGTTAATCAATTCACGTATGAAGTGAAACTTGGTATCTATGTGCTTTGTTCTTTTTTGAAAAACAAAATTTTTAGATAAAGCTATCGCCAAGCTATTATCGCAGTAAATGGTTGTGCCCTATTCTTGTTCATGACACAAATTTCTGAGAACTCTTCTCAACCATACTACTTGGCATGTTGCTGTTGTGGCTGCCACATATTTTGTTTCTGCTGTAGATAAAACAACCACTGGTTGCTTCTTGGAAGCCCATGAAACTGCTCCCGATCCCAAATGAAACACATATCCTGATGTGCTCTTCCTATCATCAACACTTCTAGCCCAATCACTGTTAGTGTAACCTGTCAACACGAAATTTTTAGAAGAGGAGTATAAAATACCATACCCCTTCGTTCCATTCACATACCTTAGAATCCTCTTGGCTGCCTGCCAATGAGTTTCTTTCGGTCTTTCCATGAAGCTGGAGATTAAACTAACAGCGTGCATAATATCTGACCTAGTTGCAGTCAAATACATGAGGCTGCCAACTATGCTTTTAAACAATTTTGGATCAAAATCCTTGCTGTTGTCTTCTTTACTCAATTTCAACCCCATGACAGTTGGAGTTACAGCTGCCTTGCTGTTCTAGATGTTGCATCTTTTCAACACCGCTTCAACATATTTTTCTTGGGAAATGAAAATATCATTTTCACTTTGGTCTACTTCAATTCCAAGAAAGTATCTTAAGAAACCCAAGTCAGTCATTTCAAATTCACTTTTCATGACTGCTTTAAAATCAACAATGGGAGAAGCTTCATTGCCCATAAAAATTAAATCATCTACATATAAAACAACAATAAGAATCTTACCATCATTTTCCTTTATGTAGAGTGTGGGTTCTCCATCATATTTCTCAAACCCATTTTCAATCAGGTAAGTATCTATCCTGCTGTACCATGCTCTTGGAGCTTTCTTCAGCCCATAAAGAGCTTTCTTCAGCTTGCATACTTTATGCTCTTGGCCTTCAACTTCATAGCCTGGAGGTTGTTCAACATATACCTCTCCTTTAAACACTCCATTCAGGAATGCAGATTTTACATCCATCTGATAAATGTTCCATTTGTGTTGCGCTGCAATAGATAACACAGTTCTCACTGTTTCCATCCTTGCCACTGGTGCAAAGGTTTTATCATAGTCTCTCCCTTGTTGCTACTTGTAGCCTTTAACAACAAGTTTAGTTTTGTGCCTTTCGAGCTTGCCTTCAGCATTGCTTTTGGTCTTATAGACCCACTTAACTCCAATAACTTCTTTGCCTTTAGGGAGATCCACTAACCCCCATGTCTTACTCTTCTCAATTGCACCAATTTCTTCATTCGTTGTTTCAATCCATTTATCTTCATTTAGAACATCTTCAAAATGAATTGGGTTAGCAACATGACAATATAAATCGAATAAAGAATTCAGACCGGTATTGTTATTTACCTCTCCTTGTTCATAAATCTCACTCAGATTTCTGAATATTGGTCTTCTTGGTGTGCTTGGAGTTCCATTCGAACTTGAGGGCGTTTCTTTCCCTGTGGTGTACTTGGAGAAGCACTTCCTTGACTTCTCAAGGCTGTTCGAATTCCAGCTTGTGGTGTGGTTTGTTGTGCTTGCGGTGGTGGAGGAGGAGCCACCGAACAAGGGTTTTTAGCTGTTGTTCCTTCTTCTTCTTCTTCGTGAGACACAATTGTCTTCACGTTCACTGTCTTCTCTAAGCTTCCATCCCAAGCTTCTTCTTCAATGAATTGGACATCTCTACTTACTATCAATTTCTTAGTGGATGGATTATAGAGTTTGTATGCTTTTGACTCATCACAGTAGCCAATAAAGACACACTTATCCCCCTTACTGTCAAGTTTTTTTCTTAGCTGATCCAGTACATGTGCATATGCTACATAGCTGAATACTCTCATGTGAGTGACAGTTTGCTTTCATCCACTCCATGCTTCTTCTGGAATTCTGTTGATGACAGCTTTAGTCGGGCATCTATTCAAGATGTAAGCTGCACAAGTGACAACTTCTGCCCAATACTCATGTGACAAATGTTTTTCCTTCAGCATAATTTTGACCATGTCCAAAATGGTCCTATTCTTCCTTTCTGCAACACCGTTTTGCTGAGGTGTATACCTCGTGGTAAATTTCTTTTGTATGCCATTCTCTCTGCAAAAACGCAGAAAGTCTTTGGAGATGTACTCTCCACCTCTGTCAGTTCTAAGCACTTTGATATAATTCCCACATTGCTTCTCAACAAGAGTTTTGAAGTGGCGGAATTTCTCAAACACTTCACTCTTTTGTTTTAGCGCATACACCCATGTCTTTCTGGTGTAATCATCAATGAATGTAAAAACATATTTGTTTCTAGCAAACGAAGGTGTTTGCATCAGTCCACATACATCAGAGTGAACAATTTCCAAGGGTGCTTTTGCCCTTATACAATTTCCTGTTGGAAAGCTTTCTCTGTGTTGTTCGCCCAAGATGCAGCCTTCACAAATGTTGTCTGGTTTTTCAATCAATGGTAATCCCTTTACCATTCCCTTTCTGTGCAAATCTCAAGTGCCATAACCAACTCTCATCTTTCACTTCCTCTTGAAAGACTTCTTGTGTTACAGCTGCAATATTTCTTCCTTCCTTCAAATCTGCTCTGAGTTTGAGAGGAAACATTCTATTTCTGGTCATTTGCACCTCTGCAATGATCTTCTTGCTTGGAGGTATGTCTCTGATTGTACACACATCATCTTTGAAGAACACATTGTAACCTTTGTCAATGAGTTGTCCAATGCTCAAAAGATTACATTTCAGACCTGGTACATAGTATACATATGGCACAGTCTTCTGTTCTCCATTTCTTGCTAGGATATTGACTCTGCCCTTACCCTTGACAGATATCTTACTATCAGTTCCTGTTGTTACCTCAGATTTAACATTTTCATCAAGATTGGAAAACATTGCTATGTTTCCAGTCATGTGATTACTACATCCTGAGTCTAAGAACCAAACATCAACTTGTTTGTCTTGTGCTATGTACATGTTAACAACATAATATTTGGGCTCTTATCTTCTTCTTTTGCAAAATTAGCATTTTTCCTATTATTCATGTCATTTTGCTTTTTCCTACATTCATGGGCATAATGGCCTAATTTCTTGTAATAATGACATTGGACTTGGGATTTATCATACCTTTGTCTATGAGCTTGCTGTTTGCTTGAACCTTCATCCTGGTTCTGATTGAAGCTCCTTCCGCTTATGCTAGCAGGATTGTTTCTGCCTCTGTTTTGGCTTCTGCCTCGACCTCTATTATTTTCTCTACCTTGACCTCTGCTTCGGCCGAAAGACATCTCAGTATTGAATACTTGCTCCAATGAGGAATCTGTTCCTCTACTAAATCTGTGTTCATGAGACATCAGAGAAGCACTAAGTTCATCCACTGTGAACTGTGAGAGATCCTTTGTCTCTTCTATTGCTACCACTATAGCTTCAAACTTTGAGGGTAAACTTCTCAAGATTTTCTCTACAATCCTTCTCTCTTCAAGAGTTTCACGATGAGATCTTATCTGGGTAATCAACCCAATAACATGAGTGAAGAATGAATCTATTGTATCAGATTCCTTCATTAAAAGAGTTTCAAATTCTCTCCTCAGCATCTGCAATTTTGCTGTCTTCACCTTCTCTATGCCTTGATAGGCAGTCTTGAGAATATCCCAGGCCTCCTTAGACTTTTTTGCTGCTGCAATTCATGGGAAAACACTCTCATGTACAGATTGAAAGAGATAAAAGAGGGTTTTGGAGTCCTACTTCCTGTTATCCCTTAACAGGTCTCTTTCTGCTGCTGTCAAAGTAGCCAACGTTGCTGCATCTGCAAATTCAGGGTAGCCATTTTCAAATAGCTTCCATAATTCCTGAGAAGCAAACAAAGCTCTCATAGTTATAGCCCAATAACTATGATTCTTCCCATTGAACTATGGAAGTTGAGAATTTGTCAATCCAGTTCCAGCATCTGCCATTTTTAACTGTATAAGTAAAGAAAAGGAACTGACTGTGTAAAAACAAGAAAAAATTTCTCTGCTGGAGAAATCTGCTCAATAAGCTTCTTACAACTCCTACAGTGAAAAAACAAACTCTGTTTTGTTTCACTGAGTGCCTAGGCTAGCTCTGATACCATGTTGGAATTTGTGGGATAATTCCTTAACCGTTTAAACAACAAAGAACTTCTAAAATAAAAATTGAAATTGCGGATAGACACAGAGAGATCAAGCAATAAAATCTGTTTCAATTAAAAAAAAACTATCTCTGTTATAGAGAAATACTTCAGAACAAAGTTCTGGATTCACTTGGTTAAAAATTACAACTGGCTGCTACACACGCAATGCTACCAAATCTGCTCTCTGTCTCTGTGATATGCACTAACACAGTGCTCTTACTTTGTTTTCAGCCTTCGGGCAATTACAAAAAAATACATTACACAGCTCTTCTGTCTGTGTGTTATACAATGCACATGGCACATCCTTTTATATGAAACATTACAATGTAATATATATTATAAATATCATATATTTATAATATATATAATATAACCAAAGTAAAAACTTAAGGATTTGTCTTTAGTGCGACTTTTTGGAGTTTCAGGTGTCGGAATACGACGAAAAAATTTGAGGTGAAATCTTGATTTTTGTTATTTAATCTAATTTTTTGACTGTATATATAGATTCAACACCCTAAAAAACCCCAGGGCACTTTGATTGTGCAAGGTTACCCATCAAACTTCAATTTTCAATAAATTCTTGCCGCAATTTAGAGAAACTAGACCAGAAAAAAACTACCGTAAAAGCCTTCAAAAAGTCGCACTATAGACTACTTGAAAACTTAAATATTACTGCGTTAATAAATATTAACACACATTTCCGTGAAAATAATTAACTCAAAAATTATTACATAAGGATTAAAACCTTATAAACTTTATGCTTTACGTTTATGTATTCCAGGGGCTGGTTGGAAGACTTTCACCCGAGCTTTCATATCCCCACAGAAATGCTTGTGAGTGGTGAAGGGTGGGCCCAGCTGAGGATGACATCAGCTGTTCTTGGGGTTGCTTCCCCTTTTGCTGTTTGTGCTTTTCCCACCTACCAGAATGGCTTACCGCCTCTGCTGTTAATGCTACTACTGTGTTAATTGTTGATGGTGGGACTTCAATGTGGGTAGCTACAGCTGATAAGATCTGTGCTTCCACCGCCTTCATTCTCCCATCAGTCTTAACTCCGCCGTTCCTCGATCCCATCTCATTAACTCGCTGTTATGCTAATTTATGAGAGGCAGTTGGAATTAATTTCCAACAAGGAAGACCAGTATTAAAAATTGGTATGACTGGAGAAAAAATCATGCGGTTGTTTGTATACAAGGATTTGTGAGAGAAATACAATTACTTTTAAAAGAGAATATCAGTGGGAAAGAATCACTTTCTTTACCGAGAAGATTAGGAGGACGCTACTAAAAGGTTTAGGAGGTGAACATTAACCAAGATTTATGTACAGTTCTCCTAACAACGAGGAGTGGAGCTCCGGGGAATTAACAAAGAGTTGGTTCAAGTTCTAAGAATCATGGATTTCTTTAACTTATTTCTGAAAGGATTTAGATAATTATAAAATTAGTTGAATTATAATAGTTGTTACTCTGAAAATTATAAGATGGTGAAAATGTTGTTGTTGTTAAACATAAATGTAAGCTATGAGAAAGTTGTTGTTGTTGGATAACTTTGTTGTTGTAGGTAAAAGAATATGCCCGTGTTAGGAAAAAATATCATATGGTTATAAGAAGTAGCCAAAAGTTTGTTGGGAAAAAATTAAAAACAAAACCAAGAAGTAAAACAAAATTATCATAGAGAGATGTGATTTGAATGTGGATGTTCAGGGTGCAAAATTGTAAAGAACAATTTTTCTTGTTCCTTAAACCAAACATAGTTAGTCTTAACCAAATCAGGTTAGGATTCATTAAATCGACAACAATACCCATTACAGTGGTCCATTAGGTCTCTGAACTAGACATATTTAAATATATAAATATATATAGACACTAATTTCTTGTTGGAAAAGAAATAACTAAATATTGTTGGAAGTAATGCTTCCATGTCATGTGTAATATCCCAAAATGGGAAAGACATGAATATAGAACATATGCAAAATTTCAAATAAGAATAAAACATATAAAACATGAAAAATGTCGAAATACATCAACACATCACTAAGCCATATCATTATGTATCAACACAGTGCTCCAAAAAGGGATGCACTCAAGCCATCCAAAGATGGTTGAAACAATTCTACTCAAATCTAGCAGTGGAAAGTAAAAATTGATGTTGCTCCTCAAAATTGTTGCTACTGGGAGGACGATCTATGTGCGAGAGGCTGCTAGCATGCTCAGAAATGTTTGGGTTTTAACCACAGACTCTACTGGAAAAACCCAGAAAAAACCATAAATGGTTTGGCCAGATTTTGAGTTTGGAATTTCGTCCATTTTTGGGTTACACACTACAACCTTGCTAGTTGAGTTAAGCACTCCCTGGAGATAATTGTTGATATGAGGCTGAAATAATGATATATCAGCTGCAATAACACCCACTCAGCTCAGTAACTGAAGGGTTGGTTCCTTCTCCCGATCCCAAGCTGAGAAACTTAGGATCTAGCTCCTCCACTAAATATGCAGTTGCTGCATGCACAACTGTTGGGTAATACTGCGCTATTTAGGAGGGCTGATGATGTAGCCTGTTGATAGATAATACAATTCTCATACCAGGCTACTGAAGTGATCCCCAAATTGAAGGACCAATCCCTCACAGGATTCCAAGCTGAGTTGCTTGGAACTTCCTCTTCTCCTCAAACCCTCACTGCAGAATTACGCAATTCCTGCAGGAAATGTTGCTGCATAGGAGAATTGAATGGATGGTCTGATGTTGGATATGAAAATGAAACTCCTGGAAGACTGCAATGGATCCACAGTGTGAAGGGTTGATACCTTCACAGGTTTCTGAGCTGAAGTACTGAGAACAACCTTCCAACTCTCAAACCTAAGTTCAAGAATGCATAATTCCTATAGCTGGAAATGCAGATGAGAGTGGCTGAAAGTGGCACTGTTTACTGGATGATGAATGCTGCCCAAGAAAACCTTCCCAGATTAGGCACTCGATGTTCTCCATGGGTAAGGGTGGGATTCCCACTCGAGAACACCCAGTGTTAAACAACACAAAAGACTTGGCTAAATAGCTAAAGCATGCAAAGAAATGTCTTACGAAACTCAACAATAAAAATCCAGATGCCCTTCCTTTACTGCCCTCATCTTCCTTTTATGGTTGTGAGCCTTCCCTAGCCTTGCCCCACCTCATAAATGCGTTGCACATATGGCCTCTAGCCTCCATAAAGATTCCATTGTCCTCCATTATCTCCATCACTATTGCAATTACTCTTCACTTCCTCCATCATGTGTGCATTTAATGCACCAATTCCTCCATCACTTCATCATTATTTCTCCATGATCTTGCATTTATTGCTCCACTATCTCCATCATATTCCTCATTATTTCTCTATGACCTCCACCCTTTTTTAATTATTATGTTGCTCCACTACTCCATAATACTACTCCACTACTCAATTAACCCACATTCACGCTATAGAAGAGGAATTTATTCATCTACTGGGTTTATGGGTCCCTCCACCCTTTTATTTACTTAACTAAATATGAAAAGTAAGAACTCTAATATTCCAATTAGCTGATGGGAATTATGGAATATTACAGTCCTCCCCGTCAAATTGTTGTTTGTCCTTAAGGAACTGCATAAGTGGATGCTGCAGAAATCCATCTCCCTCCCAAGTGGCATCCTCATATTGAAGGTTTCCCCATTTGCTCCAAGGTGTTATAAATGCCCAACTCCATAGATGCCTCTTTGGAATGTATAGAATGGCTTCCAGTTGTGTAGCTAGATGCCTCTCCTCATCAATGAGTCCCCAAGTGGCAACCATTTGTTGTCCAAGAGCCTCTTCTCTACATGAGATATGTGAAGTGTAGTGGTTCCTTCCCTAAGAGGAAAGTACCAACTCATAAACTATCTCTCCAACCCATGCTACATGGAGTAGGTTGTGTCTCTCCATGCTCCAATCCTTGGCCCTGCTGGCCTTACTTGCTCTAAGCATCATCTCAACACTGTGCAAAGTAGGAAATAGAGACATATGTATTGACATGTGAAATCTCGAACCATACTTTCCCAATAGAATCCACCGCAACAATACTTCTTCCTGCCATACCACATCATCATCTTACCAAGTATGGTAGGCATACTCCCTCAAGAGAAGCCAATGCAGCAAGGCCTCCTGCTGCCACAACACATCATCATTCCAAGTATAAAGTAGTGACATCCCAATCTACATGTGGAATGTCATATGGTGGCCATACTCTCCCAAGAGTAACCAACGCAACCATGCCTCCTACTACTACATCACCTCAGTACCGTGAAAGGCATAGAACATACCAATCTGGAATGTCTGGTGGTAACCATACTCACCCAAGAGCAGCTAGCGCAGCCATGCTTCTTGTTGCCCTGTGTCATAGATTTGCAAGTAGCTTTGCATCCACTTTCTCATCATCTCCATCTATCTATCCAACTGGGGGTGATGACTCATATCATGCACAAGCTCAGTATCCGGGCCAATGGAGAAGCTCCGCCAAACAATTCTCATACAATAACTATCCCCATCACTATCAATGGCCTTGGGAAGACCATGAAGCATGAAGACATACCGGAAAGATAATCTAGTCACGGGTGAAGAGATGTACCGTGTGAAAATGTCGAAGCAATGTGTATACCTCGACAACAAATTAATGTCAACAATACCATCCTCCACAATCTGATGCAAATATTTTCACTCCATGATATGATGAAGTGTAGCACCCTCCTTGAGGTATCTCCATGAGAACCTCTCCACAATGGCCTGGAAGAACCTATGAGGTTCTGAATACGCTGCATGTAGAAAATTCTCTTTGAGTTGTGAGTTGCTCATCAAGAACGATTTGTCTTGATAATGGAAGATGTTATCCATCACATGAAGTCTACCATCTACCATCTTCCCATCTAATGCTTCATAAGTGAAGCGGTCATCAAAATGCTCAAATAATAATTAGGCCCTAAAATCATCATTTATCCTCAGTGATAGCACCATTGATCTCCATGATAGTGCATTTGTTGCCACATGGCCCTCTCCATACACAATGCTGAACTCATAGTCCTGCATTGTATTGATCCACTATTGTTTCCTCTTCTGCAGCTGCTGCTCCTCCTCAAAAATATGTTGGAGACTATGGTGGTTGGTCTTCACTCGAAATATACTGCCCATAAAAAACAACCAGAATCTGACCAATGCATGCATAATGGCCAATATCTCTTTGTCGTAAATAGAATATGATAGCTCATGCGATAGTAACTTACGTTCCTCGAAAGATATTGTATAGCTTCCCTGCATTATGACTATGCTAATACCATCCTCAGAAACTCCACACTCCAACACAAATTTTTGTGTGCAGATCAACAATGTCAAAATGGGATAGCTATACATCTTCTCCTTGAACCAGTCAAGGGTCCTCTACGTAATGATAGTCTGCTGCTTCAAATTAGCAATGTGCTCTAACACTTGGTCATGCAATTTCCCTGATAGCATGACCCCACAAACCTCAATATAATGTGGTGAAACAATTTGGGGTGGAAGCTTTTGCATACCTTGGATCAACTAATGCTTGGGAACATCTTGCAAAGCTACAAGAGTTCCTCCAACCGGTGCAATTGCTTCTCCAACTGCTAGTGATGGTTATGGCTGCTCCTCTACTACTGCACCAGTGATGGTATCTGCTTCCTCCTCCTCATGCACCTACTCAATCATGCCTTAGGCTCTCAATGTTGAAGTCTTGGGAACATCTTTCCAAACTTCAAGTGCTCCTCCCATTGATGCAAGTACCTCTACTGCAGCTGGTGGTGGTGGTAGTTTCTCTTCTCCCAGTGTATCAACGCTGACATCTCCCTTATGCTCCTGATACACTTTCTCTTTACTGTCGGGAATGTCTCAATGGAATGTGCCTCAGGGTTTCTTCTAACAAACCTCTTTACCAATCTTTGATTGAAATCTGCATACACAGTCACTCTTGCATGTTTCAATCTGTTGAACCACCAAGAATTTGTTTCACCCTCAAGGTGCAGCGCTGCCATATCAATGGATGTCTGCTACTGGGTGTATCTGGAAGAAATCATCTAACTTCTCCATCCAAGCCTTTTTCGTGCTTTTGGATGATCCATCGAATGTAGGCAGAAAGAATCTATTCTGCATATGCCCTCTTCCTCTGATGCTGTTGCGGGGTCTCCAGTTCTCTTTAATCTAGAAAAACTGCTTGAAAGTCAGATTCTCTTTGAATGCTCTAGATTGATATTTGTACTCTGCGAGATAATCACTCAGAGTCTCATGCTCCAAATATCATCCATATTCATGCCATTCATTTCCTTCTGCAAGGAAAGTGGGCATAGTAGGGCGTTGTAGAACTTTCTGCAACGTCAGTTGCTTATACTGCTGATAGGAAGTGCTCAAGCCTTCTCCATTCTAAAAACCTCTTGATAATTTCTTTTGCCTTTCCCTTCTCATTTCTTTGATCTCCATGGTGAGATCCTACATAGATATGAAGAGAAGTATGGAAAAACTAATCCCTTCTGCCATTGTAGACTTCTTCTTTTTCTGCTTCTTCCTATTATTCTTCTGATGTCATGAAATGCCCACAAGATGAGCCATATCATGCTCTGATACCAATGGAATATCCCAAAATGGGAAAGAAACGAAAATAGAACATATGCATAACTCCAAATAAGAATAAAACACATAAAACTGGAAAAATGTTGGAATACATCAAAACATCATAAATATGAGAAAACAAAATTGAGCCATATCATTATGTATCAACAGAAAATCAATATACACAGTGCTCCAAAAAGGGATGCACTCAAGCCATCCAAAGATGGTTGAAACAACTCTACTGAGAACTAGCACTGGAAAGTAAAAATTGTTGATGTTGTTGGAAACTGCTGCTACTAGGAAGAAGATATATGTGTGAGAGGTTGTTGGAGTGCTAAAAAGGATCTAGGATTTTAACCAAAGACTCTACTTGACAAACCCAGAAAAACCCAGAAATGGTTTTGCCAGATTTTGAGTTTGGAATTTTGGCCCTTTTTGGGTTGCACACCACACCCCTGTCGGCTGAGTTACGCACTCCATGGAGACAAATACTAATATGGGGCTGAAATAATTATCTATCAGCTGTAATAGCACCCACTCAGCTCACTAACTGAAGTTTTGGTCCCTTCTCTCGATCCCAAGCTGAGAAATTTAGGATCTAGCTCCTCCACTGAATATGCAGTTGCTGCATGCACAACTGCTAGGTAATACTACGTTGTCTAGGAGGGCTGATGATTTAACCTACTGATAGATAATACAATTTTGATCCCAGGCTGTTGAAGTGATCACCAGAGTGAAGAATTAATCCCTCACAGGATTCCAAGTTGAGTTTCTTGGAACTTCCTCTTCTCCTCAAACCCTCATTGTAGAATTATGCAATTCCTACAGGAAATATTGTTGCATAGGAGAATTAGATGGATGGCCTGATGTCGGATATGAGAATGAAACTATCAGAATACTGCAATGGATCCACAGTGTGAAGAGATGATCACTCCATAGTTTTCTCAGCTGAAATACTGAGAACAACCTTCCAACTCTTAAACCCAAGTTCAAAAATGCGTAATTCCTCTATCTGGAAGTGCAGATGAGAGTGGTTGAAAGTGGCACTAATTTCCAGATGATGAATGTTGCCTAAGAAAACCTTCCCAGAGTAGGCACTCAAAGTCCCCCATGTGTAAGGGTGGGATTTCCGCTCAGGAACACCCAGTGCTAAACAACACAAGAGACTTATCTAAACAGCTGAAGCATGTAAAGAAATGTCTTACAACACTTAACAATAAAAATCCAGACTCCCTTCCTTTGCTGCCCTTATATTCCTTTTATGGTTGTGAGACTTCCCTAGACTTGGCCCACCTCATAACTGCACTGCACATATGGCCACTAGCCTCCATAAATACTACGATGTCCTCCATGATCTCCATCACTGCTGCAATTACTCTCCACTTCCTCCATCATGTGTACATTTAATGCACCACTTCCTCCATCACTTCATCAATATTTCTCCATGGTCTTGAATTTATTCCTCCACTATCTCCATCATCTTCCTCTTTATTTCTCTATGACCGACACTCGTTCTTCATTACTATGCTGCTCCACTACTCCATAATGCTACTCCACTACTCAATTAACCCACATTCACATTATAGAAGTGGATTTTATTCATCTATTGGGTTTATGTGTCCCTCCACTCTTTTATTTACTTAACTAAATAAGAAAATTAAGAACTCTAATATTCCAATTAGCTAATGGAAATTAGCTGAGGATCTTCTAGAATAATAATAAAATAATAAAATAAGATGCTTCTAGATGATTGGAGATCCATCCATCAGATTTATAAAAGGAGAAGCAAAGGTCATTTGGAGATATCTTGGATTGGATCATTTTTTGTGTGAGAGGTTTGAGAACTTGGATTCTCTACTTCAGTAGTAGTCCCAGGAAGGAAACTCTCGGGTGATTTAGTGAGAGTCGGTGAGCACCCATCCCTTCCCTTGGTGGATCCCTTCAGGATTCACAGGTTGCAGTTATTTCCAGTTTGTTTTGGGAGGCCAATTGCGACATTGTTGTAGATATATTTGTGTCCATTGCCTCAACCATATCTAGTTTTTGTACTAGCAGTTTATATTAATAAAATAAGGCTGAGACCTTCTGTATGATTATAATGTCTATTATTCAGTTGCATGTTCAATTTTCCATTTGCTGTAAATATTGTGGTTAATTGTTTATAATGTTGATGGCTTGATTTCAAAAGGTATTTTTACATGGAAATATTTTGGTGATTTATGGTTGAATTAATTTCCAGAAAAATTCATAAAATATCCCATTTGGATATTACATATATAGACACTAATTTCTCGCTGGAAAATAAATAACTAAATATTATTGGAAGTAATGCTTCCATGTCATGTGCGTCTCTAGGCGTCAGTCTAGAAGCCATTGTATGAGTTGTAGTCTTGATCTAGATATCTCGAATCAAAGCTATGTATCCTATATATATGTAGCGATGGTGATCAATAAAATTATTAAGAATTTTGGTGTTGTGACTGTTTAATAGCTCCCTTTTCTCTCTCTCTATTTTTTATCATGGTATTAGAGCTAGTATTAGCTTGATTCCCTCACCAGAAAGCCAGAAAGATGTGATTGAGCCTTGAGATTAATATAGGTGTGTGTTTCTTCCTATTTATATTTGTGTGTGAGTGTAGTTTTCTAGATTTGTATTTGATCTTAAGCAAGAATTCTGCTCCATTTTCTTAAGGAGACCTACAGATCCAGGGATCTACAAAGTGATGCCTATCATTGCATGTGGTGCAAGGGGTGGCGTAAATGTTGTGCATCCAGTTTTGAAAGGAAAAGGGCCATGGAATTTTCAAGATCGTGGATCCATGCGAAGAGGTAGAAGAATTTTGTGATTGGTCAAAGGCAAGATCGAGATTCATATTGTCGATTTCTCCTGTCAATGAGTTTTCCGCTTAGAAGCTGCAAATATTGTAACCCTGCAAAGAGCTCAGTCCTGACATGCTCGTTGATTTATCGAACGTTCAGGATCCCAATATTGAATTTTGTTAATGGTGTATTCTGTGCATAAGCTAGCATATCATTCAGATGCTCGATCGTGATTTGACCCTAGCTAGAATTGAATTCAGTCAGTGTCATCTAACTCAGAGGATTTTTGCAATAAGATCTACATTTTTAAATAATTTTATCCTTCTCCACATTAGGTCAATTGAGGTTCCATTGATTTATCCATCGAGGTAAACACCCACGAGTAGCCTCCACAGTAAGCACTGCAATGAATATCTGAAGTTCGCCTTCAATCTTGCAATCGAGGAAGCAAATATCTCAGAAAATTAATCTGTGAAAAATAGATTTTGGGCCCCGTGCAAGTATCTTTCCCTACATATCAATCGACTATGACTAAAAAAAGATTTGTTTCTACCCAAAAATTTTCCTGGCCGATCAACCCCTTAATATTTGCACCATATATTTGTGGATAGTTTGATTATTTCCCCAAGTCAAGGGTGGTGCGAAAGCGCGTGGATAGCCAAGTTTGATTTAAAAACTTTGTGCTCTATGAAATTTCCTACAATGTTTCTTCTTCTTAAAACTTGATGCGTGAGGGTCCAGCCATGGGACGGATCCAGAAATGCACGGTGTTTAACAATGATTGAAAATATTATAATGACATTATGTTCCTTGCAATGTTTATTATTATGGAAAGAGAACCGAGTACTAGTGTCAAAGTCGACTCTGAAAGAGAGTTCTAGGGGAAGTTGGAAGAATTTATGAGTGGAGATCAATCCCGTGACTTCCTACGGCATAAAGTTGTGGAGCGTTAAAAAAAAAATTTAACCCCTTCAGAAATAGTCATGGTTTATGCAAGGGGAGGAGGAGGAGCATTATTTCCTTTCCAACAACTACATTTATTTATCTTGATTTATTATAGATTGTATGGTGGAGTTTTATTATAGTATGTTATTGTGCAAGTGAAAAAGCAAATGAAGAACCAATTATAGAATAGATTAGTGTATTTCAAATTGGTGGTTCTTGTTGCATATGGTAACATAAGAACATATCACTAATTTGATTATGTATAATATGTTATAAGCTGGTGGCATCATGTGGAGCCAGGAACATAAACTTACAAGTTGATTTGATTATGTGTTTAAGAGGTCATCCTGTAAAATTGACTTCTGAATACATTTAGTACCCAGATAGCCTTCCTAGATAACTTGGGAATACAGTGGAAGACTACGTGCTCAACAGATGGAGGTGTGTCCATGGGATGGTTCCATGTTGAGACTGACCCATCGTGCTCCGGGAGGTCGAGAAGCGTCAATTCTACAAAGCATGTCAAAGATGGTGTGAAGCGGTTATGTTTTAAATGGAGGT
This sequence comes from Pinus albicaulis, assembly GCA_034641835.2. NCBI lineage: Eukaryota > Viridiplantae > Streptophyta > Pinopsida > Pinales > Pinaceae > Pinus > Pinus albicaulis. The sequence continues at coordinate 1,552,625,161 of CM076581.1, forward strand.
CAAGTGTCAGCTCAAAGATATTGTGGTGAAGAAAGAGCGGTGTTTGTGAGATTTCAAAGTGGATGTGAGTGTTGATGAAGACCTGTCAGGAAGAGATTAATATTTTTGTTGTAATATGTATTTTTTAATGTTTTCCATGTAAGTCTTAAGGGAGGGTGTTAGAAGTAATGCTTCCATTTCATGAGAGTTGTTACTGTGAGTCTCTAGGCGTCAGTGTAGAAGCCATTGTATGAGTTGTAGTCTTGATTTAGATATCTTGAAATCAAGGCTATGTATCCTATATATATATACCCGTGGTGATCAATAAAAGTATTAAATTTTGGTGTTGTGAGTGTTTCATAGCTCTTTCTTCTCTCTCTCTAATTTTTATCAAATACATGTATAAATTCTTCAAAGTGAAAAAATGTATATCCATATGTTAAAAAGGGAGAGAAGTATATATACATATAATATCTAATAAAAGAATAATGTTACAAAGGAAAATTACACTAAACCATTACTACAAGTATGAAGAAAAACAAGAAGGGTCAGATTTAGTTCATTAACTCAGTGAAAATTTCTACAAAGTGAAAAAAGCCTCATAGTTGGACTTCTAGAAACATTACTAAAGAAACTGGTAAATGAAGAAATATTACTGTTCCACCATGTATCATAGAAAATAATTTTCCAGGTAAATAATACCTCCAAGGACAATTCTTAACTCTAAAATCATAATGATAAATTGTCCATAATAGACATACTCAGATGATATTGATGGAGAAAATTATATAAAAAGATGTGACCAAAACCCTGGAAATATTATCCATAACACTCACGTTCACCTTGCAGCATTGAAAAATAAAATAAATTACATAAAGAACAATATCTTCTTGGAAGGGAAACCCTCATGGAAACATAACAAAGTTTAGTAAAGGGTCTATTAAAATAGTGCTTGTGCCCTTAATATTTATTTTACAAGCTTTCATATAGAGAAAGATAGCCTATGTCTAGAGCAAAGCTTGTTCAGAAATCAAAACCCCCAACACACACACACACACACACACATATTATGGAACCACAAATGTAAAGAACTATTTTCTTGTGAGGTATACCTGCAAGGGAAACATAGTAGGGTTAATAGTTTACTTTAACTCCTTTGAAATTCCATTGAAGAGAAGGGTAAATAGTTGCCTAGGGTTCAAAAGATACCTTTGAACAAAGAGTAGAGATGTCACATATCCTACAAAGGAATAGGGTAAATCAATCTTGATCATAAGCCATGTGAGTGACCCAATGAAAATTCTTGAGAAATGGCTCTGTTAAAAGTAGGCTTTGTCGAAAATTACCTTGATAAATCTTTCGTAGTAATCCTCATGGAATGGTTGTAGCTAAGTTGAAATTTCCATGAATAATTAACGTTATATTTAAGGATAAACCCTTGTATCAGAGCTATGCCTCTTGTAAAATAATTGGAGAAGATTTAGTGTTCATTCTAAAGACCACAACTAGTTAAATGGGAAACCCAAACAAAATTGAGTTGTCTTTAATGCGAATTTTTGGAGTTTCCGATGGATTTTTTGGCCAGAATTTGGCAGAAATTTTGAGGTGAAACATTGATTTGTGTTATTTAAACTAGTTTTTTGACTGCATATATGGATTTAGCACCTTGAAAAATCCCTAGGGCATTGCGATTTAATATAATTTACCTATCAAACTTGTGATTTCAATAAATTTCCGTTGGATTTTAGAAAAATTAGATCAGAAAAATAAATCAGAAAACTTTTCAAAAATTCTCATTATAGATAAATTGAAACAAAATTGAAGGAGAAATGAAGATTATTTTTTAAAGAATTACCAAGTGAGAGAATTGGAGCCATACCACAAACTTGTGAATAGTCACACTAAAACTTGAGAGGTTCCTTGAGCAAAATCAATTGAAAATTTTGCAAGACTCCCTTCCAAGGAAGGGTAACAACTTCTTGAGACACAATAGGGTTTTGAAAAAGTTGCAGAGCTCCAATTTTCAAGTGGCACAATAGAAAACTGAAAAACGGTAGGGGAATGGGATAGGTTGTTTAAGCTAACCGTAATATAATTTGTTTCCACCATCGATTCTCCAGGGCATAAATTCACCATCGAAAAAATCCAGTTGGCTAGGGTCCATGCGGGTACTGTGGACCCCAAGGTTCTCAATCAAACCAACCATGTCACTACAAGGAAAATACCTTCTAGGGGAGGTTATAATGGAGTTTTTTAATGTTATAGAGATAACAAAAATTATAAAAATAACATCCGCTAAAACATATTCTTGGGATAAGGAATGTTTTAGCGGAGGTTTTAACGAAACTTCATCACAACTAGAAAAATGTAGGTGGTCAGAGGTTATAACTGATGTTTTTTTGTAGTGCATTTAATGGAATAAGTAGCAATGGTGTGATACATATATAAAATCATCGGGAGACATACATAAATAAAAGAACTTAGGTGTTGAATGAAAAGAGTAATAGTGTGTAATATATACCGCACCAGTGCTAAGAGATAAAAAATCCCTGGGGCGATCTTCTAAGGAACAATGTCGGGGCATGAAAAATATAATTGTTGTGTTGATGTTTTTTTGTAAACTTGTAGTGTCGATTTGTATCATTTGTACAAATGTCCCTGTGCTTTAGTTATATGAAAGAAACAATGCTATTAGTTTTTGTAATATATTGGGTTGGAAATAATATTTTGAAGGAACGAGGAGTTAGTTATATGAAAGCATTGGTGCATTAAGAATTATAATGTATCGCAACGTTAATCTCAAACAGGGTTGGTGCTTGAAGAGATAGATGCACCAGTGCTCTCATTTTCTTAAAAGGTGCGGGTCATGTAGAAATATGTTGTCATGGTGATTTTATATAAAATTACGCACCAATGCTTTTTTCTGTTATAGAAACACCGATGTTTTGAATGATATTTTCTCCTTTTTTGGAAACAATGACCTATGATAGTGGAATTGCTGTAATTTTTTAAATCCGCTATTCATCGATATATATATATATATATATATATAAAGAATATTCATATAAATTAAAATATGATTAGTGCCTTTGTATGTGATTTTTGGATTAATCTGTTGTATTATCATATTTCGCATCTCTTCATTATAATATTTAATCATCCATATATTTAATCAGTGGTGTAACATTTCACAACGACATTGGATAATACAATAAAATAAATTAAAATGTATTTTATTACATATCAATAAGAGACTCTTTGTCATACAAATGACATTGTTATTGGTAACCCCTTATATTTCAATTGGGACACTATGTCTAATACATTAAACAAAATGTCTAATTTTCACAAACAATTATTTCAAAAAATACAACAGGTTGCATTGATATCCAAATCGATCTTCATTCTTCACTAGAACTATTGTTAGTTCTCAAGTTACTTCCATGACTTGGGTTATTTTGAGGAATGTTTTGTCGATTAAATCGATTGTTTTTCTTCTTCTTGATCTTGTAGTTCCATCTACAAACATAAAAATAAAGTATAATGAGTGTATCTACATTGGTGAGAATAATGAAAATTGAAATAAATAATATACATAAATGTAAATCGAGTAATAGTGTACCATAACATGAAGTGACTTTGGGCCTCGATTATGCCCTAAAACTTCTTGTTCTTGGCTAGGAGCTCATCTTCCTCGGACATAAGGAAATAGGTTAATGACCCAAGACCTAGAGGCATCTGGCAGGAGTGACCACCAATGGGTTAATCTGTGTGGCATGGTTTTCCTTGAATACGACGATGAGTGAACCTGCATTGCAGATAGTAGCAAGAGATGGTTTCCCTCACTGTTGGTTTGACAACTGAGTTATTATAGTTTTTCCCACCATGTTAAAAAACAAGGTGACTTATAATTTTTTCACATGGTTTTAAAAACAAGTCTCATGCCTTGTTGCAACAAGTCTTCTGCTAGCGTATTTTTATACTTTTTTTCATGCATGTTTTAAACTCCATTATAAATTACAGATTTAATATAAACGATTATTTTGTTTTGTTAATTATAAGCTCAAAGAAGTGAAACAACATAAATACTTACAAATTCCACAATTAATTTTTGATATGCCAACATATACTCACAACCCTTATTTAATTTAATGTCAATCAATTATGTCAATGGCTCTTCCTTGTATGTCAGCACCTAGTGGAAAACATTCAAGGATGGTTGATGTAATAGAACTTAAAATATAAAAAAAATGAAACCTTGAGTTGTTATAAGTAAATATTAAAAATTACTCACAAAATTTGAAATCAACCATTGTCTTCCTTGTCTTCCTCTATATGTGCTAAATGAGTTCCATCTTGTTTTATTTTCTGTAAGAAAATGCTCAAACATAATATTTAATTCTAAATTATTTTTTTATATGTACAAATTCAATCATGATTACACACATTTGAAGCACATTGTTGTTGATATGTCTCCTCCTGTGATGAAATTATCTCCTTATACATTTTTTTATACATTCCTACTAGCGTGTTTCACATATCAACACGTTGATCATATGGGATTTTCGAATCTTCCTGAAAAAAATAATAAAATGTTTTTATAATGATATATAAAAACTAAATATAACGAAATTGATGTTAATAAATGAATGCTTTCTAGTAATATATACATATAATTATAGAAATTAATTTTAAATAATTAGAAATTTTACCTTTTGAATGATTATTTTTTGTTGTTGTATGTTTTTTTTATTGCAAGTCTGGCATGTCTCATTGACTATTGCTCTGGAAACACTACATGTAGTTTAGATATAATTTGGTTCTTAGAATCATTGGATTTATTTTTGTATTGTAAGTGGAAAGTACGTTTATACATTTGTTCCACTAGATCCTCATAGTTCTATAAAAAAAATTCCCCATTACATTAACCTCCAACGCCACTCCATATGAGCTAAGGACCAATTCATCATCATTTGCATTCTATAGATTTTCTTTTCTTGGAATGACATTGATATTTTCCTTCAATGTTGCACCTTGCAGAACATTAAACATATATGAATTAATAGATTGTTTGAAACATGTTATATAATATTCTTAAGTATATTATTAATGAATAAAAAATATCATGTTGAATAGTACTTTTTCTTTCACTTGATTCATCAATATTTTGCAATTTTTCTATTAGACTTTTACTCTCTTCTAAACTTAGATTAAAAATAATCTTATTGACCTTCTTAATTTTGCATGTATGCATGACACACACCAACCAATACATATTAATTAAACTTACATATAGTTCAAACATATTAATTTTCTAAAAAAAAATATAAAGAACTTTCCTTCTCTACTTTTTTGATGTGCTATCATTGCGTCAACCAATATTTTTGTTACTTGAGACCTTCTAAGACATTTTTTATCGATATAAAACATGTACCAATCAATAAATACTCCATTAAATATATTTTACAAATAAATCAAATAATTTTCAACCAAAAAAAACTATGGTAACTACTTTGTTTATCTTAATCAACGCCGATGCGTTTATACAATTAAACACATCAGAGGCTTAATTTTTCAATATTGTCATCAAAAATTAATTTTATATTACGATGGTGCGATTCTTAAGGATAAACGCACCACAATAATTTTACGGTTTTATTTGTAAAAGAGATGTTGGTGTATTATATTATATCGGGAGCAACGATGAAGAAATTGGACACAATTAGAAATGTTATAATATATTAGTGTGTTTTATTACACATGGAGCACCGATGCATTATATTAAATAGGGAGCATTGCACAACCTATAACCTTTAAAAAAAAGCGGAGATGACTCACAGGGTTTGGATCTAATTCAATAAGTGATTCCCTATATATAGTAAGTATACAAACCCATTAAATCTAAAATTCCTTAATTGAAGAAACCTAATTTTGAAGTGAAAGAGGAAGTTAAACCCTAAGGTGAAATTTTGCTGGAAAAAGAAAGGTTTTAAGGTAACTATTGATTTTTTACTTGAAATTTTATTAAATTTAAATAGGATCAAATATCGTAAAAAAAATTACCAATAAAATCTATAATAATTTCTTTTATCATACAATGTCATATATATATATATATATATATATATATATATATATATATATATATATATATATTTTGAATTGTGAATGAATCTATGAAATTTAAAATATTTTAACAATAAAATTTAGAATTTTCTATCTAGTGAAAATGTGAAGTTGAAACACTTTTTGCCCATGCACAGCGTTAGTACCAATTTTCTATGGCTCGCAACTATTACGTTGAACTCATATTTTCAATGAAAATTACGCTTTGACATAAAAAATATATTTGTAGATAATTGTCTTACCTCCATACTCATATTTAAAAAAAAAAAATATTGACATATAGAGGGGTAAATTTGTTGTTTACTAACTACATATACTTGAAATTTTCGGGCAAACATAAATAGTCACTTTTTGAACCCTAACCATTTTTTAGGGAAGGTTATTAATTTTTTGGAAATAAACCATATCATCATAATATACATAGATTTCACTAGTGCACTGGCTATTTTTCGGTAATTTTCAGATTAAATCACTATTTTTTATTTTTTTTGAAATGGACGAAGAAAAAAAAACGGTGATGTTTCGGTACATTTTATGAGCCCTAGATTTTATTTTCAATGTGATCGTCAATAAGAAAAAAGAGAATACCCTTTTGAAGAAGACAGGGAGAGGAATTGCAATATGATTTTTCTCATTTTTTTGGTGTTTCCATTTTAAAGTTATTGAATTTTTAGTGCAATTTTCAGAACAATGAAATTCCATACTGACACAGTTTAGTATAAAATTAATAACAAATTGAATTTTTTTTTGAAACTCCACAAATATTACATCATTATAAACTAGATTCAAAGATGAATCTAATGGTGCCAGGTCCGAAAGATAACATTTTGTGTTTTTAGGTGTTCTGCCCCTCCAAAGTTGCAGGTTCCTGAAAACTGCAAAATTTTCTGGGTTTTTCGTTGAACAGAAACTCTCGGCCGAGATAATTTCTCAGGTGAGACATTTATTAAACTCTCGACCGATAAATTTCAAACTCTTGACCAAGTGTTTAAATCACCACAGGTTACATTTAACCGTGCAGCTAAACTCTCGGTCGAAAGTTTTAAAAACTCTCGGCCGAGAGTTTGCACCCGAAAGTTTACCCAAGGCCAACTCTCGGACGAGAGTTTATTAAAATTTAATCAAAAATTTTGATTTTCGGCCGACACAATGTTTCAGGCGAGAGTTATATATAAATACTCTTGTTCGAAAGATTAATTCCACACACCATTCTGAACTAGCGAATGTGTGAAGGTGCGAGGGTCCAAATTATTTTTCTGCCAAGGTGCGAGCTTTTTTTGGGTGCAAAATTATTTTTGGGAAAAGAAAAATTAAGTTTTCTTGGGTGCGAAATTTTTTTGGTGAAATTTTTTTTGGAAGTTTTTCTGGGTGCAAATTTTTTTTTGGCGAATTTTTTTTTGAAGTTTTTTTGGGTGCATGGATGTATGACGTATTTTTGCAAAATGTCTCTATGAAGGCATGAAGTATTTTTGCAAAATGCCTTTATGAATTTAATTATTTATTTAATTTTCTCTCTTATTGAAAGCATGAAGTACTTATTCTGAAGTCTTAATGTTTTTTTGGGTATTTGGTCCAAATAGAATTGGATTTTAGGTTTCCAATTTTGTGAACATGGGAAACCAAAGGAATTTCCTATCAAGGCACGATAAAAAAAGAACTGATTCAGTGGAAAATAATGAGAGATTACAAAAAAAAGGTGAGTGGAAAGGGAAATATTAAGCCATGAAATAAATGTGGAGGTAGAGCATCGTGAAAGAGATATAGAGGTGCATGGCAATGACGAGGAAATGAGAAATGTTGAGGAACTTGTAAACGAGAATATTGAAAACACAAATTTCTAAGAGAATGTTGAGGAACTTGTCAACAAGAATATTGAAAACACAAATGTCCAAGAGAATATTGATATCAATCTCACTGGTGAGTCAATAGTTTCTTCAATTTGAATTTTGTATTTCTTTAAAAAAACATTATATTTCAAGATAGTTTTAAAATTAAAAATATGTACATAATTCAATTTCAAATTAGAAGTTAATATTGTTTTTTATGCAGGCACAACATCAGAACCACAATAAGATACTACCACACCTCAAATTTCACTGCAAATAATTGGAAGTTCCAAGAACGTTGTATACAACTACAACTTTCTAGAAAATATGGATCCAACTAAAATTGAAGAATTGAAACCACCAATGGCTGAAAGAACAATTCATGATAAAATAAATTGGGGGTTGAAACATCCTTTTGAAGGTAAATCTATCATAGCACAAGTTCAGATGTTATGTATATTTTTAAAACACAAATCTCTAAGAAATGCTATGGAATTATTGGGCATTAAAAGTGGAAAGAGGTTTTAGAAAATGAAATTGTATCAAAAAATGTGATGTCGGCGCTTGCCACACTAGCCAAAAAATGATCTCAATTTGAAAAGAATGCTCGTAGAGAAATTTTAATAGGTGTAATTGTGAAACAAATTTCATCAAATCAGTTGATGTCAGCAACTTCAAAATTATTTAAAACATCAAGAAAATTTTTATGGAGGCATACTGATGTGAAGGTTTCCCTTAGCAAATTTGTGAAGATTAAACCATGGTATGTCAGGCATATCACTGTTCAAGACACATGTTGTTGTCAATACCAAGTAGAATTCCAATTATTTTATGAGACATTTGTAAATTTTGGCATAAAATATTGGTCAAATAACCCCCTCCTTCAAGTGTTCGTGAATTTGTATCCAAGATATTATGTGCACGAGAGAATAATGAATTATTTTATAAAAATGAATGTGTTGGTGGAAGAAAATGTCCAAAATGTTCTCATTTGGCACTCTATGATGCAAAGTATCCCATTGATCGTAATGATCCTAGACTATCAAATCTCAGTCTGAATTGGAAGCAATATGAAAATGTTGCTTACACTCCTGTTGCAGATTCAAGCACAACATAAAAAAAGATCACTTTACTTGACGATGACATTTCAGTGACATCTTTTATGGAGAAGTTTAGGGTGCAAATATACAAATATATTAAGCACTATCATATAGCACGATGGCAGGATTTACAGTTCAAGAAATCACGTGATGTGTTCCCAAAAGGAACAATATTATTAGTGGTTGATTTTACTGAGAATTACACGTTTATCTTAACTCACCCCTTTTTTTGCATGGATATGATGGTGATATATATATATCGTTAGTTTAGTTTTGATATAAAATATCATCATATTTGGATATCTTCATTAGTTTAGATTAGTTTATTCAAATTTAAGGAGAAAATTTATTGAAACTAGTTTATAGAGCATATTGATAGCTTCAACAAAGTATCCTACAAATTTCAAATGTCAAATGTTTCTATGTTCATTTGACATGTTTCTATTTTCCATGTGCTTGGAAAATATTGTTCACAACATGGAATAGACCCTAAAAAGGAACATTCAAGAATACAAAACTATTCATAAAGGTGTGTTTAGCTATGAATTAATTCTTATGTTAGAAAGTTTCGCTAGTAGTGGATTTCACACTTTTATATTAAGAGATAGGTATCCCACCCCTTGTAGCAATAAATCCAAAAGTGTTTAGATGAAATTATTATTTCCAAAGGAAAACAACTCAACTCTCATCAATGTTTCAATATAGATGAAGAGAAATGGTTTGGTAGTAAATTTTAAATTTAAGGAGAAAATTTATTCAAACTAGTTTAGAGAGCATATTGATAGCTTCAACAAAGTATCCTACAAATTTCAAATGTCAAATGTTTCTATGTTCATTTGACATGTTTCTATTTTACATGTGCTTGGAAAATATTGTTCACAACATGGAATAGATCCTACAAAGGAACATTCAAGAATACAAAACTATTCATAAAGGTGTGTTTAGCTATGAATTAATTCTTATGTTATAAAGTTTCGCTAGTAATGGATTTCACACTTTTACATTAAGAGATAGATATCCCACCCCTTGTAGCAATAAATCCAAAATTTTTTAGATGAAATTATTATTTCGAAAGGAAAACAACTCAACTCTCATCAATGTTTCAATATAGATGAAGAGAAATGGTTTGGTAAATTTCAAATTTAAGGAGAAAATTTATTCAAACTAGTTTATAGAGCATATTGATAGCTTCAAAAAAGTATCATAATTTTTAAAATTGGAGGAAGGATTAGCTTTATTCTTTTATATTTTATTGATGGAGCATAAAATTGGAATCCTAAGAGCATAAAATTGGAATCATAACAAATAGAGGCATATACACTTTGAAAAGGGCTTAAAATCACTAAAGGAATAAGAATGAATTCAATCATTATGATTAATGACTCTAGGATCATTATCATTCATATGATTAAACAACCATTACCCATAGGAAACTTTCTAACATCAATTCCAGATTGATGTAGACAACAATAAGGCATATTCACCAAAATTCAATACTACCATGTCTTGCAAGAACATAATAAAGAGGAAAATTGGTGAGAAAATTCAGATTTAGAATAAAATTAGGGGGATACTAAGGTTAATGGTGTATTATTCCACCAATTTATCCCCTAATTATTGTATATTTGAAACATATTTTTTTGGTACTGTAACGTATGGTTTGAAATCACTAAAGGAATAAGAATGAATTTAATGTGAAATGTGAAATGTTTCTATGTTTAAATCATAGAAACATGTCAAATGGGTTGAAAGGATTTGGCCTCAACCATTAACCATAACATTAATATGCTTGCATGAAATGCACCTATCTACAATTAAAAACATCTACCAATTATATCTGACAACATTTCTGGTTCTCTAGAAAGGGTATATGATCCATCGATCACAGAGTAGAACAATTGATCACATCCACCAACAGATATCTTAGAGTATAACTTCATTTAATGCCACATAATGGACTAGAAAACAATTGAAAATGTCTAAAAATTAACTGCCATGAGCTATAATAATTTAAAAGTATTATTTTTGGCTGGGGTTTAACCACCATGACCTATAGTAATGTAAGAGATTTGTGGCTAGGGTTTCACTACCACCTCTGTGGATTCCTTAATCAACCCATATCTTTGTCCAATACCACCATGCTATTTTCCATCTAACAACATTTCTGGTTTTGTATAAGGGGTATCTGATCCACCTCGTAGATCGGTGCTAAAGCTCTCCAGTGACACTTGGATGTTTCAAGTTTTATCATCACAGATGAACACTAGTAGTAAGCAGAATTCCGTCCCCCAACTAGATGAAAACTTAGACCCTTGTAGTAGGGAGAATGTCATCCCCCAACTAGATTGAAACTATAATGGAATGCTTGTCATTCCCTGGAAGAGAACCAAGACACCCAGTAAACAATAGATGTTTATTTATTTTTTAAAGAACAATATTTCACACTGAATCCTGCTTGGAGGCTTTTAAATGGCATGCTCATAAGAGAGTAGCTGAACATCAGATTTATAATTGTCATAATCATAAAAGAATAGCTAAACATCGGATTGCTAGAAACCCTTTAGTATCCAAAGCCAGTCAACTGAAACACATAGTACAGATATTTCGTGTGCTAAAGATTATCAGATTCAATTTCCAGTGATAACTGATATAAATTTAATCTTGCAAATTTGAGCATGGTCCTATGAAAATTTAAATATTTCCAAATTTGAGCATGTACATGTCCCATGCTATCGACTAACAATTATAAGTTCTACTCTCAACCTAATGGTGATTGAATGGGCCATTGCACTCCTGGTGTCCATATCTATGTTACTGACTAACCAGCAAGGTCAAAGGTCCACTGCCTCAATGAATTTTTAGCCTTCTAGTTAGTAGTTGATTTTGATGCAACTTGGAAAGCGGGTAAGGTAGTTCTTCACTTATGGCAAGAAGATGAGAAAATATTAAAAATCCAGGGAATATTGTTCTTGAGTATAAACTAACTTAAGAACCAGAGAAAACGAAGTAACTTACAAATTTCGATAAAGACGCTTGTATTAACTCAAATTAATAATTTGACACAACTAGGATGTTATTAGTTAAAAAGTAGAGAACAATTTCTCTAGTGTAACATTTAATTTGTGGATTTATTCAAGCAGTGAACTATGGCATCCAAAATTCAAGATTTTAGAATTAATCAACACAACAGATGCAAGTCCCCTTGGAATAAGCGGGTGGGTATGGACTTATGACACCTCAATTTTGAGCAGAGCATATAGGGAGGATCTCCACTTCATTTTCTCTGGTAAGATGGGCGGTCAGTGCTATCCGTCACCCTGCCCGTATAGGAAGGCTAAGGGAAGGTTAGGCTAATACTAATTGAAGAAGACCCTCGGTAGGGATACAACCCAAAAGTGAGCATGAACACCTACCATTGGCTAAAAATTTCGCATAGAAATAGGCCAGCAGGTCTTTGGTCACAACAAATATGACCACTCCTTAATATTACCTAGAAAAGCCTAACTGAACTAGATGATTTCCATAAGAGTGATAACAAGACTTTCAATAATATACAGATGAAAATCACATCATTAGTATAGAAAGTGATAATGTAAAACCAATAACAAAAATTTCAATAGTATGAAAAGACCGAAAACATAACATCAATTTGGTATGAAGTGATGGTAGATATATTAGAGGGAAATACTAAACAACGGCCAGGTCGGTGAAATAACGCAGCTTCTACAATGTGATTATTTTTCCTCGTGATCTGCACACTCCCACCACAAGCAAATAATTGAGGATTCAAACTTCGTGGCATTTGGACGCACTATTTTATGGGTGACAAAGATTAGACTTGGCATTTTGAATAGTTAACATAATAACCTGTTATCATGACTGAGCCAATTATGGTCTCCCATACACTAGAAAAAAATAAATGACAAGCATTTCAAAATTAAGGCTACAAATATGATCTTGGAAAATGTTAGGCATCTTCAAAATGTAATTAATTTTACATAGGCATGTGACGAAAGAGCCACAGAAAGAATATATTAAAATATGCAATTCCTTAAGAATCTGCCAATTTTAGTCATCAATCTAGCCCGATGAACTCTGATGTGGATACGGATTTTTCCATCCTGGTGGCAAAGCTCGTGAATCAAAAGGAAATTTTTGGGATCCATGTATTTTCCCAACCCCATAAATGTTCCTAGGTGCTTGATCACTCTAGTGCAAACATGATCTTGTATAGTTCATTTGTTGATCCAGTCGAGGAGCATAATGGTCCATTGCAGATGAGGTCACCCTATGTGTTCATAAGCATCAGAATGATATAGCAATATAGAATGGAGTTGAGGGGAATCATCGTGCTGTTGGACTAGCATTAATGAGAGAGGAATATCAAGAACAAGATCCAAATTTCTGGAGTAGATGTTGTTTACATGGGAGCCCTGGTCAATATAATATCTGCCCCTTTTAGCGATATCACCCATCAACCACTCAGAACCTTTGTCATCTTGAGACAACCTTGGTCATTCAGAATAAAAATCATGTTGACCTTATGTGCTGTATACTCTGCCGCCACTATGCAACACTTGAAAATCTGTGGGAGACCCCGAATATTATGATCCCAAACTGCTAGGGAAATTCCTGTGAATACCTCTACTTATTTCACCAGCTGCATATTCCTCTTCAACATTACCAAGATGACCTAGTTGCAACCCTCTTCCATATTCCTCAGAAACTCCTCTATGCATTCCTCTTACAAGAGCATCATCCGCACCACCAGATACCCTCCGATAACCCATAATATAGCCTTCATTAACATTATTAGGTGGCACTCCCTAGTAACCTCTTACAAACTCTTGCCCCAAATTAGTTGAACCAATATGATGTCCTCTAACAAGGTCTTCCCTATTACCAGGTCCTCGCTCATATACCCTCCCAAAACTCTCTGGGGCATTGATAGGTAAAGAACCCTACTCTTGAAAATGATCTGAATCTTGAACCTTCCCAAATTTGATTCTCATTGATGGTGGTGATGTAGCAGTTCGTTCTTTCTCAAACCGACCCTTGTCAAACCTCTCATTTTTAGATCTGTCTTTATCACGTTTGTTTGTTTCATGCCTACCTTTCTCATATCTCCCCTTTTCATATTTTTCTTTGTCTAGTCTATCTATTCTTTCTCTAGATGGTGATATTTCCTTCTGATTTTTCTTACACCCACTTTCACCATCACAGCCTCCTTTGTCCTGCCTCCTTGCATGATTCTGCTCCAAAAGTTTACCTGGGCAATCATTGGTAGGATCATAAACATCAGAGTCCTTTTCCTTATCTGCAATATGTCTGTTGTATGGGGATTCCTTGTGTTCCTCTTTAATTTTGAAATATGGACCATATTTCCATTGTAACTCGTCTACTCTTTGTACAAAGGATAGAGAGTCAAGTTTTGATTCTTTCTCATTTTCTCTGTTGTGAGCCCCATACAGGTTAACAGGTTTTATGCCAATGCCAGAATCTTGTTGATCTTTCTCAGAATGTATTTTTGAGGTTGCTTTCCCTTCAAACGTCTGAAAATAATTTCCTTATCCATCTTTGGGAGGATTTTTATCTAGAACATTGTTCTAAGTTGTTACCATATTTTTCTCTTGTGCCCCCTTACTAGTATGTCCATGTTTAATTGCTATTGTCTTGTGTGTTTCAGTCCACTCTGCTCGAATCCATAGATAAAGTGGTGGTGCCACCAAGTTTCACTGTCTTAGTAGATTGTCCTCAGAATCAATAGAACCAGGAATAAAAAATGACTGTAAACAAACACAATAATTATTAAGGAATGAATTTCAAATGAAATTTTTTTTGTCTAAACTTGTGTAATATATTGCTAAAAGTTATTAGAATCAGATTTCTCTGTGCCTAACTATCATCAATGTACACAATGAAGAACATTTTTGTTCTATTGAAGTCTGCAAAAACACCTGGCCTCTCAAAAGCTATGGATCCTCCCAAATAAGATCATATTTATTTGGTCCCGTTTTCTCATCAAGTTTGTTCAATAAAAGTTTCAAACCAAGAAATGTCATATCAAAGAAATATAACAAAGATTGGCCACATAATTTATTCAAGATGTATATATTTTTTAGTATTCTCATCTTTAAAATGTAATAGGGTTTATTACAAGATGTATGATGACCTAACTTCATTGACCTATAGTTCTGCATTAAAATAGTTCATCAGTTTAATACCCTTCCATAATGAAAAATAATATACCTCTTTGCTCCTTTTGGAACAATAAGGATGGCCAACTTTGGCTTGAACTCCAAGGCTTTGCTAATAAATTTGTTTGCAAGAGCAGCTTTAACACCAAATGGAGGATTAAACCCCATAATCTGCAAATAAATTCAAGAAAAAACAACACATATTATAAGGCATTTTATTGAAGGGCACAATTTGAAAATACAAGATTCCTCCCTATAACCACCCATAGATTCAATCTGCACAACTAAAAAAAGCAAGGCCAACAAAAAATATTTGTAGTTAATAGTGACTTTGCCATCTTTGTTAAACAAAAGCATCTGTGAAATCATTCTCACCAATCTGGTACTGGTTGGTAATTCATCTTTACTAACAGTCAGCCAATCTCGTTTTTCAAACTCAAAATAATTTCGTAAATGTCACAGAAAATGCATCCACGTCAGACTAACTGTGATAATGACTTCAAAAACAAATTTCGTATTTTTGTCAAGTGTCAAAATCTACATGCTATCAAAAAATACTCAAAATACAAACACTTTAACAACAAATGCAGTTCATTCCCAAAATTACCTTGGCAAGGAAAGCACTTGACATAATTATTGAGATAAGAGACACCTCCAAATTATGTTCTCTTAAAGGGTCATTGGCATTCACAGGGTGATATTTTCCTATGGGTCTGCATCTCACACCCATCTTGGGCACCTATGTGGGCTTGGAAAATTCCAAAAGAGAGCCCGAAACATTACTGGAAATGACCAAGGCCCAAAACTCTTTGGAAACGCCACTGGCCATACCACACAACATTTTCAATACCAAGGTGATACTCCTCAAATAACAATCCCCTATATTTGTTTTGCCTTAAATGATCATTTGCATGCATACGAAAATAATTTCATATGGTTCCCGTGAATCTCTCATGGTCATAAATTCCTTTGTGGATTAAGTTTGGTCACAAATTCTCCTAAACACCAAATAAACTATCTCTCTATTCCATGGTCTACTTCAGATTGGTCAGAATCCCCATAGGAGCTTCCCATTCTTACCAAGCTCAACCTTTCCCCTCCCCTTCCCTCCTATTCCCTGAGATTTCAACCTATTCTCACCTCTCCACTCTCCTAGTCTATTTTTGTGTTATCCATACTTGTATTTCTCGTTTGGGTCTCTTGTTTCTAACCTAGTTGAAGGGGTTGGCCACCCATTGCCCTAAGTTTCACAATATCCTCCCAAGGTCCATAACCTTCCCAAGTTCCTTAATTTTAAATTCTCATTCTGGGGGTAGACTTTCCCTGTGGCGAAGGCATGTAATCTGCGAGGAAAAAGTGCATGAAGTAGTAGGGTTTCATAGGTTGTGGCACCAAATGTCTCCATCACACACCCAAATCTTCATCCTGAGAGCCCTGATAGATAATTCAGTATTTCGTCTACAAAATTTCCTTAATGCATGGTTGGCTTATTCCACTATTATAGTCCATTATAAATAAATCAAATTTTCAATTATCAAAGTAGGGAAATTAAGTTGTGAACTCGGTATTTTTCTTACTCAGTGAGATACTTGGGTCCCCCTTACACCTTGGGAAGCCTCTATGAGCCATAGTATTATTCCTACCTCCTTCGGTGGTGCCCACAACCCTACACCTTCTCCTCTCCAACTTTAAATTCATTTACGCTTAGCCTTACCTGGTGTTTACACCATTGAAGTT
This sequence comes from Pinus albicaulis, assembly GCA_034641835.2. NCBI lineage: Eukaryota > Viridiplantae > Streptophyta > Pinopsida > Pinales > Pinaceae > Pinus > Pinus albicaulis. Next base: position 1,552,642,126 of record CM076581.1, read on the forward strand.
GCTTCCTATTGGACATGGCTATATCCATTTAAAGTCTTCACCTTTGTGCATACCCATACTCTATTACTCCCCTGCTTGACAACTCCAATGCCACGACAAAGAGCCAAATCCTATTGAGGGTCCTCTTCTCAAGTAGAAGGGAGCGCTCAAGGCACACTTCAAGCTCATAAGGAAGCACATAGATATCATTCCCAAACCCCTGATCCTATACAATAGGAAATCAACTATGTTGATATTGAATTTCGTGCTGAACATGACGAGCAAGTTGATGAGGAGGTCTTGGCCTTTATGGTTGATTGGGTGATTGATTCAGGCCATACTTTAGGGCACCAAAACTAATATCTATGTATAATTGAGCTATACTAGAACATGAAATCACTCCTCAACAATGTCTTACTAGAGCATAAATAAGCTCATAGGGAGATATTATTACAGATTGATGAACTACAAATGGAGCACAAGGAACCCAGTTTGCAACATTGTGACATATCTACCAAGTTGGCCCTTAAAATTCAATATATGGGATGGAGAACAAAGCTGAGAACTAAATATCAATCTTCCTAGGGGTTGCATGGTAATAGAATGGGCTACCACTGTTCATGTCATGGACAATGAAACTAAGAACCTGCTGTGAAAACTTGTGCCCAGATTGGGCATACAGTGTTTAAGTATTGGCATGAAGGATTAACTCCTCAATGAGATCACATTTTTGTCATTATGAATAAACCTTCAAGCTGGTTTCTTCACTGGAATATTCTCATTGTGATTCATTATGCAAGTGTACCTAACACTACATCGGGAAATTGTGATCATGCCTCTTGGAGGATAGTCAGTTTGTCGACAGAATGGATCTTGCTTTGATTTTTGCTAAATTAGTAAGTTTGTATTTGGGCTGACAAGTATAGGATTCTGGTTGATTTTGACATACGAAGGAGTCATGCACTATCATATCAGTTTGTTTTTCTGATAAATATTTCTAATGAATGATGTGTTGGCTAAGTTCTTTCCCTCAAATCCAATTTGACTAGGTCCAAGTGGATAGAATGGAATCTCCACTGATGCCCATAATGGGTTTAATAACATAAATCATAACTCCATTTAATATTTTAGACACCTCATCCACCAATCCAGTTTTTCAAATACTTTAAATACAACAAAATGGAACGCCATTACCTAGCTGATGAATATAAAATAGGGGAGTTAGGACTCCAAGATTGGCACAATAGAATAGATGGTAGGAACTCCAATATAGGATTAAGGATAATGTCACTAAGGCCACTTAGATAGAAGCTTTCACTGAGGTTTGAAGAAGATATTATGCTTTAAGTGATGAGAGCTAAGCCACAAAACTTAGATCAGGCCATGTTCTTGCCTATCAAATAGAAAAAAATCCATGTCTTGGCTTTGAATTTTTACATTTTCATACTATATCCAAACCCTAGCTAGATAGAACCATACTCCTAATAATTAGAAAACTGTAAACCCACCGTGAACACCCAAAGAGAACCTCAAAAACGAAATGCCCAAGCTCCTAGACCTAATCATTCAAATGTGCAGAATCCTCCAAAGAATTACTAGGATAGCAAAGGGGTACAAACCAATGTAAATGTGAATTGAATTCAAGCCTTTTATAAATGTTGACTGTATTTTGTTCTTCATGTGGAAAAATTTATAGTTGTCACAAAGTTCGTGTTAGTATGAATCTTTTGTCGAAGTGTACCAAAAAATACCACTTTAGCTACGCATAACTTATAGCCCTAACATCAAATATGGCTGCCAATATCTTCAGATCTGCAGTTAGTTGATCAAGAAAAATGCTGCCAAAATCCCGATATATGCATAAAGAGACATTAAGCAGTAAAAATAAGGTTTTTCTCCATAGATCCAATAGACAAGACAAGAACAATATTTTTGAAAGAATTTTTGTATTAAGGGCACCTGGGAGGAAAACAAGAAGGTGTTTCCAATTCTCCTCAATGGGATGGGTTCTTGGAAGTCCGTAGCACTTCAGATCTAGCATTTCTCTCTCCTGTTGGTGTATAAAACCCATTCAAAGATAGAACTCAAAGGGAGCTCACACAGCAAATAATGGAAAATATGACAATGATAATGGCTCAAAGTCAAACCAAGAGTATAGATCCAGAGTGATCTAATAGGCAACAAAAGGTGAAGAATGGTAGGAAAAACCCTCGTATTTATAACAAAATATTGGTCATTCTAGATCTTGGTGCATGATTAAAATAATATTAACCAAATCTAGATCCACCTTTTATGGAATATTTTATTATATTTGTTGGAGGGAAAAAGTATTTGACTTGGGTCAAATCCCTTTATTTGTAAATAATAAATAAATAAATGATCTATTTATCATTTTAAGGAAGTGGTTGAATGATAATAAAATAAATAATGATTTATTTAATTATTTATAAGTGATTTAGTCATATTTAACAAGAAATATTATTTAAATAAGATTTAAATAATTATTCCTAGAAAATAATGAGATAAATAAAGATTTATCTAATTAATTTCCTTGTTTTGGGTTAAACATGACCAGGAATAATAATTAAATTATTGTCTAATTAATTATTCCATGAGGAAAATCAAACAAATATAGGTTCGTTTAATATTTCCTTTTGGGGTTTCCTGTTTAGACCATAAACAACCTAATAAATGTGGAGCCACATATTATTTATGTGAAAGAAATTTTACTTTAGGGTAAAATTGGTCTTACATGGTGTAATTAACCATCTAATGATAATAGGTTAGATTAAAAATGGTGTAACAGATTGCCCCCCAGCGTGCGAGTGTTAGGAGCAAATCGTATGACCGAAGTACGTTGTAAGAACTCAATCACCAGACATCAAAAGGGAAGTCAGAGAGAGAAATGGAAGGTAGCCTAATGTGCTGAAGAACTAGACCCTGAGGAGACGAGACTTACAGGTGCAACAAGTCTCTTTTTATGAGAGGGTACCTGTGCTAAAGGCGGCGGGGGAGGCATACCTATGCCCGCCGAGACAAAGTACAAAAGAATAGTGTGTCCAATAAACAAGGGACCGAACCATAAAGTACAACCGGCATAAACATGAGCCAGATAATAATACAATGAGGAATCCCACATACATGTTGTGCCTGGGATAACAGCTAGGACTTATACAATAATATCTGAGTACATGAGATAAAAATACAACCCAAATGCCCCCTATACACGGGGAAGGGCTCACAAGATCTGACTGATACGTGCAAATCAAAGAGGCGCTGCAAGCGGCTAAGGCCGACATCATCAAATATATGGAGCTGCATCGAAGGCTGCAATGAAGAGGTCATCCAGGCATGTGGGGGGCTACCTGCAAGGCCACCCCCTCATGAGGGTTGAGACATCTCACACACACCTGGGAATCACCAAGAGCTACTGCTGCATCACTGAACCATCAAGCATACGGATCTCGATCATGCTGAAAGGAGCTGGAGTGGAGAAACAATCAAGTCAAAGGGAAATGAGAGATCCCTTTGCCTGATTCGAGGCACCGAACAAGAGTGGAAGCTGGAACCAAGGTACACCGCCCTCTAGACCTATCTTCTGGAATGAAGGAGCTGATGTCGACAGAAGGAGGTCCGCCATAGGTGAGGCAATGAGAGATCCTCAACTAAGGCACGAGAGAAAATAGTAGAGCGACTGACAGACTAATACCAATGATGATGATGGAATGGAGGGGACTGAGTAGCAAATGGACGACTTCCCTTGCTAGAGCATAAAAGGCATGAATGACATGGCAGCGACTGACACAGTATCATAAGGGATAGGGGACAGTGGGACTGAAGGCCATAATGTGCGACACAAGAGAGAGACCAAGCAATGAAGGATGGAGGACTATAGCGGGGTACAAAGGGACTCGGGATAGACTCCATGAATGTGATGATGACTCAACTTGGATGCTCTAAAAAAGGGCGACTCGATGGTGCTGCCACACAATAAAGGTCCAATGGGGGACCATGAAAACATGAGTACAAGATGGTAACTCACGACGAACATCAACACGAGCATGGATAAGTATGGAGGCGAAATGGTGCCCCTAGTATGAGTGTTGCAAGTGCATAAATTCGATTTTGAGGAGGGTTATGGTTGAGGGGCATAGGTGCCCCCAAGCATGGTGTGGTCATGCCAAAATGTATTTAGAAAAATGGGAATCTAAACACATTTTAATGATGTGGTGTGCCATTTGTTTTCGTTATGGTTATGCAGTTTGAGAAAGGAAATGGAGGATTACCAATCTCTTTTAGTACTGCATATATGAAGAAAATGGACTTTAAGTTTTTGGGTTGGCATACCTGGTGTCACTATCCCAAAGAGAGGATTTGGAGATAATGAACTGATGCTCTCCTAGAAAACCCATAGGTTGGTCAACAACAATTTCTAAGAGATTGGGTTGCTGATGGAAGATGAGGGAACGATAAGGGGTATCATCCCTAGAGTGATCTGAAGTGATATGGGACTCTAGAGGTTCTTCAAAATGTGGAAGAATAATGGTACTAAAGTCAACACGACCAGATACACTAGGAGAGTTTTGGAGAGTTTCTTCTCCTGGTCTCTCGAATATGGGTGCCCCCTTACCCAAATATTGGGTTTCAATGTAATGGCCACAAGGTGCATGTGGTTCGAACGCATGGGTTCGATGTAAGGGGGAATGGATAAAGTCAGGGGTGGGGATTTCATCCATAATGTCGTCATCGTGATACAAGATGGGGTGACTGGTGGAAGAAAGACCACCTGACGCGGCAAAGCTACCTGACTCATCATCATGAGAAGAGAGGTTCACATGCGCATCGTCACAAGGGGTGACAGAAAAGTAAGCAGATAAAGGATCTACTGATGTTGAGCCCAGGTTGATCGCTGAAGGAAGGTCAAGCGAAACAACAGGGGAGGATTCAGAGGGAATGTTTCCTGAGGGTCTCATGGATGATGATAGGTAGAAAATGGTGGATGAAGGCTCCGTCATCTCCACATCAGGAGGGGGAATGTCAATGGGAGCAATCATGTTTGGTAGTTCTGCCGAAGAAAAACGCGCAAATAGGGGAGAGGTGAACTCATTGCGCTTGGCCTCGAATTGGTGGACCGCGGCTAGAGAGGTGCGGAAGTCCTCGAGGCGGGGACAAAGATGGGTGTAATGGCCATGGAGATCACAAAAAGCACAGGGGTGGTTGGTGTGAATAGTCTTGGGGTTCTTGATTGCGGTCGCGGAAGGAATAGAGGCTTCCAGGACCGTGGACTCAGGGAACGCGACATTAACCATGGGCTTGAGATGAGGCAAGTCAGGACAGGAATGGGTGGTGTGACCGAAAACATCACACAAAGCACACTGGATGGTATGCTTTGGAGGCCGAGGAGGGGGCAGGGTTTGTTGGGGCAACCTTGTCCTTTGATGCCCCCTTGCGAGCTTTTCCCTTCTTACCCGAAGCAGTCGCAACAGGAGGTTGTTCCTGTTGAGGTGATTGAGGCACTATTGCAGCGGGAGAAGTCCTGGGGAGCGGTTGAACCGAGGTCAAAGCAAGATAAGGTTTGGGTTGAATAGGCAAGATTGGGGCTGGAGGATCAAGGTACCAGACGGGAATCCCAAGGGTTAGGTTAGGAAGAGAGAGGGTGGCCATGACAGGTACCGTGTACACTCCTGGTGGGGGAGCTAGGAATGGTATCTGACCAGAGGGGTAATGGCCAGGAGGGACGGCTCCGAGATGGTTGAGGCTTGGGGGAACCGACCCAGGAGGATAGAGGGGTTCAGGGATACCAGCTGTAGGAGAAGGGCCAGAAGGAGGAGGTCCGACTGGCTGAGATGAATGGCTAGGAGCGGGTTGCGGTGGGCAAGGTTGAGTCTGAGGTTGCTGACTAGCCGAAGCAGGTCGCTTAAGGGCAGCCTGAGACGATTGCATCATGCAAACATTCGATAAGCTGGGATCAGAGATAGGAGGACGAGGGAGACCAGGGAAAGTTCCAAGAAAAGAGGAGTCTTTGTAGACGCCGAGAGAGACACTGGTCAAGGAGTCGATGGTTTTCTTATTGGCTATAGAAGAGATGGTCGTCTCAGGGGAGGTCTGAGACTTTGGCTCATGATAAGTCAACTGGTCAATGGTGACCATCTTTCCATTATGAGGAAAAAAAATCTTGTTGTGGACTGCGGATGGGACAACATACATAGCATAAGTGTAGCTACGCCCAAAAAGAATGTTATAATCAAGAGGGGCCTCGATGACTTCAACGTCAACGAAAATGGTCTTGCCCGCAAGAGTGATAGGACAATTAGGGAATAAGCCAATGGGCTGGGAGGCATTGCCATCCCATGCACGGAGGGTGATTGCGGAAGGGGCCAATTCAGGAGATCCGAGTTGTTTCCAAACTGAAGCGAACATCACATAGGTGGATGCCCCCTCATCAATGATGCACCGAGAAACATTAGCATTCCGGATTTTGACTGGGATTTGGAAGGCTACGGAAGTAGGAAGAGGAGGATGTTCTGATTGATGGGTGTCGAAAACAATTAATTGGTCATCAGCAAGATCTACAGCACCCATGGCAGATAGTAGAGCCTTCTTTTGAGAAGGGCACGATTGGAGGAGTTCCATTGTTGAAATGACAGCAGGAGATTGTGCCAAATCATCTATGATGCTATATGAATGAGAAGCTCGACCAGAAGAAGCATTTCGGCATAATGGTCCCTTAGGAATCTTGGTATCAACCTAAAATTTGGGCAGAGGGATATGCAAGGGACCATTGGATGTCGAAAGAGGCTCTGTAGGCCCTGAAGAAGGTGACTCGGGGACAGACGGAGCGGGAGGCTTGGGGTACTGATGGGACCGAGTTTGAAGGTTAAGGTCGACGGTTAGAGGTGGATCAGAGTTCATCATGAGGATCTGGTAATTGGAGGAACCAGAAGGGGAAGGTTGAGTGGCCACCTATCTGTCAGGTGGTTGGGTAGCCATGAATCCCTTTTGTGCATCCACCTTCTCTTGAGGGGGCGGTGACTGCTGTTGCAGGGGTTGAGAAGGCCAGGGAGGCAGAGGTGTTGATGTTGGAGGAGCTGGAGCACTAAACTGCGGATACGAATAATAAGGGGGTTGGGTAACAGTATGGTGACCAGGAGGTTGGGCCAAAAGAGGAGGCATGCTGTATCCTGGATACGTGCTACCAGGAGGGGAACAAGTGCGGGAGGTGCTGCCCCCTCCCCCAGGAAAACCATAACCCATGGGAGGTTGGGCATATGGATGAGAGAGAGCTCCAACGATACCGTCGACGGCATGAGGTGCCCCCGGTGCATTGACACCACCGGGTCTGGGGAGATCAGGTAGAACGGTATAAACATAACCTGTCTGAGCGTAGATCAAGTCATATTTTAACGCCAGTTGGAGGGTGGCTTCTTCGGTTTGGGGGAAATGCGATGCGACATCTTTCCCGATAGGAGACAAGAGAGATCTAAGGAACCAGTCCATGTAGACACGGTCTTCGAAGGTAGGGGATTGACATAGGCTCTTTCTTCTCTACCATTCCTGGACATGATCGGATAGGCGGGTCACAGATGATTGACAGAAAGAAGTCAAAAGTTTGATACGAGTGTCATAATGAAGGGGAAGCTGGAAGTAAGATAAAAAAGCACTGGAAAGAGTCGCAAAGGTGGTATGAGAGGAAGGGGCCTGATCAACATATCACTTAGAAGCCGCGCCTGTAAGCGTTCGTTGGAACAACTGAAGACGGACAGAGTCATCGGTAGTGGAGGTAGATGAACACCACATGTGGAAAGATCAAACATGATTTGAAGGATCTTCTCCAGCAAGGCCTTCAAACTTTGGGATGTCAGAAGGGAGCTTTGTTGGCATAGCAGGCCAACTAGCGTCATGTTGTATAGGGTCATTTATCAACTGTTTCGGGGAAATATCACCCTGGAGGTTGGTTGGGTTACAACCTCCACAGAGCAGGGGCATGCTACTTAACAGAGACTCACACAACCATGCACGTTCAGAAAAACTAAATAGAGTAGAATGAGAAAGTTACCCGTTGGTCCTACGGTTGAAGAAGATCCCGTAGGGTTCAAACCCCCAGCAACCGTCCTTCCTTCTTAACCTGAAAGACAAGAAGAAACAAGCACAAAGGACTGGTTGTACAGCATATATCTACTCTAAATGTCAATGAGATTCATATAAAACATTAAATAAATCATAATGAATGCTTGTATAACAAATATTCTCATACATATAAGCATACACTAACACGTTTATTTCGGGAACAGCATGATACTTCTGTATTATAAATAGCATGTACAAAAGTAACGAGTGGAGATATCACCTGATCCTTCCACGGCCTTCGCAGACATTCGTCCGGATCCGTCCAGCCCTTGCCTCGCTAAGACTCCTTCCAAACTGGTGCATACGAGATGTCATATAAGGGGATGAGCATCTCAAGGAAACAAGGGTTTCCTATAATGAACTGGGAAAGTGCAGGAGGCACGGGGAATCAGACTTGGATAGGGAATACCAACAGAGTATAATATCAATAATTCTCTCTCCCTTAGGCCATACACATGAGGGCTTTTTATAGTCCCTCCAAGTAGTTTCAGCAGTTGGAAACAGTTGGCCACGGGCTGGGGTGGTTAAACTACCTGAGTAACCATCAACCCAGCGCGAAATTAGGGAATTTTTATATATATTTTTAATCATTTTAATGGCATACGCGGAAAATTCTAGTTGGACTCGCGTATACACGCGGAAAAACACAGGCATAGTCGCGTATGGGGGATTTTACACCGTTTTTAAGTGAATTTGTCCAAGTCTGTAGGAATGGGTGCCCAAAACCATCACAATCATGAATCATGTCAAGGTGAGAAATGATGCTATGGGGCCGTATGCCCCCTAATATATGAGGTCAGAAGGGGTAGATGATGGCCGAAATATATTATGTGCATAGGAAGAACCTTGCAAAGATAAGAGAGGACATCACCAGATTTCAGCCTGTCAAAAAACCAATGAAAGAAGTCAGAGAGTCAACTCATGTCTGAGGTGGGCATACCCATGCTCAGTCAAAAATACATCATATGGAAAGTACTGAATAGATCCAACATGTATACAAGTATAGCTGAACTGAAAGTACACAATGAATCATCTGAGCATGGCCCAGAAGTATAAGTCTCAATCAATGTCCAAGTATCACATATATAGAAAGCTGAGCAATGATGCTAAAACTGGATGTCTGATCATATAAGTAACTGAATCTCCAAGTACCAAATCATAAGAGGTGGAACAAACGGTACAATCACGCAATCCCTAGAATCAACATATGTGATGCCGCTCGTACCGAATCGCAACATATGTACAGGACTCGCATCACCGGCGTATACCGAAAGGACCGTCAGTGAACCGAAAGATGTTGATGCAACCCGAGGTCTTCACCGATCTTCATGGCACAATTCTACACAATGGGAAAAAATGAGTTGAAGTCGACCATGTGAGAAACTGTTTGATTACCGGTCAATAATGTATACCGTTAACAAATGCGAGACAACCCACCAATAATGATAATGAGTGTCAAGGTGCCCCAGTAAAATCTAACAAGTGCGAATGAATGAGTTGAAGTCGAACACTTGGAAGAATCCACCAATCAGGAGGCAATAATGAATCCCCACTGTTGATAGCGAAGAGTCTGCCACTGATGAATGAAAACCATAAGGTACTGACAAAAGACTCTAGACCTTATTCCTAGAGCAATGAGTCAGATTCGATGGGAAAATATCTGCTAGAAGGAAGGCATTAAGGTGAACCCCGACATCACTCCAGTCATGAAAATCCGGCAGCGAATATTTGGAAGGAATCGGACGAAGTAGAGTGATGGAACCAAAACCGAAGTACGTTTCCGACGTGCACAAGATGAAGCTAGCGCATTCGAAGAAACCCCTTCCGAACCAACCAATAATGAAAGTCGACACAGAGGCGAGAAATCCACCACAGTCAAATGAATTAAAGGTACCGCACTAATCCCAAGTGTGGTGATAATGTGTGCCGACGTCGAACACAAGGGAAACCACCTTACCGCACCCATAATGATGATCAAATGCTAAGCACAAGGTCACCTATCAATGATGGAAATATGGCCAGGGTGCGGCTCTAGGTTTACTCTTAGAGCAATATGGTGTAGTCGATGAGAGACAAACCCGCCAGCAATAAGTCAATGGAGACCTTCTCAAACCAACACGAGCAGAAGACCAAAACATCTGATGTGATAGAAAAAGATACTAACAAGACCGAGTAGGCCGACTGAATAATGAGTCAAGAGACACCGTAGAATGGCCGACTCTGGTTAGACTTTCCTTGAACAAAAGCACGACTCGTGATGACCATGGCAGTAAAAATGACACAGTATAAGTCTGTTATGCAGGAGGCAAAAAAAAACTCTCCATATGATTGGAAGAGATAACCAATCGGGGGAGGACTGACCAGTAAAACAAGGAAAAGGCGGAACCTAGGTCAAAACTAAAACCATCCCAAATGAAGGAAATATATAAGTGTATGTGCTTTGTTCAAGGGCGGCATAAACCGACTGCATCGCTTTCATCAAAACAACGAAGATACATCCCGTTCCCGCTCTTTTTGTTATATTTGATTTTTTTTGTCTTTTTCATATAATAAGCCCGAAAAAGAATAAAAGAATGCTATGGTACAATGGATAGAACGAGTATCAAAGAATCAGATGCACTAGTTCCTGGGACTGGAACAATCCTATGCTCAATGAAAGGTGGCGGAAACTGGTAAGTGATACTCAAAGGAACATTCCATCCATGGGTAAAAAGGGTGTCAAGTCGCAATAGCTAAGTGCATGCAATGGTTAACTTGTACAAATAGTCAAGGTCAAAAGTTGGCTTAAACACTGAGTCCAAATGAAGCCGGCTAAAGGCCAAGATAAACAAGTAGCCAATATGCAATGCAGTAATACAACTTAACGACACCAGGGAGCCCTCAGGGTAAAAGCCAGAAAAATGATAAGTGATGAAGAAGAAGAATGAAGCTTCAACACATAAGACATGGCGTAATTAAAGAGGACTCTCAGCCCGTATAAAAGCAAGATGGGCAACAAGTGATAGCGGGAAAACAAATTGTGGAAGCCCATGTAAAGGAAGGCTCTACCATCAAGTCATGATCAAATAATTAAATAATCGAAGAGTGAAATGGGTGTAATACCTGCGGACTCTGATGGGATTGACCCTAAGGCAAGTGATCAGTATGGAGGCTAGTATGCAAGATGCAACGGAAAGTGATTCCCTAACCTATATGCCAGTGAAGATCATATACCTGCCGTGAAGAGTTGGAAATCATGGATCAAAACCGGGAAAAATCTCAAAATCGTCAAAATGTACCTGAAAACATACCAAACTGGGCACTTCCAAGCAATCGCGTTATACAGCATAAAATAGATCGAAAAAATAAGCATAAGGAATTTTTGCGAAAAATTTCAACTTTTTAGCCATAAATAGACAAATTACCTCTCATTTGGTTCATTATTGCATAGCTGATTTGGAAAAAATGCTCTGGAGCTAAAAACTTGTTTCGTCAAATCAGGAACAACCGACCGTCGGAATTCAGCGAAACTTCAGGTAGGCTCCTTAATCATCCGGTTTATTCATTTTGTCCATTTGGAAATTAAAATTAAGTGATTTTTTGCTTTAAAACCATTGCTAAAAAATGCGTATCTGCGCATACACGGGTTTAATGAAGGCAAGTCGCGTATACACGCGACTGTGTGCAGGAAAAGTCGCGTATGCGCAGGTCCGTTTGCAAAAAAGCGTGGCTAATGCAAAATTTGATGAAATTTCTCAGGATGACCATTTCATGGAGGGAACGTGAGCATAGCGCAGTAGAACAAGAGGTCATGCAGGACCGCGCATCGCAAAACATCCTCCGAAATTGCGGATTGTTGAAATTCTTTAAAATGCCCAATATGAAAAGTAATGTGGGGTTGCTTGAAATGCTCGTAAATTACTGGGAACCAGATCAGGATTGCTTCATAATTGATCATATGCCACTACGCATAGAAGTGGAGGATATATATTTCATCACTGGACTCTCCAGGAGGGGAGAACCAGTAGACCTGCACGGAAAACCCGTGGGAGGGTTAACCATGGAAGATTATGTCCACGTATATTGTGTAGATAATTCCAAAAAGGTTGGAACGCAGATTGCAATTAGAGATATCAGGGATTTTCACATGAAGATCCTTCTTTTCACCATCAGCAGAGTGGCAGGATCTGCCTCACTACATTAGGTGTCCAGGACGCAAATGAGTATAGCTGTAGAGTGTTTGACTCATGTTTACGATTGGTGCACAACCCTGCTACTGAACATGAAACAACAGCTGACCTCTATTCGCCAAGTCAAAACTAAACACTTTGGCTATGGTACCATTTTGACAACATTATTCTTTGAGAGGATTCCAGCTTTGAGACCCAGAGTAATCTCGACTATCAGCAGCCCGCGGGACCCAAGAATCGCCCGTTGGGCAGACATGATGAAGAGACTGACATGATGAAGAGACTCGGGGGTAGTGAGGTACCCTTAACCACTCGGGACGATGAGTTCTTCCCGTGGTGGGGAGTACCGTACTGGCCTAGTGACGACTATCCCTATGCCGGGATGGATTTCCGAGGAGATCCAGATCTAGTACTTCCACCCGGTGCAGCATGGGGAGCAGTCGGTAAGTTTTTTTTCAAAAATTTTAAATTATATGATTTTTTTGGATTTTTCAAATATGTATGAAAAATGAAAACAAACATGTTTTTGGATTGGATTCATAATGACTGACAAATGAAAAATGATCATGTTTCAGATGTTGGACCAGTGCGTCCTGAGGGCCTAGCACGTCACAAACGCCGCAGAGGTGAAGCAGAGACAGCGGATTCTGACAGGACACTCCAAGCCGTGCAGAGAAACTTGGAGGGACTAACCCGCCAAATCCCTATGGCTACCATGGAGGACTTGCTTGAAGCCATCCAGACACGGGTGGTAGGAGTGCCCCGAGACTGGGTTATATTATTCCGCCGAGTTGCCACTGCAGTTACGTTCTATAGGAACACGACTTCTGGGCAGGGACCTCAGGAGTAGACAGATATTATGTATTAGATGACTGTATATTCTTTTTTGAGACTGAACATGATCGGGCATAAGCCCAAGTTTTGTATGACCTTATGAATATAAATTTTGTAAAGTTTTTGAACACTCTGATGATATATATACATCGATATTTGATGTGATGCGATAAATGTATCAAATGTATGATGTTTTTGATGATTAAATTTTATTGTATGGAATGATTAATATGCCAATCAATTGCTTGATTAGCTAATGAGTCTGCTAACCAATTGTCAGCCCGAGGAATATGAATGAAAGTTAAAAATTGAAATGATCTTTGTAACAAACGTACCCTCAAGAACAATCGTAAAAAAATGATCTCGTACCCGATAAGTGTTGTTCAATCGCGACACCACCAGCTGGAGTCCAAGAAAACTACCAACGAATCAACACCCAAAGATATTGCCTCCGAGAGTAGATGTGAATGACTCAGGCCCCCGAAGTACATTGAAGCAGGACCAATGCAGACTCCTCTTGATACCAACAGCTGACCGGAAGGATAATGAAGCACCCAAGCTGCGGAAGCTAAGTTCCGGGTGTGTCTACTAGCACCATTGGCGAAACCAAAATGACTCATGATATCCAACACAACCTGCCAAAGCAGATAAAAAACATCACCAACTCATCAAAGATCGAAAATCAACCAGATATGTACAAAACAAAAAACTATTATATACAAAAGCAAGATGCCAGGCCGAAGCCTAGGCATAATACTTCTTCAAATAGAGCCCATTTCGGGGCTCCGGCAACTCGTTCCCTTCGAAGTCAACCAAGGTATATGCTCCTTTCTTAAGGACCTTTTTAACGATATAGGGGCCATACCACATCGACTTAAACTTTCCTGCCCCCAAGGCATCTTTTTCTTGGGCATAGACCAAAACAAGGTCACCTTCGGAAAAGACCCTAGGCTTAACCGCCTTATCGTACTGAACTTTGACTCGGTTTTTATGCACTTCATTCATCGTGGCAGCATCCCGACGCTGCTCATCGAGATGTTCCAGATGAAGAAGCCGCTCTGCCAGACTAGAAGTGTCAGGAAGAAGCTCAACAACTAATTTAAGGGAAGGAATCTCACATTCAATGGGAAATACGGATTCCACCCCGTGGACTAACTGAAACGGAGTAAAGCCAGTTGCAGTTTTAACTGACGTCCTGTATGCCCAAAGTGCAGGATATAGCATAATATGCCAGTTGGATCTATGCTTATCAATTGTCCTTTGAAGAATTGTCTTCAAGGATTTATTCACGGCTTCCACTTGCCCATTGGCCTGAGGATAATATGGAGATGAATGCTCCTGCCGGAAACCCAATTTGAGAGCCAACTCAGCCATCATACTATTCTGAAAATGACTGCCATGGTCAGTGACAATCTCTCTAGGTATACCAAAACGAGCGATAACTTGGTTGAAAAGGAACAAAGTTGCAGTCTCACCATCGTTCCCAAAAGTAGGCATAGCCTCGACCCACTTCGTAAAGTACTCTATTGCTACGATAATGTACTTGTGACCTTTTGCCGAAGGCGGGTTACAAGTAGTATAATCCATACCCCACTTTGTAAAGGGTCCGACAGTAATGACTGGAAAAAGCGGAGCTGGATGAGCGCGCATTTTTCGAGTATATATCTGACACGGATGACACTTCTTGACCGATTCAACACAATATTTGAAAATCGAGGGCCAAAAGTATCCAGCACGCAAAATATTTTGGGCTGTAGCAAGCCCAGATAAATGACCCCCACAAGCTCCACTGTGAGAATCATTGAGCACAGCCTCAGCTTCTTTGAAAGTTAAGCAGCGTCTTAGGATTGAATCAACCCCTCGACGGTACAAAGCATCACCAATAATTAGATAATTCTTGGCCAAGTGACGTAGTTTACGACGCTCATCTTTCGAAAAAGTAGAGGGAAACTTCGCAGTCTGGAGATACACAATGATATCCCCATACCAAGGATCTTGTGGAGAGATTAGAAACAAGTGTTCGTCCCGGAAAGGACTCATCATATATCATCTCCTCTCCACAAGGCAACTCGGAGATCAATTCCGCAAAGACTAATGACTTCTTGGATTTGGCAGACATGAACTCGAGATCAAATTCTTGTAAAATTACAATCCATCTATTATATTTGCCCCCAATCACTCGCCTGCTGAGGATAAACTGAAATGGATTGGCAGCTGCCAAGACATAAGTTTTGCGAAGAATAATGTAATGTCGGAGTCGCTGCACAGCATGGACTGCTGCTAAGGCTAACTTTTCTATCGGGGTGTATCGAAGTTCAGGTCCTACCAGTCCTCGACTAAGGTAGTAAATAACATGCTCAACAAGAGCATCATCCTCCTAAACCAGAACCATACCAATGGTAGATTCTGCTGTAGCCAGATACAAAAGAAAATCTCTGCTATAATCGGGTGGACTCAGCAAAGGAGCAGAGGTCAATGCCTTTTTCAAGGCATCGAATGAGCATTGAGCGTAGTCGTCCCAAAGAAAAGGAACTCCTTTCTTCAACAGTCTCATATATCCCTTTGTAATCTCAACATAGTTGACGATAAACCTCCAAAGAAAATTAGACTTCCCTTGGAGACTTTGAAGCTGACAGATTGAAGACGGGGGAGGCAACCAAAGTATTGCCTCAACCTTGAAGGGATCTACCCTTATCCCTTCCCTAGACACGATAAATCCCAACAGCCGACCGGATGTAACCGCGAAAACGCACTTGTTCGGATTCAATCGAATTTTATAAAAAACGACATCTTTCAAATATTTGCCGAAGGTGACCAGGATGATCCATCCTCTTTCGAGAATGAGCAGCTAGATCATCTAAGTATGCCTCGATAATCTTCTTGATGTCGTGGAAGGCGTAAGACATGGCCCGCTGAAAGGTAGCTCCAGCATTTTTAAGACCAAAAGGCATTTTCTTGTATGCAAACGTACCCCGGGGAAAAATAAATGCAGTCTTATGTTGATCTTCAGGACGGATAGTAATTTGATTATATCCGGAGAAACCGTCCATGAAGGAGAAAATCTCGTTACCGGCACACTCGTCAATAATATGATCGATGAATGGTGTGGGGTAATTGTCTTTAGGACATGCCTTATTTAGGTCTCTGAAATCGATGCACACTCGAATCGTTCCTTGCTTTTTATCTACCGGAACGGGGTTTGAAACCCATTCAGTCAGAGGAACTAGGAAAATGAATCCCGCCTTAAGCAGCTTTTCAACTTCAGCTTTGATAGCTGCTGCCTTCCTAGGATTAACCGGACGAAGTTTTTGCCTGACCGGCTTAGCGTTTTCATACGTCTTGATCTCATGCTGGACTATAGATGGGTCTATGCCAGGCATTTCCTCATAAGACCAAGCAAATACATCCCTGTACTCTTTGAAGAGCTCGGTATAGATTTGAACCTCTTCACGGGAGCATTCAGCTCCAATGAAGACATTCTTGACAATATTGGGATCCCTGGAAATGTTCATCGGGATAGTAGGAGAGATCACAGTCATGTTCCCTTCAGCATAAACCTGTGTTGGTGCTAAAGGGGTCAAGACTGGGTGAACAGGTCCAGGAGACTGAGGACTTGGAAAACTTGTTTCGACTTCGCTCAAGTCAGGTAGGAAGTAAGACCGATGATGCAAATCATCCCACGGTCTATGTATACCTGTCATCACTTCCAGGATGGCCTCTTCAGATGGAAGAGTGGTATCAAGACAATCCTGGGAAGAAGAAGAAGTAAGTGTCCAAGCCGAAGCCACATCACCATCCAACTCTTCCGGTGAAAGAGGAGCTGGGGTAGATTCTGCAGTGTCAACAACAAACTGATATGCAATCTCTGCTGCAGAAATCAAGAATGCCATTCCACCCACTTGACCTTCCGCTAATGTGGCCGTAGGGGAAGGTAAGGTCTAAGGGTCCGAAAAATAATGAGTTCGGAAGAACTCTCTTCGAAGGGGAGCCTTGGAGGATGAAATAGCATTAATATGAACCTTAGGAGGAGGAAGATCGAAAGTACCCATCAGGGAAGAATACATTCCAACTCCTAGATTCTCAACAGGCGCCTTAGTATTATCCAACTTAGGAACAGATGAGTCAGAAGGCGCATCTAGGTCTACAGGAGGACAGTCCAGTTGATCCACTGTAACGATCCTCCCTTTGTGGGGGAAACATACAATTCAAAATAATGAGGATGCAATGGCATCCATCTCATAAATCCAGTTCCTCCCCAACAGAAGGTTGTAGTCCAAGGCTGCATCCACTACCTCAACCTCTATGTTAACGGTTTTGCCCCCAACACAGATGGGCAAAGCCGGGACAATACCATGGGGTTTGTGAGAATGACCATCGAACGCAGTAAGAACAGTGCTAGATGGAACAGCTTTGGGAGATCCAAGTGTCTTCCAGCATGCGAGAGACATCACGCATGTAGAAGCACCCTCATCAACAACCGTTCGAAAGATATTGCACTTCCGATACGATGATTTAATGTGAAAAGCCATGTGATGAGGAAGTCTCTTCTTAAAATTAGTCATATCAAAAGTAATCAGAAGAGAATTTTTTGGATCAATAGCCCCAATGGCAGTGAGCAAAGCACTGCGCTGAGCCGGACAAGACTGGAGTACCTCTAAAGCCGACATAGCACAAGGACTCTGCGCCAGATCTTCCACAATCGAGTAGTTCTAGGCAGCCCTAGCATTTGGATTAATCGTTGATCGCTTAGAAGATGCTTTGGGCATCCGAGGCATATACTGAACAGTAGGCTTCGTAATGTTAAGCGGCTCAGTAGCATCAGGAATATCCTTAGCTTTCGAAGACTCTTCTCCGCCATAATCACGGGATCTCGTAGCGATATCCGCGTGAGCACTCATCATGAAAATGTTCGATGGAATTTCCCCTTCCTGGGTGCCCCCAGAGGAAGCCCCAAGATTTTGGTTCGCGCCAGCAACTAATTGCTGCCCTTGGGGAAAAGGGTTTGTTAACATAGCCTGGGAACTAGAAGAACCTTGCTGAGCTAACAAGCGCTGAGCATCCTGAATTTTAGGGCAAAGGTGTGTGAGATGGTCTCCAGCACAAAGCTTGCATGGAAACTTCACTTTCTTTTTCTCCTTTTGACCCTCACCAACACGCTCATTGGTTTTATTTGCATTGCCCTTCCCGTTCTTGCCCTTCTTCTTGTTATTTCGTCCCTTCTTCTTCCCATCGGATTGTTGATTTCCTTTGGGATCAGAAGCTTGGACAACATTTATGGACAAAGACTGGGAAGGTGATGAATCAGCAGGCACAGCCTGACCAGAAGGAGTAGATTGTAAAGACAACTGCTGCAGTTGAGAAAGCAGGCTAGCTGCACTACTATTGACCGATCCGACAAGCCCGTCACCATGCGGACCAGGTTTGGGTTTCGATAAATCCAATTTGGAGCGAGGAGCATTGGGAAAATACTTATAAAGCATCCCAGACTGAGAATAGATCAATTCTAACTGCTGGGCCCTAAAGATGGCCTGCTCCTCAGAAAATACCCCAGATAGGGATACATCTTTTGAAATATCTGACTGCAGAGATTTCAAAAACCATTCGAGAAGGAATTCACCTAGAATATGAGCTTTGATAAGCCTCTTCCTTCTCCTCCATTCCTGAATGTGATCAGAAATGTGAGTTGCCTCATCCTGCTTAAAATTAGCCAGGAGTTCGGTCCCAGCCTCATATCTGACAGGCAATTGAAAATGGTTTAGAAATGTGACAGCCAGTTCTCCAAATGTGGCGAAACTGCCCCCAGTGAGCTCGATATACCATTTGGCAGCATTTCCAGTTAGGGTGCGTTGAAATAATCTCAACCTGATCGAGTCATCGATCAGGGAGTTCGAAGAGCACCATAAGTGGAAAGTGGTGATGTGGTTCGCCAGATCCTCTCCATTCTTACCTTCAAACTTTGGAATGTCTGAAGGAAGTTTGGTCGGGACTGGAGGCCACCCTGGACTATAACAAATCGGGTCATTAGTCAACTTCGACAAATCTGGCAAGTTTAACGTTGCCAGAAAAGGTAAGCGAGGCGGAGCCTGAGGATTCCATCCTTGATGGGATGGATTCCCAACATTCTGAAAAGAATAGCCTGGATTTGATGAGGCACCAGGCTGCCAGAAAGGACTCGTAGAAAATGGAGAAGAACCTCCTCCCCATGCCGAGTTACCAAAACCCAGACCAGTTCCCCCCGCTGAGGTATTGATTGAAGAGGAAAGCCCCTGGTAGGGGTTCCACGCATTAGACAGAGGAGAAAAAGACTGATAAGCACTCGATGAAGGGAAAGAAGCATTCCCTTGATGACCTGCGTAAAAATGTTTCCCTGCCCCCGCTGTAGTAAAGACAGGATTCCATCCCGTAAAAGTAGTCGAACTTTGCCCCCCAGACCAAGGGTTGAAACTCTGGGTCTGGGACGTAAATGGAAATGACCCTAAAGAAGGATTGGAACTAGGAATGTGTCCAGTCCCAAAGGGGAAACCCTGAAACGAAGCTGATCCACTAGCCATGTTAGACATGGGTGTAGATCCAGCTGCACCGACGGAAAAGGAAAAAGAGGGATTTCCACTAATGGACATCCCTGAACAGAAGGGACCAGAATGAGAAGCATATGCTTGGGTGAACCCAGAGCCAAACATAGCAGCACTAGAAGCAATTGAAGATGAAGCAATAGTGCCCCCTGCCTCGACAGAAGCAGGGGTCTGAATGCCTACAGCACTCACGGTAGAAGCCACGTTCCCAGTCGTGGCCATCGAAAGATAAGAATGATACGAAAGATCCAGCGGTCTCTCCGACTCCGGTCTGATGTACTGAAAAACAAATGGATAATTAGGAGGAAGAGGAGATGGACTTGTAGCAGGAGGCTCAGGTATGTCCTCAATCTGAAAATATTCTTCCTGAGGAAATAAAACTCGCGAGGTGAGCGGAACGCTCCTCTCAGGACCGACACCAGAATCAGCTACGAAACCTTCAGACCTTGGTGGAGGATCTCTCTCCACAGCGTCAGACACCACAGGGTGGTAACCACCTGCTAAATTGCTCCTACGCCTTCTCGAAGAAGGCTCTGGACTCTCGGGAGATAACCCCTGGATTCTCCTCGAACGTCGAGGCGCTTGATCAGCCACTTTTATAGATTTTATAAATTAGACCCAAAAAGGTGAAAAGCTAGGCAAGCTAGGAGCAAAGAGCACTCACTAAAAATAAAAATCCCTGAGATACAGTCAAGCAAACAGCCTCCAAGTATTTCCGCTCCGGGTGATGAGGACCGGACACCAAAATACAGGAAAGCGAAGTATAGGACCTCCCGAAAGCAGTCTGGGATGATTAGGGCCCAGAACAACTAGCGAAGGTATCAGAAACAGTTACGCCGACCTCCTAACGATAGCCTTTGCCGGCTCAAGCACCCAAGCTTCACAAGGGCACCCCCCAGAAGTACTGCTGAAAGTGATGCGACGTCCGCCTCAGGTACCACGGGTATTCCCCCCCGCAGTCACCTGTGTGGAACCTAGGAACAACAACTATGGACACCAATCCGTATCAGAAGCTGGGCGGAACGGTCTTGAGGTCAGATTCAGCTAATCGGAGGGGGGTATCCCTCTTCTTAACCTTCACTTCCCCTCGCGCTTGACTCTCGGATGAGAGCTTTCCCAGTCCACCTCACGGAGTTGGATTTCGCTCAATTAATCAACTTCTATGTTTGTTTGAGCGGCTTTGGAGAGTTAACTCTCCACTCACCTATTCCAAGGCCCTACAACCTAGCTAGTTGGTGATTGACACTTAGAAAAACTTGCTAGTTGATTTTAGATTAAATCGCTTATTTTAAGGGCTGTTATATTAAGTCACAAGGATATGGAGATGAAACGTATGGTGTTTTGACGCAAAATAAATTAATAAAAACTTAACTACATGCAAATGCAGTTCTTTGTCTTTCGATGAAGAGCAATCTCTATACAGGTTCTACGAGACTAAAATTTGTATTTTTCTTTTCAAAAAGCAAACTCACACTCACAAAAACTAAGAAATTGACTAAATGATTCAATGCACCTAATGCAAATCACTACAAGCATGTAAATCCTATGATGCAAATCTCTTAAAGCAGAGTGAAATTCCCAAAAAGTCCTTCAGTTTTAACTCATCTTTTGTTCTCCAGAAAGCTAATTCTTGAAAACAAGAACTCTTAAAATGAGGACACCAAAAACACTTAAAAACAAGAAGAAGAAATCAAACGAGAACTCCTCCTCAAAATCAAGCCAAAAACTAAAGCAAGAAACTTCACAAAAGCTTCAAAAGTTGTAGCAAACGAAAATGAAAATGCAACAACAAAAGCAAATAACAAGTGAAATTTTTTTTTAAGCCTTTGCAATGCAAAAACAAAAAACAAAGCAAATGTTTTTTGAGCTTTTTTGTTTTATAGGGAAAGAGCTCGAAAAGACTAAGCACAACTATCAAAATCCAAACCAAACGGGACCGAATTTCAAGCACAAACTTCAACAATGCTCCCAAACCTTATAAAACTAATTCGTAGCAAGATCAATAAGAGCAAGAGAAGACCAAAAACTCAGCCAATCAGCCTAGACAAATAGTGCAAAATCGCTGCAGCAAAAAACTCCAAAGAAGCAAGAAAAGTTCTTCAACAGTTGCAACAAAACCCTAACCTATGGAACTCAAGAAAACCAATCAAAAACGAAGAAAAAATCACAATGCGAAGCACAACACAAAGATAGGAGCGAGTCAGTGAGCAGAAGCTCTCTGTTCTGATAAAGCAGAACAACCAAGAATGCTCAGAAAGCGATCTTGGAACTCAATCCAGAAGTGCCAGCACCAGAAACAACACTTTGCCAAAAAGACTAGTTTTCACTCAGACGAAAGAGAGAAAAGACATGAAACCACTTCCTTCACACTCCAGTAAGTACAGAGACTCTATAGAAACAGGCCTCCACAGCCAGACAGGACCAAAAAGTCAAGAATCCCAAAAATTCAAAATCTGCCTAGGTATACGCTACTTCACAGCTATGCAACCAGCGTGCATACACGTCTGTTCTAAGGGAAACTCGTGTATACACGGTTTCCTTAGACAAACTCGCGTGTATACGCGACTGTGTGCAGAAGAAGGCGTGTATGCAAAGGTAAATAATGAAAAAAACAAAAAGAACAAGCCTGGAAAAGACACCAAGACTTCAGACTGACTGCAAGAAAATAAACTGGACTGCAAATGAAAGATAAAACTGTTGGCAACCTACCAAACAGCTGAAACAACCCAACAGGAGAATCACAAGAATGTGATCCCCAGTGGAGTCGGCAGTTCTGTTTCGGGGAATTAACACCCTAGAGTTTCGTTGGGTTACAACCTCCACAGAGCAGGGGCATGCTACTTAACAGAGACTCACACAACCATGCACGTTCAGAAAAACTAAATAGAGTAGAATGAGAAAGTTACCCGTTGGTCCTACGGTTGAAGAAGATCCCGTAGGGTTCAAACCCCCAGCAACCGTCCTTCCTTCTTAACCTGAAAGACAAGAAGAAACAAGCACAAAGGACTGGTTGTACAGCATATATCTACTCTAAATGTTAGTGAGATTCATATAAAACATTAAATAAATCATAATGAATGCTTTTATAACAAATATTCTCATACATATAAGCATACACTAACACGTTTATTTCGGGAACAACATGGTACTTCTGTATTATAAATAGAATGTACAAAAGTAACGAGTGGAGAGATCACCTGATCCTTCCACGGCCTTCGAGCAGACCGTCGTCCGGATCCGTCCAGCCCTTGCCTCGCTAAGACTCCTTCCAAACTGGTGCATACGAGATGACATATAAGGAGATGTGCATCTCAAGGAAACAAGGGTTTCCTATAATGAACTGGGAAAGTGCAGGAGGCACGGGGAATCAGACTTGGATAGGGAATACCAACAGAGTATAATATCAATAATTCTCTCTCCCCTTAGGCCATACACATGAGGGCTTTTTATAGTCCCTCCAAGTAGTTTCAGCAGTTGGAAACAGTTGGCCACGGGCTGGGGTGGTTGAACTACCTGAGTAACCATCGACCCAGCGCAAAATTAGGGATTTTTTATATATTTTTTAATCATTTTAATGGCATACGCGGAAAAGTCTAGCTGGACTCGCGTATACACGCGGAAAAGTACGGGCATAGTCGCGTATGGGGGATTTTACACTGTTTTTAAGTGAATTTGTCCAAGTCTGTAGGAATGGGTGCCCAAAACCATCAAAGCAATCATGAATCATGTCAAGGTGAGAAATGATGCTATAACATCAACCGGTCCAAATTGGGGAGGCTGAGGCCTGCCATGAAGGGGAGCAAGGGCGCAGCCGAGGTAGTTCCTATGGCGGTTCCGCTAGTAGCAGTCTCGGCATTAGGGCCGGGATTACAGCTAGCGTTAGGCCCTAGACCAGACACAGTGAAGGTGACAGGGGGAGAACCGGAAGTAAAAGGAGAACCCAATGAATCAGAATTGGAGTCGGAGTGCGGACTCGGAGGTGGACTATCTCGACGACGACGGGAAGGAGTAGGTTGACCGACCGGAAACTGAGGGTGAAGGCCAAGAATTCTCTGGGATGTATGCCGTGGGGGCGCAATGATGAAAACACAAACACGGCACAAGGGGAAAAAGAACGACCAACAAGGGCAGGGAGGTGCAGAATCAAGAGATTACAATGTCGAAACAAGGGCAGAAAGGTGCAGTGTCAATTGATTTTACAATGTTTTAAAGTCTTTTCCTGGCGGTGTTAACCAGGCTCTTCTTCGCTTAGGGTGAGTGTGTGGCGTGCATTAATTTTAATTGTTGAACCCAGATGTTTTGAGAGCAAAAGAAACATTGTGCTGCATAACTGAAAGTAAAGCTGCAGAGAACAGTATATAATGCTGAAATAACAGAAAATTAACAGCTAACAATGCATCGATCTAACCCAAAAAGGCAGGTCTCTCAAAACTAGTCTAAAAGAGGGAAAAAATTTAGTCAAAGCACACTAAAAAGAGGCCAATATATCTAAGGTCGGGAGGGACAGGGATCTAAAGGAGAAATCTGCTGAAAAAGAGGTGCAGAACACAGCCAAGAGGCAGAGGCAAGGTGGCTGTAAAAAGGAGGAAATCAACAAAAAGCAGAAGGGAAAAGGAGGAGGCCCTAAAGGTAGATCCAAAAAAAACTTTAGGAGGTGATTTGAAAGGGAGAAGAGCTGATTAAAAGGGATCTGAAAAGGAGGTATCCGAATTGAAAGGCTAAAACTCTGAAAAATCAGACACTTGAAACAGCTAAAACTCTTCCACCAAAAGTGGAGGGTACTGAAGCCCTAGGGGGCTATGTTCCCACTTAGTTGAGTAAAATAGAGAAAGAATAGGCCTAAATGGGCAGAGACAGAGGTCAGACAACCTTGACAGAGGTTCAGTCAAAACCCAGAAAAATTTTAGAAAAATTCCAGAAAAAAGTCCAGGTCGCAGTTTTGACCTGTTTTTCGCTCAGGTCGCAGTTTTTGGGTTGTTTTCTGCTACCCAGGACGTAGTTTTTGGGCCAAAAAGTGTGACCTGTGCTTCCGGCAATCTCAGCGGTAGATTTTAGAAAAAAAAAAATGTCGTCTCAGCTGCGGCTGATGTCTGTCACCTATGCAATAGGGCCAAAAACACACGAAAGTTAAAAATTTTAATGTTTTAGGGTTTTATGAGTGAAAAACAACATAAAAATAGGAAAAAAAAAAACTGAAGAGAAACCCTAGGGTTTGAAGAAGCTGGATATGCAAGAATATGAAAAACGACAGCGGTCGTAATTGAAAACCCGTGTGGAGTCGCCAGTTGTTAGTATGAATCTTTTGTCGAAGTGTACGAAAAAATACCACTTTAGCTACGCATAACTTACAGCCCTAACATCAAATATGGATGCCAATATCTTCAGATCTGCAGTTAGTTGATCAAGACAAATGCTGCCAAAATCCCGATCTATGCATAAAGAGACATTAAGCAGTAAAAATAAGGTTTTGCTCCATACATCTAATAGACAAGACAAGAACAATATTTTTGAAATAATTTTTGTATTAAGGGCACCTGGGAGGAAAACAAGAAGGTGTTTCCAATTCTCCTCAATGGGGTGGGTTCTTGGAAGTCCTCAGCACTTCAGATCTAGCATTTCTCTCTCCTGTTGGTGTAGAAAACCAAGACAAAGATAGAACTCAAAGGGAGCTCACACAGCAAATAATGGAAAATATGACAATGATAATGGCTCAAAGTCAGACCAAGAGTATAGATCCAGAGTGATCTAATAGGCAAAAAAAGGTGAAGAGTGGTAGGAAAAACCCTCTTATTTATAACAAAATATTGGGTCATTCTAGATCTTGGTGCATGATTAAAATAATATTAACCAAATCTAGATCCGCCTTTTATGGAATATTTTATTATATTTGTTGGAGGGAAAAAGTATTTGACTTGGGTCAAATCCCTTTATTTGTAAATAATAAATAAATAAATGATTCATTTATCATTTTAAGGAAGTGGTTGAATGATAATCAAATAAATAATGATTTATTTAATTATTTATGGGTGATTTAGTCATATTTAACAAGGAATATTATTTAAGTAAGATTTAAATAATTATTCCGAGAAAATAATAAGATAAATAGAGATTTATCTATTAGTAGAAATTTTCGTAATATCACATCTAGTCGACAAGCGCTTTCAACCACAAGGTGGTTCATCATCAAAGAGAGATCATCCACGCAATGGGTATAAATAGATGTAGAAATGACTTAACTAGCCGTTAGGATAACGACTAGTTTGACTTTGAAAAAGTAAATATTCCATTATTTATTTATTTATTTAATTTTATTAATTAATTAATTAATTTATATTCTTAATTAATTTATTATTTTTTTATTTTATTTATTATATTAAATAATTTGAATTAATTAAATAATACAACGTGTAATTTAACAAATCTAGACGTATATACAAATTTTGATTAAATTATATAATAAATATTTATACAATTAATTTATTCATGAAATCTAATTGAAAATAAACCATCTATCAATAGTCAAACATAGTCAAAAATTAATAAATCAATAAAATAAATTAAAAAATTATTTTAAAAATATAAATAAATAAATAAAATAAAAATAAAATATAAAAATAAAGAATAATTTTATTTATTTATTTATTTATTTATTTTTATTTATTTATTTATTTTATTTATTTATTTATTTTTTTTAATATAAAAAATAAAAATAAAGATAAATAAAAATAAAAATAAAATAAAATAAATAAATGAATTAAAAATATAAATAAATAAATAAATATAAATAAAATATAAATATAAATTAATAATAAATAAAAATATATTTTATTTTATTTTAATTAATTAATTAATTATTATTATTATTATTATTATTATTATTATTATTATTTAACAAATAAAAATAAAATAAATAAATAAATAAATAAATAAAATAAAATTTTTTTTTGTCAAGAATATAAGGCAGGAATCCAGCACCTGCTGATATTCCAACCGTCATCTCTATTGAGATTAACGGGCCTTTTTTCAATTTCAATAGCCTCTCGCAACTTACGATGATGGAAATGGTCTATTCTAGCAATGACCTTAGCATCTTCTATGCAAATATGATGGTTAGTCTTTTCTGCATGCTCAGCTAAGGCAGACGAGCGAGATCTTCTATGCTTGATATCAGCAGCATGCTCACATATCCTTTGATTAATTGACCGACCCGTCTCACCAATGTAAGGAGTACCACAGGAACAGGGAATGATGTAGAGATAATCTCAATAGAGATGACGGTTGGAATATCAGCAGGTGCTGGATTCCTGCCTTATATTCTTAAAAAAAATTTATTTTATTTTATTTATTTATTTTATTTTATTTTATTTTATATTTTTATTTGTTAAATAATAATAATAATAGTAATAATAATAATTAATTAATTAATTAAAATAAAATAAAATATATTTTTATTTATTATTAATTTATATTTATATTGTATTTATATTTATTTATTTATTTATATTTTTTAATTAATTAATTAATTTTATTTTATTTTTATTTTTTATATTAATAAATAAATAAATAAAATTATATTTTTTATTTTTATATTTTATTTTTATTTTATTTATTTATTTATATTTTTAAAATAATTTTTTAATTTATTTTATTGATTTATTAATTTTTGACTATGTTTGACTATTGATAGATGGTTTATTTTCAATTAGATTTCATGAATAAAGAATTAATTGTATAAATATTTATTATATAATTTAATCAAAATTTGCATATATACACCTAGATTTGTTAAATTACTTACCATTGTATTATTTAATTGGTCAATTAATTGTATAATAAATTAAAATAAAAATAATAAATTAATTAAGAATATAAATTAATTAATTAATTAATAAATTAAATAAATATATAATGGAATTTTTACTTTTTCTAAGTCAAACTAGCCGTTATCCTAACGGCTAGTTGAACCATCTCTACATCTATTTATACTTATTGCCTGGATCTGATCTCTCACATAGTCCTGATGATGAACCACACTGGTTGGTTCGAAACGCGTCGACCTTGTTCTTTTGCATGTGATTATTACCGAAAGAATTTCTACTAATTTATATGGATCACAGAAGCTTAGATTCCAAAAAAGACTTATCTAATTAATTTCCTTGTTTTGGGTTAAACATGACCAGGAATAATAATTAAAGTATTGTTTAATTAATTATTCCATGAGGAAAATCAAACAAATATAGGTTCGTTTAATATTTCCTTTTGGGGTTTCCTGTTTAGACCATAAACAACCTAATAAATGTGTTTTATTAAGTTATTTTACATAGTAAAATCAATTTTACTTAGGGTAAAATTGGTCTTACATGGTGTACTTGGGTCCATCTAATGATAATAGGTTAGATGACCAAAAAATGGTGTAACAGTTCGGATAGGAAAAGTTTCCACTATTCCCATTTCTTTCCGTCCTCCCTCCTTTTAAATCCATCTCTAGTCGTTTTCATCCAAGAATATACATTCCAAACCAAGGATTTACATTCATATAATTTTTTCCTCATTCCATCAGTCTTGAATTGCAATTCCTAGACCTTTATTCTAACTTATTTTGACTAATAAGTGAGGTATACGAAGTTAAAGAGGGCAATCACCTTACCTTTTTATGTTTTGTAGGAATGGAAACAATCACTTCTTAGAAAATTGTCTCTACAAGAGTGGTTGTACGTGTGCCCATGGGAGAAGTAGCGCTTTATTCTTCATGGTCAACGATAAAAGTGTCAATCATTGTGCCTACAGGAGTGGCAACAATTGTGTCCATGAGAGTAGCATCAATTGTGTTTACGAGAATATAAATTGTCATGTCCTTGAGATTAGAAGAAACTATATCCATGGCCTCATAATGTAATTATCATCCATAAAAGTGGAAAAATCTTCCCTAAGAGCATTCCTTGCTAGTTATTATGGAGTAGCGAGACCACTAGACTAAATTATTCCAACCCTAGGTCATTGACTCTACTAGTTATTATGTTTTAGTAGGGGTAGTGTCTTCCTAGTGTTCTAGGATTTCTTCTGCCCTTACCTGTTTTTTCGGAGTAGCAGCGGTTTGGTTGGTGGTAGGAATGTATCATGTCCTCTTCTTTCCTAGAACACAGGGGGGCCTATTTTGATGCCATTTCATTCTCTTGGTGGTTAGTTTTCTACTAATTATCTCAACGTCAATATCACTTTCCTTATATGGTGTAATAGAATTTGTCTCTTCTTCCTTAATATGAATTAGTAGGTACTTTGTAGCCAAGGGATTCATGACAATATATTCTTCCTCCTTTGCAATTGAAATGGGTAGAGTCACACAACATTGGGCTCATTTAGTGAAGTTGCAACCATTGGAGCTGCAATGACTTCTTCCCAGGATTTTCTCGCTTTGTTTAGAGCTTGTACCATGAGTAACTTGATAAGGCCATGGTGAGAGATGAAATATCTTGGTATGTTTGCTTTTTGTGCATGAGCTTCCTTATTT
Source organism: Pinus albicaulis (assembly GCA_034641835.2). Classification (NCBI taxonomy): domain Eukaryota; kingdom Viridiplantae; phylum Streptophyta; class Pinopsida; order Pinales; family Pinaceae; genus Pinus; species Pinus albicaulis. Next base: position 1,552,671,315 of record CM076581.1, read on the forward strand.
TGCAGGTTATTGAGTAGGAAGTATGAAATATTGACATTTTGACAGTGCCTGATATGGTCAAGGAAACAAATGTGCTAAAAGTACACAATCCCATAACATCTCTGACAAGTTTTACATATTCTTCTAAGCCAAATGAAGCAACTATACTGTCAGAAGCCTAGTGAATTGACTATGGCTGAAAGTTTTTACTGAAAATTAAATATTAGTTTTAGCATTCACTAGATACATAAAGGAACCTCTCAACTGTCTATAAATTCACTAGATAGCCTATTTATAATGTGGCAATGATACCATCAAAGAAATGGTAAGAGGTTACCATGGTTTAATGTAGAATCTCTGACCCAAAGCCTACACGATATCCTTGAGGCTCAATTTGCATCATCTCACTATTATCTGTAGCCTAAAAAGTAGAAACCAAAGTTAATAGAAACGTTTGTGAAAATAAATATAATAAACATAATAAATATGCTTAATGAAAAGTATCGATACCTGTGTCACAACTGGAACTTGAGATAGAATAATCTCTTCAGGTAGCGCTTGATGTGTAGCATATACCTGAAAATTCAATAATGTTAAGAGCCACACCATATAAAATTATGTTCATCTTAAAGTCACTTGTAATTTAACGTAAAAATCTAGATAGATAATACCTGTGAGACCACTAGAACATATGAAGGTATCATGTCTTTTGGAAGCCCTTCATGTGTGGCGCTAACCTGAAAATTCCATAATGTTAAGACTCATACCATATAAAATTATGTGACATAAATTCATTTTCAATTTGACGTACAAAAATATAGATAGATAGTAATGAATGTGGCACCTGTACATGATCATGTCCATGATCTAGAGAATGAGGATCAGGGGCAAGGCAATGTTGTTCTAAGAATGTTGTAAATTTCATAAGTTAAATAAATATATTGGCGTAATTTTTTGGAGACTAAATGTATATACACCAAAAAAACATATTACATGCACTCTAGCTCATTTTATAAATGTGTATTTTAAAATAGATCAAAACATGCTTGTACATACCTCGCCCATGGTGTGAATTTTTTGTGTAATGGCTCACTCATAGTGGTCTCTACATGAAGATGCATACTCCAGAAGCTCATCTCGCTCCATCTCTCTCAACATGTCATCTGGAATACTTGCAAATGAACAAAATCCTTCACTAGATGAAGGTTGGCTTGTCCTTAAGCCGACTTCCAGCCCTCCTAAAGCAACTGCAATATGTTCTTATATCTTCTCCCTCATATTTGATGCAGCACTGGAGATAAGGGCTAATTACTCTAGAAGTGTAACTACCCTAGGTGGTTGAGGTGCTAAGCGAGGTGTTGGAGGCTTAAAACCAACATCTCGCATAGCATCAGGTCATTCAAATGTACAACCTTTTCCAACTCCATAAAATTTGGACCCCATATCTCTATAGTTAGGGTCCATGTGCTCTCGGAATTCAGCGTACAACATCCTAACAAAATATTACGGCACCTCATCATTATTTTGGAACTTCCTGTATGCATACAAGAACTTCTCATAAATATAAGGTGCAATATTGGGATCATTGAATCTTGAAATCTTCAGATGTTTTTTGTCTTCAGGCCGCAAGTCAAATAGTGACAAGGCCATTTATTTAGTGACCCTACTTTTAACTTCATTGTAGGAGTGGATACCAATCACTGACGCTCTCCTCCTATGCATCATGTAAAAAAAAACTTGGTTTGATGGTCCAACCCCACGATAAGTCTCTATCAAACTCTCCAAATTGTGCAAAACAATTTGGAGACAATCTCGACTAGGGGCAGAGAGATTGCAACTTTGAAATTCATTGCGCAATCTCATGGAATGCACCCTCTTCCCATCAATAGTAAGTAAGGAGATGGTATCTTCCCAAGGTATCTGCTCAGGAATATCACCAGGATGGGTGTAAAGGGGATCATAGCTCAGATTTCGAGCAAACTCATGAACCCTATGACCTCTCCCCCTAGGAGGGCGACAACCACCACTTGTAATATGTTAAATTATTGCACATATTAAAAATTAAATAATTTATAAGGAAAATTTGTATTTAAAAAAATTGTCTGGTAATTTGAAAATACCTTGTGGAAAAACTATCTCATCCTCTTCGCTCATACTAGGATTGTTCCCTTCCGAGGAATGAAGTTCTCTACTAGCCACTGTACAAAACATTAAATTGTTTTATAACACAAGTACATGAGACACACAATAATTTTCACATTAAACATACACCAAACAATAAATTTTCCTTTAGATTTTACCTGAACGAGAACTATCCAAGTGTGGGATGGATGCCACAGGCTGAGACATTTTTCTCCTTTGTCCCTCACCAGCAATAGGGCCAACCCCTACTCCTACATTTTCACCTATGGAGCACAATGTTTTCACATTAAACACATGTCATTTGAAAAAAAAAAATTCACCTGTTCAACATTGAATATAACGTAAACTTGAACATCTTAACTAGAAATTGATCTAATGTGTACTTATACCATGTATAATATACCCCTCAGAATGGGCTCTATGAAATTGGGGATGAATGGGAGAAGGTCTATGGGGCTCCTCTTGTTCGATTTGGTGTCTGGGCGCACGAGTCATATGAGTGCGTCCACCTATGCAAGACAAAAAAAATTCACATTAATCAATTTTTGACAACGAACAATAAATATAACCTACTTGAAAACATGACATAACTAAAAAACAAATGTACCTGATAATCCTCCTCTCATGGAGGGGTCTCTAGAGGGCTCGCCTGATGCCATTGTTGCTATAGTATCAAATTAAATTTCTGCCTCTCATAAAAAAATTATAGAGAGAAAAGTGGTTTAAGAATAAGAAAATATAAGAAAAAACATGGGCACCATTCTTAAACAAGTCTAAGCCAAAACCAAATTGGACCACTGGGATACCAGGCACTTGGCTAAAGAATCAATGGAAGGGACTAGTTTCCCTGATTCAGAAATATATCACATGTAAAGGCAGGCACAATGTCATATATCTATAACACATTGGACTGTTGCAACATCTTAAGAAAGAGATATGTGTGAACATGACTTACTACTCGTTGAATAGCCTTACAATAATGGCTAAGAACATTACAAAACAACCCAAGAATGAAGAGAAGAGATAGTGGAATATGGGTTGCAAAAATATGACTAGACTTGGGGGAAATTCTTCATTGAGAATGTATTTATTGAAGAGACTGTTAGTGAAGGTGAAGCAACAACAGTTGAAGAGAAAGTATATGAGGTTCCTACACCACATTCTAGACAAGCACCATAGAAGGTTGAGATCCAAGTGGTATCTCGCGGCATGAACATTTTTAGGTAGTTTCTAATTCCCGACTCGTATCAGCAGGGATTCGTGGGTGGTAACAGGATACCTCGGTGAATGGGATTGTTGATCAACAGAATTTCCTTTCCATAGTGAGAAACCCAAATGAATTTGCAATAATAAACAGTGTGGATGAGAGTAGAGTGCAATGTCTTGACACTGGTCGGGGCAGGAAAATTCAATAAGGCCCCTTTTTGTAGGAAGGCAAGAATTTCTATTTTGGAGGGAGGTAAAACCATGATGCGGTGTTTCTAGGATTGTTCAAAATAATGTAGATCATTGAGAACATGAATTAGGAATCATAATGAAGGTAACTTCCTCGGGCTTAAAGAGCAGGGTGATTTTGGAGTGAAGAAACTGGTGCATATCTCTGACTCTAAGTTTTATTTAGGATGTAGTGTTGACAGTGTAAATTGGAACTAGATAATTTCACAATTTCCATTAATATAGTGTTGAAATTTATAATTTAATACGGTGTTGACATTGTTGACACTGTAAATCAGAACTAGCTAATCTCACAAATAATTGCATAATTTGTTTTTCGATACTTTTTAGTTGTTGTCATTGTTGGTTTATGGAAAAATTAGTAGTCTTATGCAACACCATCCAAAATATTTAAATCAAGTTATACTACTAGCTTCCTGGCATTAGGGTTGATAAACCATTAAGGCGTTAGGGTGTTAATGCTTACGACTTCATGCAAATTAAATTAGAAATCTAATTAGCTAGTTTTGAAATTAGTTAGTTAAATCCCACAGTTGGCATGGCTAGTTTCAATTCAACACTGTCATTTCTTTGCAGTGAACCAGGTTGGTAGACATGAATGTTGGGAGAATAAAACGAAGAATTATGTGCACAGATAATTTCTTCATTTTTGGAGAGAAAAGGAGGGAGTGGTACCTACTCTATTGTCGGATCCGTGTGAACAGGGGAAATCAAAGCATGAATGAGGGAGACTATTGAGTAAACAGGTGGCCCACGTACGGGTGTGGTCATCCAAAGCTCCGGGTTACTGACACAATGGATACTGAGGATATGGTGCAGGTGGGGAGTAGTGTATGAAATTTGAACTCAGTACCGTGCCCTCGTTTATGAGAGTAGATGAAAATAAATTTCTTGTAGTTTCACAACACAAAATATTGCAAAGAAAATCTAGTCCACCGAAAAAAATGATCTCCCTGCCCCTTAATTTCAAATTATGTACCTATTGAACACTTCTCATTTGAATCAAACAGAAACTTGGTATAGCAACAACACTCTTGTTTCTAAAATCATATGCAAATAAAATTTCTCTAGATGCATAGCACACAACATTGTAAAGCCAAACCATTCCACCAAGTAAAATAATTTCCTAATCTCTCAAATTACAATAAAAAAATTCACTCCATTTCCATGAATAGCCAAACCCAAGTCTCAACTCACAACCTCAAAACGACGAGCCTCCTGAGTCTAGAAAGCAAAGACTTTAAACCGTTATCTCCAAAGCAACCTCCCTGATAGGCTTCCCATGCTAAAAAAAATATGGGGTTCATTTTTCCTCAAATCTGAAATTTCACTTTATAAACCCATTGCCATAAAAGATAGCAGTCAACAACCCCCAGGGTTCCCCAGATATCCGTGTACATTCATTAACCTAACCTCTTATTGAATTAGTGATTGGGAAATTAACTTAGTGGCAACATTTATAGCAATAAAATATACATGATTCAATCAAATTTGTTGAAATAGACCTAGGTTCGAGGCCCCAAAATGAACGCATTATAAAATAAACCTAGACGAACTACCCTACGAAGACACGACACTGGATTTTTCAAATAAGAAGGGCCCCAGGGCTCAACCGAAAACAAAAAAGCGGAGAGCAAGAAATAAAAAGAAACAGAACCTGTAGTGCCATGTCTTGGAAGAATATGTAACTGTCAAAAACCTGTCATTCTTTGACAATAAAAAATACTAAACCCTAGGACTCTTGTTGAAAAGAGTATCAAACTCAACTCAGCACGTTCTGTCACAGCCCTGTCTCACAATTCTGCCCGCCCCGCGAAATTGGATTCTAACCATCAGGATTGTATGAAACTGAGCTGTTACATCGCCCTTACCTTGAAAAATAATATCTTCCCAACCCTAGGAATTCCCAGTCCACTTCACGAGAACCACCACACCTGCCCCCTCTCCTATCGCTGGAACACACCATTCGCCCTATAAAAAAACCTCGGCCATCGAATAATAGCATTCCAATAAACCCCACAGCAATTTCTATTCGCGGTGAACATAAATCTCAGACGCACTCACAGAGATTTTCGCTTGCAAGAATTCTCAAGCGGCTACTTCTTCCCTCTGCTTCTTTAGTGATGACCATGAACGGGAGAGGGAGGTGGAGGATGGAGTTAATGCAGTGGAGGTTGGAGGTCCACTTTGGGAGTTAATGCAATGGAGGTTGACGGTCGAACGCTAAACAGGAGGGAGGGAGTAGGGATGGAGGCTGACACCAGTAGACGGGGATGGTGTGCGACAGAAATCAGGCAATGTACACTAGTACAAAATGGCTAATTAGTTACTAAAAAAATGACTAAAATTTTCATATAAATGAATATTTTTCAGTCAGTGACCAATAGTAGCTAATTTATAGTATCTTATAACGTGACCAACTTTTGGTCATTTTTAGCTTAGTAATTAATTGGCTATCTCAATTTTCTTTCTTGTATATTTGGTCATTAATTTAGTCACTGATTTAGTCATTGATTTGATCATTAATTTAGTCATTGATTTGGTCATTAATTTGTTCATTGATTTGGTCATTGATTTAATCACTGATTTAATCTTTGATTTGGTCATTAATTGTCACAATTAATGACCAAATATACAACAAAATATATTACTATATGATCACTCGAAAAAACCAATTAATGATGAAATAAATATGACCAAAATGTTGGTCGTGTTATAAGATACTGTAAATTAGCTACTAAGAGTCATATATATGCAAATTTTAGTCATCGTTTGAAACCAATTAATGACTAAAGAAATATGACTAAATTTTAGTCGTGTTATAATATTACTAATAGTCGTATATATGCAAAATTTATTCATCATTTGTAGTCACAAATTTATCATTTGTAGTAGTCATTTATTCATTATATAAATGACTAATTTAGTAGTTTATATTCATTTCATTCACCTTCATTAATAATCATTATAAATGACTAATTTAATCGTATATTCATTTTACTTATGTTCATCATTAATCAATATAAACTACTAATTTAGCAGTTTTAAATTGATTTTGTGTTCATTAATAATCAACATAAATTAATTTGTATTATTTAAAAAATTTCATACAATGTGCATGTTCATCTAATATGAGAAGACAAAGTCACATATTTTAATTACAACACTAAACAATATAAACAATTTCAACCACATAAATTATATTATATGAAATGTTAAAGTATTACAATATCACTTTCCAACTTAATATTGGCTGGACTACAATTTACATATGAAATGATGTTTCATCACTTCAAAACATTATTGTTGTGTTTTCAAGGCACTGCGGGTGAATTCACCAACTTTTAAGACTTGACCATCGATCTTTATATGTGTCTTATGCGGGATATTGGCTCTAAGAGTATCACTGGACCAATTCTCCTCTCTCTCTTTTTTCATTTGTCACTCCAATGTTATTGCTCCCCTCTTTTTTCAATTCATGCTTCTTACCATCAATACTGAATTCTATTTCTGAAAACAAAAGAAGATACAATTCAAAGTGTAAAACATGAAAGCCAATGAACACTAGAATGTAAACTAAATTAGACAATAAATAGTTTATATGACATATACCTTAACATCATCAATGTCAAAGCCATGTTTCCCCATACAAGTAAGAAACTGGAACACATTTTCTTCATTGGGGTGATAATTTCCACTATAATGTGTCCAAATAACCTGTATAAACAAAGCAAATAAAATATCACCATATATAGAGAAGAACACCTTAGTAAATTAGTATTCAAATTTCAAGGAAAGCTTAGGAACAATCATGTCAACTAAGTGATATGCTAAAAATCTCAAGCTGTAGATAACTTGTGAAAACAAATAATCTTAGGTGCGATGTTTAATCCTTGTCGTTTTATTCACAATAACATTTCATTTTCTAACGAATGAACTTAGTCAAGTATATAAACAACATGTACTGAAATAATATCATGAAAGTAACTTTTTATGATAGTGATGAAAATATTTTAACACAAAATAGCTATAAGGATTCCAATCAATATAGTGTAATACTAATTTCATCTTCAAGCTTTGGTTGTTGTTTAAATGGACATGCTACTAAGTATTTTCAATTTCATAGTTAAAAGACAAAACAAAATAAAAAGAAATGTCCCAATACAATCAAACAATGAAGAGAGGATATCATGGAATGGAAATTGCAATTATAAAAAAATTGTTTACCTATCCACCGATGTCGTTTCTAGCATTCCTAAAACATTTGCTTGCCGAAAATAACCATGAGGTGAAATAATCACAACATTAAAAACCATAGGAATTCCTACTAGAAACATTTTCAAAGTCGATGGCTTGGGTGTCCAAGCGATCTCTAAGCGAATGAACCATATCCAAGATGTGATATGCATCGTCTACCCATCCTTTTTCCAATCACATTTCCCGTAACCTGCCCACAGCAGAGTCAAGTAACAATCAAACAAAGACATTGACATTTTTTTTAATCTTTTATATCTATAAAATTTGAATCTAATTTGTTTCATGCACATATTAATTCATATTTAAAGCCTTCCTGACATATGAGAAAGTATCAATCAAATAGGACATCAGAAAAATCGACCTCAGTGAGGCCCTCAAACAATTTTTACAATATCAATATTTTTCTTGTTGTGATATCTTGGGTAGAAAAAAGAACATATCTACAAAAGAAAAATGCATATATTACTTATGGTAAAACTTTGTATATGGTGTGTTCTTAAGCAGTTTTTTAAGATGTTCCTCCGCCTTTACCAAAGTGAATTGTAGCTTGGCTAAAATGTGTATCCTTTCATTCAACATCAATTTCTGCAAGATAAATTTCACACATTATTCTTTCCCATTTCTCAACATGCTACATATGATAAATTGAAAGTCACATGAAACCAAGAGCAAACCCTTTTCTAACAAAAAAAAACAAACAAACAATGTCTCTAATAAAACTTCATTATAATATTAGAAAATGAAAAGAGAGTGGACCATTTTTGTTGTTTGAATTTGCCTATTATTTATGAAAGGGCTCGAGCTTCAAGAACTAACGAATGTGAGGGAAGTAGTAAATTTGAAAAAATTGTGTTGACCTAATTTGTAGACTTCTTCAAAATGATGTGAATGATGCCATTTTCGGATGTGGTAAATCTCATGATAAGAAATGGCATGTATTCTAATAAATTACATTGCAATGACTACCATGGGCCTCCACAGGTTATATGTCCTCAGTATGTTAATCTTGATGATGAAAGAGAGATGGCAACGATAAGTATGGATGGTCCTAGTTTGTATGGTGGTTATCTTCAAACCAAGGTCGTCATCTCAATGAACCTAGGTTCTGACATGGTAAACCTAGATCTGGTCTTCACCCAATTTCATTCCATCATACTTTTTCAAGACTCAAGAGGACATAATGGTCCTTCATCTTATAATAGGGTTTATTTTGAGGTTATAAATAAAGCTTATCCAAATCAAATGGATTTTTGGGCTCCAAGCGATATGGATAATTTAAATTATAACAATTATATGTTTTTTTCCCAAGATTCAAATGTAAGGATACATTTTGTGGATTTTACTAATAAATAGAATGTGAGAAATAATCCATGGGGAGAATCTACTGGTCATTGTGATCAGGGAAATACTTAGAGATAATAAGACTATTTAGGTTAAATCAAAGATGGTGTTGATTCTTGTAGCTCCTCAGTTGTTGGTAGTTTTTAAGGTAGAATTTCAGTTCTTCAAGGGTGGGGTCCTTCAACATAATTTCATATACCTTGGTCATATCACCCAAAAGCAAAACATAATCAATAAACAGTAAATATGCCAAGTTTAATGAAAATCATATTTGTATAGTTGTCAAGCTTATAGTTCTTTTTTACTCTGTTATAACTCTGTTGAGACCACCTACTCTACAGTAAAAAATGGTAGAGGAGACATTAGTCACACCTACCTATGGTCTCTTGTAGGCATGATAGAAGAATAGGCTAAGCCAATAATTAGAATTTCACATATATTGAGGAAAGACAATTCATTATCTAGTTAACCAATTGTACATTGAACCCTATATGGATGAGTAGCCCTAAATAAAGCCAATTTTCTCTATCATATGCCTTGGAAATACAAACCAAAATTTCTTGTAATTTTTTGGTTTCATGTTATAAATTCCTTCTTGGGAAACTCCTATTCCGTAATGGACTTGTTTCCCAGGAAGGATGCAAAAATTTTCTAATGACATGGAATCAGCTTAGTGGATTTTGACCCTACATGACCAAGAAAATCAGGTGCCTTGGGTGCATCAATAGTAGCATCCGCCAATGAAAATAGTACAGTATCCAACCTAGAAACATCAAAATTATATATAGTGATAATTCATAATCGCAAATGACCATAGACTGTAGCAGTCCTTATATAAATTCAAACTTGAATAAGAAAAAACACAAAATTTCACATTACCCTTTAGTAAGTTGTCTTTGATTTAGAAATAAAGGCTCAAACTTGCATAAATGTGTGAGTATATTCCCCAAAATATCAATTTCAACATCTTCCCTGAAAAAATAATCTAATATCCAAAGTGAAACCATAGTTGAATGGAACAATGGTGCTTTAATGTCATCTACACAAAAAGTTACCTCCTTCAAATCTCTCACATTGGATGGTATGTCATGCAAAATTAAGAAAAAGTCAGGGAAAATTGTAGACTTCTCTAACATACATAATGAAAATGCAGGGAAAATTTGTAAAGGAATGCACTTACAATATTTTTTGATTGCCATTTCAGTATTTTTCCTAACTTGAACCTCAATGAGTTGTGAAATCAAATTTCTTTGAGAAGAATGTTCTTACAGTTGAAATTCAACATTTGAAGTCTTCCCACCTCTGTCGCCTGATGAGCAAGAATTCTTAAGTTCTCTTATGTCATCATCCAAAACATTTCTTTCATGGACACATGATTTTGCAAATAAAGGTTTTTTTGCAGCATAAGTCCTTTTCAAAATTTCATCCCTCATACCAATTGGCATCCGATCAGAACTGCAACCTGAAATCGAACATGCACCTGTTCGTCTATTAATAATGATGTGAATGGTGGAATGTCTGATAGAGCACTCTTAGCATATGGTAGAGGCTGAGCCCTCCCTCTTATTCCCTTGCCAAGACCTCCCTTAGGACCAAGATTCAAGTGGCCATCATAAAAAGCTCTATGTGTTGAAGGGCTTGGCATAGACTGATTTTCAAATTGAGCCCTATCGACAATACAAGCATCTTGACTGGTGAATCCATGGTTTAATGTGGTACCTTATGGGGTTTTGGACCTTTAAACTCACCCATATGTGGAAGTGAACCCATCTGTGCACTTGCCATGTAAGGTGGTATCATAGGTCCTCTCACACCATGATCAAGTGGTGTCACAAGTCTCTGACCTAAAAGTCCCATATTGGTACCTTGAGAGCGGCCTCCCTGTCCATGTAGTTCTTGCACAACATCCCGATGCACTTCCTCTATTTTCTTGGGGCCTTCAACTTTCTTCCTTTCTTGACATCCATTCCTCCTCGGATCAATCATATCCTTCAACATGAACCTTAGCCTAGAGGGAAGCCCTTGGTTATTGGACATTTTGTCATCCTATCGAATTAAGCATCAATATGTTCCTTGGCCTTTGAATGGTCAATAATATGACCAATAGTGCTCATCAGTTTGCACAAAGCTTCAAAATTTTCCTCCTTTGGATGCTGAAATTCACCAATTAATTTCTTGATGCATGCATGCATAATTATTTCGTTCAATATACTTTCTTTATAAATCTCACCAATAAACCTTATATTTCCTAGCATTCATTGTTGTGTTGCAGCCTTCTTCTCTCTTCTTTCTTTCGCTGAAAGGTTTTTTCACCATGCTCTTCTGCTTTCTTAGCCTCAGCCTCTTCTCTTTCATCTTTTTCAAATTCTTCCTGACATTTGTTCAAAATAACTTGCTTGAAAACAACCTTCTCATTATCTTCATAAAATTCTGGTATTCCTGCTACAAGCTGAAAACTGAATTTTGCATACATTTCACAAAAAGCCAGCTCTATCAAGGCTTTGTCAAATATTTGAGATATTATACCATGAAGACATGATGCCAAGTCAATGTTCACTTCTTTTACCTGATCAAAAAGTTTCTCAAAGTTTTGGGGCATTAATTTATTAAGGATGGATTTAATTTGTCTTTGTTTCAACTGATCCTCATCAGAAACCTTGCCCACTTCATATCGGTTCTATGATATATGAATTGTGGGCAGAGAAGGTTGTGGAGGAGGAATCAAACCCTTTTGTGAAACAGAAGCACACTGCCACCTATCAACATCATAATTATTTCTCACTAGTCCAACTCGTGGAAGTGGTGCTTGCACATAAGGCCCTCTAGGAAGGATGAAATTCATACTCATTTGTGTTGCACATGTATTTCTTACAAAGAAAGTATTAAAAGCTTGGCCAGGTTGAATCACAGTAGAGGAACCCTAAGATCTGCATCCATTTGCATATCACAACCATCAACAAAAAAATCCATCGGCTTGGCCCATCTATCATCATCCAAACTGGCCATATTGCTCCCACAATGTTCAAGTAGATAATTCCCACTCAGCTACTTGTCAATTCCTCTTGCAGTGCTTGCTAATGCATCGGCCTCTCCTACATGACTTGTATGTGCTTGGGAATTTCCAAGTAATTCAATAATGTCTAGACAAATTTCAAAATGATTTGGTAGATCTTTGCACTGGTCCTTGATTTTCAACAAAAAATCTCTGGAGTACTTTCTGTCTCCTGAGCATTCAGTAACTAAAATAACTACTTCATTCATAGGAGTTGAAAGATCGACTGCATCTTCCCAGTCATCCACTTCTTTTAGGACTTGCTTCTCAGGCTCTTTTGAAGAATTATTACTCTTGACAACATTGGTCACTATTTTGGATGGTTCTGGAAGGTTCACATATTCCTCCTTCTCCTCTTGAACCTTATAAGAATTATATAAATCCCAGTGGGAGCTGCAGCATTTTCCTTACTAGAAAAATCCTTCTTTTTCTTCTTCTTGTTGACAACTACTACCTTGGCAGCATCACCAATATTTTCAACATTATTCTTCGCAAAAACATTGGAAGAAATTATATTCTCCTTTTTTGTCAATCTAGCTACTAAATCCTTCTTGCCTTCACTTTCAACAGGAAAAGATGATACCTGAAGTTGAGGAGACATTTCACAAATATCACTATTAGTGGTGGATACTTGACCCTTATCTTGTGTGTCAATTGCCTTCACATTGGCAGTTGAACCTTCCCCAAGTAATTTAGCACTATCATGGTTAACCCTACCTTTGTTTCTATATCCATAAGATTGTTTGTAGTCAAAAAAAAATTTACCAGACAAAAAACCTGGTTTTTCCTCCATAATAGCCATATCAACTTTAGGGCGGATTGTTGTAGCTTCTGATTGTAATTCCCATTCAGACACCTTGCTTGTATTTGATATTGACAGCTCAGATATTTTATTTGATATTTGATCAACACCCATTGTGTCATTTTCATGTGTAGCCAGTTGAGATGCCAACCTACTCTCATGCATTCCATTGATTTTTCTCTCCCCAACATGCAAACTAGCTTTTTCCTGTGATTAAAATCTTTTGGTGAAAATCACATCAGAATAGATTTGGTCGACGCGTTTCGAACCAGCCAGTGTGGTTCATCATCAGGACAAGATGGAAAATCTGATCAAATAACCCCTTTAAATAGAAAGTAAAGCTACCACTAGCTTTTTCTTTTCCAATGACTGAATTGGAAAAATAAGTCATCTCTTTGTTTATGTCAGCATCAATTAAACTTCAAAACTTAGATGGGGAATCAGAAACCACAATAGTCCCATGCTCAGGATGGAGAACATTTCGAAGATCTTTCTTCTCTCCAATTACAAAATTAACAAAATTATTGCTCCAGTTTTATCTAACATTATCACTTGTTGATTCAGATTTTTTATTCTTCACATTTCTAAGTTTTGAATATGATTTAATTTCATCCTCATTGCATGTTGGGCTCTTTAATGTTCCTACAAGAACATTATTGTTAGAAAAATTCATATCTTCTCTTGCTTTCTTTACTACTCTAGCATCCTTTGTAGAAAAATCTATAACTAGCCCAGACGTTTATGTTTTTCCTTCATATCCCTCACCAGAGCTTCCCAAAGATGAAGACATATCAGCAATGATCAATTCACTCAGAGATTTTGAGTATTGTAAAGGTTCCAAGGTTCCCATGGAAATATATGTTTTGGTGATCTCATCTACAAATGATGAATCTCATGATATCCTTAACGAGGGAGTGCCCACAACGCTAACCATGTTTCTTGATGACTTCTTTGGCAATAGTATCTTTTCAAATTTTTTGGGATTGCTAAATGAACCACAAGGATGGGCTGCAGAATTAGGCTCTGGAAGTGAAGGATGCATAATGTTTTCTATAGCTAGGTTAGAACTAGCCCCTCCATCAACAACTTTAATTGTCTTCTGTAGGGCTATCATTAAAGGAGCTGTTGAGGTAGATGATGAAGTTTGACTCAAAAGTAACTCCTCCACCTACCTGTGAGAACCACTAAGTTTAGAATCCTCTGCCACCACCTCTCCTTTTGATTCCCTTTCCATACTTGAAGAGCTTCCTACCAATGACACATGTTGTTGCATCTGTTTCTTTTAAGGCTTGTGCTCAGATTTTGTCATCCTATTTGAACATTCATTTATTGAAAGACTTGCTTGTTTTTTAGATATGTTTTTCTGATTTTCACTAGTATGATGATCTAATCCAAACTCAAGTGAAAAAACTACAGAAAAATTTTAAACCATACCATCACAGAGATCACATGTTGTCACAATAGGCATTTTCACTGGTGATAGTTTAACTCCATCTGCTTTATCTATAGTCAATACTTCAGATGGAGGATTGATGGAAAACCGTAAACTACAATTATCTTCGTTGTTGACAAATGAAACTACAAGAGAACTTGATTGATTTTCAAGAGATTCTGGCAAGGAATTTGTCTTTTCATCCATTATTTGAACTGGAGCCAGAGTGGTTTCTGAAGCCTGTGGGAATGGTTTCAATATATCCAACATCTCACCAGAATGGATTGTAGCCAGTTTTTCTTTTTCTTTTTAATGGGCATGAATCATTTGATATGTTAGTTTTTGTATTTAAAGTTTGATGAAAAGTAGATAAAATGTTACCATATGACCCAGCTAGCATCGATGATTAGAAATTCATTGGGCGTGAACCACTTAAAGAAATAGAACCTGAAAGTGGAGGTTTGTATGTAGGCAGACTTGCTAATGGAGGAATGGAATCTTTAATTGATGACACAACATCAAATATCAAAGCAATGAAATAAAATCATTGTGGAAAGAAATATGCAAAACTTTCTCATTTTTTGCATATAAAATATGCTCCAACTATGGGCACAAACATGAGATTTGAATTTTCAACTCTCTAGGCTCTTTTTAATATGGTCAACCAAAAAGATGTCAAAAAACTAAATATTTTGGGGGATTCAAAACTTGTTGTGGATTGAGTCTGCGACAAAGTAAACATAGTGGCCCCTCATTTGGCTCACATTTTGCAAGGTATCAAACAAGTCTACAACAAGTTAAATTGGTTCTCTTGTGGCCATACATACCATGAACTCAATACCCTGGCAGACAAGCTCTCCAAGGAGGCTCTCCAACTTATTCCACAAGTGCTAGAAAACCAAGATTATTTGTGGGGTTATTTCCTTCCATATCTAGTTTTTTTTCTCACTTATTTCTATATTTTGTGATTATATATGTAAACAATCCAATGATATTATCCGAAAAGTGATAGAGATTTTTTTTTTCTTTTATAAGCTCACACAATATATAATTGGAACAAACTTTTATTACTAGAAATCAGTCAATTACTTCTACATACCACTAAAAGTGGAAAAATCTCTATAACCTTTGATCACCTTGAACATCAAGCACACTAAGAACCTTGACAATGGGGTTCCAATAACATCGCCAAAGATCCAAAATTAACAAAGAAAAATTTAATGAGTATTGATTAGTCAAAATTACCATGTGGATCAACTACTCATGTCGAAATGATGGTATATTAGATTAGGTGTGGGTTTCACTTTCATTTGAAAGAGTGAACACAACATGGATAAAGAACATTGACTACACTAGGAACCTAGACAATGGGGTTCTAATAAGATGGCCAAAAATTCAAAATTGACAAAGTACAATTTAATGAGAATTGATTAGTGAAAAGTACAATGTGGATCAATGACTCGTGTCGAAATGATGATATATTGGACTAGGTGAGGGTTGCAATGGCATTGAAAAGAGTGAACACAGCGTGAATAAAGAGTCACTTACAGAAGGAATACAAAGAATCGCAGTCTTAACAGGAATCTCAGTCTTGGAGAAGAAATACAAGGAATCGTAGTCTTGGAAAATGAATACAAGGAATCGCATGAATACAAAGCACTGATAATATAAATGGACATATAAATAGCTTCACTTCAATGTGGAAATGAAAATAATGGGCACAGGTAGTTAGAATATTAGCACAGGACGCAATGCCCGAACATTTCTTTTCCAGCACAACCTTTATATTGTCGACCACATTGAATGCCCTGAGACCCAAATTCTGCGGAGCCTTCTTCTTCACTTTGGTTACCATTATAGCCATCCAGAAGAATGGATGCATCACAGCCCTGAAAAAATACAGTGTTAACCTAATATTTTTTCAATTTCTTTTCAAAATAAGTTCCCGAAATGTAATTTAGGTGGCAAAAGTACTATTTTTCCATACTATCAGATATGTCGACTGGTTACCATTATAGCCATCCAGAAGAATGGATGCATCGCAGCCCTAAAACAATACAGTGTTAACCTAAGATTTTTTCAATTTGTTTTCATAATAAGTTCCTGAAATGTAATTTTGGTTGCAAGAGTATTGTTTTTCCATACTATTAGATATGTCGGCTGGTTACCATTAGAGCCATCTAGAAGAATGGATGCATCGCAACCCTGAAACAATACAATGTTAACACAAGATTTTTTAAATTTCTTTTCACAATATGTTCCCGAAATGTAATTTTGGTGGCAAAAGTATTGTTTTTCCATACTATCAGATATGCTTCACATTGGTTTTCAGATAATACTAATGCTTTGATGCTTCGAACGTGGATTTTGAAGATAAATAGTGTTAATTTTTCTAACTATCAAAGATGGATTCTGAAGATGAATCACATCAATGAAACTTCCACACTAAAACTACTTATAAAATAAATTTAAAAGAAAAAACTGATTCTAATTCAACTCATAAAAAAAATAAGGATGCTAAATACTACTCTTGAACTTAAGTCACTGCAAAATCCTGTAATAGACATGAGTGAGATCAAATAATTGACTTTACCTATGAGTCTATTGCAAAATCCTGTAACAAATATGAGTGAAGTCAAATAATTAAATTTAAATATTTGGAAAATAAACAATCTACTTTAAAAAAAAATACCCAAACACTACTGAGCTAAGAAGATCATGGTGGGAAAAATAAATCCAGTGATAAAATGATGATCTGATGGGTGAAAACAAAAACTTCAAAATTGAAAATAGATTTTCTTAGTGACATAAATATTTCTTGCCATGATCTTACCTACTGAAGTAAAGATCCACATGGGAAAGAGGCTTCGACTGCCACTCCCTATCTTTCTATTTCAATATGAGAGTTGCGTCGAATTCTAATGCTCGATTCATAAATTATGAGAGTAGTGGGCTGCGGCACATGCTCATGGTGGGAGGCAACAAAATATGAGTGCAGTGAGAGTGGAGAGTTGTAGAACACGCTCACAGCTATAGGTAGCGAGATATGAGCGAAGAGCTTGAAACATTTGCAGTTTTGCAAAGCTTTCTCTCGCTTTCTCAATACAATAAAAAAGGTGGTCACACACATGGAGACGATGGACATATTTCCATTGTCCATTTTTTATAGGAAAATAAGCTACGTGTCAAATCTCATTTATGATGATTGGTTATACCTCGTTAATTAGTACATAATACAGTCTTCAGTAGCTTATCAGAAGACATTGGAAAGATAAAATAAACATCAGTTGGAAATTCTTGTGTTTATGCTTTTTATTCTTGTATTGTTGGGTCCTAAATACTATTGTTTTTTAGAAATATTCTTATTCTCCAGTAAGCTCTCTAGTGAAGCTCAAATTTAAAAAATGTTCACTTGAACCTGTATGATAATGTTAGTTTATCTTGGTTTAGTCCATGTTCCAGAACCTGTTCGGTGCAACTCAGAAATTTATAGCAATTGAGAAATATTTTCCATTCTCTCTCTCAAGGAATGCAACTGAGGGTTTTATGTTGCCTTAGTAAAATATGCTTGTCTCTCATAAAATAATTTGAATAGTGAAAAAATTCTGGCACGTGTGATTTTTATTTTTCTATCTTTGAGCTGAACAGTTCTTAAAATTCTCATCTTATCATGGCCATTTTAGACCTGAGTCTATATGATGGATGTTTAGTGGACTCTTTACATAAGTTTTGAAAGTCGATAATTGCTGGGTAATGATGTGCATTAGTATTGCACTTGGGTTTTATGATGAACAATTATGTGCACACTTTATGAAATTAGATTTCGAAAAATCAATTTATGCTCGTTTTTAAATTTAAAAAAAAAAAAAAAAACAATTTTTTTTTTCAATTTCTCCACACATTAATGTGTTCGATAGTCAAACACACCCGTGCATTTATAATGAAAAAATGCACATATATTTCCAGGGAACCAGATTTTTTCAACGCATCAACATGATACAATTTTCTTTTTTCGTTTTTGGAAATCTCGAAACAACACGATTAATTTTTTGAACGCAACAATGTGGTTTCTATTTAAAAACATATATGCTATAATTTTTATAAGACCATGGATTTGGTTGAATTCATTTTTATTTTTTAAATCTAGGAAATAGGTGCGTAGCAGAGCTTTTTTTTAAATGCATCGTTGTGTTCTTGTAGAAGAGCACTGATATGATAACATATATATATATATATATATATATATATATATATATATATATATATATATATATATATATATATATATATATATATATATATTTCAGAATGTCTTAAATCAGTGCGGGTATTATTTAAACACCCTAATGTTGTTAATTTTATAAATGCATCAATGCACTTTGTCCTGATAAGTTCACCAGCTAGTTTTAAAAGCTATCTGAAATTTTAATTTCGGATAAAATGGAATATTAATCTCAAGTTATCCTTTAAGGATACATCTAGATGGATTACAATAGTTCATAGTATACATTTTCCATTGAAAGTCACATTATTCCTGAGAAATGGTTTAAAAACTATACTAAAATTCAAATTATGGTTATATGGTTGTTGAGATTAATTTTGGATATGCACACAATTTTGTATTTGTATTTTTTCTCAAATTCAGGGACAAAATCTTCATAATATCAAATGGCCAAGTATTCAAATTCTAGTTCATTCCATATTGCTGGTCAAATTCCTTCTTGGAGTTCTCCCTTTCCATCTTGAGTAAGTTCATATTTTATTTAAATTTCTCTTATATAATGGATTTTTTTAATCCATGTCCATTTGAATAAAAATGTATCCAAATTTGTAGGAACCTAATCCAGAATCTAGTTCAGATGAAGAAAACATTACTCCATATTTTCAAAAACGTCAGAAGCTCTTATCATGAGCAACATATCCGAAGAAGTTGGTAGATGAAAATGGACAACCTCTTTACCCTGCAAATTGCAACATAGAATATTCTAGCCGCAATCCTGGATCAATGATGGTAATACTTGTTTGGTATAATGTAATAATTTCAACAAAAAAATTGCATTGAAGTGCTTAATAATATCATTTATATTGTACTAATGAAGTTCAATATTTTTTGAAATTAGGATTTTACTGATGATGAGAAACCCACCTACTATCTTTTGGAGCCAACTACAACTTCAACTCAAGAGAAGGTTGCATTAAGAGAAACAATCAGAGAGGAAGCATACACAGAATGGTTGAATCAACCACCTATTCAATTGCCACTATGTCCATATTCACCAATTAGGAATGACTACAACAATAAAAGTTATTCATCGCATGATGGCATTGGAGGAAATAAAATGGAGGTTGGTATGGATGATTACTTACAGGATGCGACTGTCATGGAGGAAATGTTGTTATATGCATTCCAGAATAATGAGGCTAGGGGATGATGTTCATATCACTGATACCTTATTCGAAAGCATGAAATTTGCTTCCACCACCCCTCTCTTTGGGGCTTGCAGCAAGTCAAATTATAGTCAACTGGGGGCAACGTTGTTTCTATACAATGTGAAAGAAAAGTATGGTATGTCGAATGCATGTTTATCGACAATATTGAGGTAATTGACTTGCATTATTGATAAAATTCCTTATATTTGATCACATAATAAAATGAAAAGATGGTAAATTTTATGAATGTTAAATATTGAAACTGTGAAATTATATTCCCCACCAACTACAAGATATTTAAAGATAATGGTATTCCATGTGATAATGTCTTGTTGTGTAGCTGTGAAGAGGAAAAGGGATGAAAATGAATTCTAGTGTCTCTTCATTTTCAATATTTTTATGGTCTTGATCCTAGGACATGCGGATTATGAGCCCCCAAACTCAACTCACCGTCACTTCCACTAAAAACTAAAAAATGCTGTGGTATACATGTAACATTAATTCATTAAGTAAAGTTAATGGATCTATGCATCAAGCCATCACTACATTAAATCACCATACACACACATAGAATTACATAAATTAGAAACCAAATTTCATTAATTTAACCACTAAACTATTACATAACATATATTGGCTCCTTAGCTGACCAGATCTTCATTCTTATGGACGCCTCTTTTCAATGCGCAAATGCTAGAATTTATAGAGGAAATTACAATATTGTTGATCATTTCAAGATCCATGATCTTCTCCATAGATATATCAACATGATCCTCTCCAAAAAATTCTCAACATGATATTTTTCACAAATCTTTCAAAATAATCCCTAAGATCCCTCACAGATATGATTTTTCAATATTTTTAAGAAATCCCTTTCCTTGGCCCATTTTTTTTCATTTTCGCCTTCCATAAGTTGTTCTTGCTGATTTTCAGAGGATGGGTTGATGCTCCTGCATCATACTCCAAAGGTACAAAATATTATGACCTCTTGGTCATATTATTTCTAGTCTTCTCATAACAGCTTCAATTCATGAGTTGCAACATGCCCCTGCAGTAACAAGTCTCCACCTTGCTACACAATACCTCACCAAACGTTTTCCTGCATTTGGGTTTTTGGAATCTTTCTCATTCTCTTCTCTGGAACCCTTTGAGCACTCCTTGCTCTAGGATGTTGTAGATCTTCTCACCTTCCTCTAATGTCACCTGAAAAATGAAAAAAAATCTATTACCAGAGCTTTAATCAACATGTACCTTCTTTTGTTGCTTCTCCTCCTCCAGACCACATATAATAATCTTTTGTACTCTGACACCACTTGATGGAAATGAATTCTAGGGTCTCTTCGTTTTCAAAATTTTCATGGTATCTGTTAGCCCCCTATAAATTTTTTGACAAGCAAAAAGGGGGCTAAAATGTTTCTGAGCCTTCAATAAATGCATTTCCTCTGAAAACACATCATCCTTGAAGCCTCCTTGTGCCTTATGTTAGTGTCAGTCTAGTCATTGCCTTCAGTCACTATTCAGAAGTTGTTATCTCCACAAAGTGATATCCCTACCTTCAGAGAAGTTTTCCACAACATGTTCAGCGCTAAATCATCCTCCAATTGGATCCATCAGAAAGAGCCCGAAAAGAGCTTTCCAACGGTATACTACACTCTCAAAACTGACTGCTGGAGTGAATTCTATGCCTAAGTGAAGTAAAAGCCCTCATACCCTCATATACCCCCTATTTCCCACTTTTCCCTTTCAACTTTGTTTTATCAAAGTTTTTTATCCTTTAAAAAACCCCTTTTCCCCCTTTCTGATTATAGATTCGCATTATAAATCACTTTATATACGAATGCGATTTAAATATAAACCACTTCCCCTCCATACTTCATTCAAACTTTATAATAAACATTTTGAATGTTTTATTATAAACCCCATTGATCGCAATACTGAACCACTTCCCCAACCATACCTCATAGAACTCTATTATAATTCCCTTCCCCCTTATGTAATCGCAATTGCAACCTTTCCAAATCGCGGGTTTATTTAAAGTGCCAATCGCAAGTATTTGTGACGTGATTGATCGCATCGCAATATACCCCGACGCGATTGATCGCACCAAACTCTGATCATCGCAATCGCAGAATCCTCTGATCACATAATAGCAAGTCCTTCCCTCCAATTCTCGGATTGACCCGATCGCTCCCTTCCTCTGATTCCCCCAATCTGCTCGATTGCAAGTTCCCCTCCGATCGCACCGCAGGTTCTATTCTCCCGATTACGATTACCCTCGCTCCCGATCTCCGATGAGATTGACCTCGGGCCCACCGTACCATACATCTTCCCATTCATATAATAAAGGGTTTTCCCCTTTGTAAATTGGAAATTTGTTATGTTTCGTTTTTACAAAGGTTTTCCATTCCCCTTTCCCAATCGCATCGGAGGTTTTGTGTTTACCACTCCGCCCTACTCCTGACTCCGATTTCCGATTGCGATTCGTACGCCCGGTCCCACCGTTTAATGCCTCTACCATTCATAACAAAAACCCCTCTTTCCTTTGTAATGTTAAAAAATTACCCATTTTGTTTATACAAAGGCCTTTTCTCCAATCGCATTAGAAGGTTTTAGTTCATATATCACTCCGCTCGCCCGCTCCGATTTCGATTGCGATTACTATTTGTTATATCATACCCCTCCCCCCACTCAATTCCGATTGTGATTTATGTAAGTCCCACCTCCTCTCCCTTCCTTCCTATTCACTATTTTTCCCCTTCACTAAAGGCAGTTTTCTTCAACGGCAAGTGGAAAGTCTGAAAGTCTGAGGTCTGAAAACTCAGAAGTAGGGTCACAGGAATCAAGGCGCAGTTTGAAGACCAAATGCACACGCAAAAAGCCATATCTCTGTTAATTTTAGCATAATAATTTCTCCAGAGAGACTGCCTTTCAGTGTTCTCCATGTCTCCTTGGGCCTTTCAGCGTTCTTACAGACTGTCAGGACTATAGTTATTGAGGTATGGAGAAGCTTCTTACAGACTGTCAGGACTATAGTTTTCCCTTGGAGCATGCTAAAGCTGACCTGGAGTTAAATGACCTCTGGTCCGATCTATAAGTTGCCCCTTTGTCCCCCCTTGAGAGTTATATATGAGTACGTCCAAGCAAGTCTGGAGTTAAATGACCTCTGACCTGATCTATAGACAGAAATTAGGTTGCTTTCCTTCTTTCACTTTCAGTCCATAATGTTCCATCCCACCATCTAATCTAAAATATCCTTTAGTATTAGATGACTTGCCCTCTGAAAGCTCTGGCTAGTTGTTGCATGTAATTACCTTTCATGACTCCACAGCCTAATGGATGGCACTTTCTTAACATATCCTTTTTGCTGAAGCATCTTGCTGTTTTGTTCATTCTCTCCCATTACTTTCTCAGTCTATGATCTCATGGCCAACCCAGAAACCAGCCAACCAAAATCATTTTAAAACCCCCCTTTGTGCTTCATACCTAGCCTAACATCTCGTTTTGAGCTTCAAGATATACCATTCTTTGTTTTATTGGAGAGATCCCTCTCCGGATCCAGGAGGGCTAGATCCTAGGGCCCCAAAGCGGTTCTGATGTTGTCTCATCTTTTGTTCTTACCAATCTAGCCAAAACATGGTAACCCCAACATAATGGCGATTCCACTGGGGAAGAGACCACTTTGCCTTTAGATTTGCATCTCATTGCTGATGGTGGACAGCAGCCTGCTTCAAACAGTAAAATTCATCCACCTAATGACTCCACACTCCATAATCCTCAAAGACTCCACTGGAGGAAGAACCTGAAAGATGGCTAGACCTCATAGAAGGGTAGAACATACGGGTTGGATTTGGTTTAAGGAATTCATTGTTTTTGTTTATCACTATGTTATATCCTACTTCAAGTCTGATCAAGTGTACCAAGATGAGACCCACATTGAGTATGGGAAAGATCTCAAGCCTCAGTCTTTAGACCACGAGCAGACCTGTACCCCTGTGAAGAACCTGGTGGAACAAAAGGCTCATGTTGTATCTCCCACCCCTAAAGAAGCTTCAAGCAGCCATGAGCCCATTTTTACACCACCTACACCTACGAAGGTCATAGAAAGATATAAGCCTCTGGTTTTTCCTTTTATCTTCCAACCCCTTCCTTCAGAACTTATAAACCATCTACCTCTTTTTGATGGAGAAAATAAAAGGGCCACTACCGAAGAACATGTTCAAAACCTCGAGGATTTACTTGAATTGTATGAAATAGAAGAAGAGGATGTGCGCATTAGAATGTTTTCCTTGTCATTACAAGGAAGCATCAAGAGTTGGTTCAAAGGCCTTCCAGCGGCAAGCATTTTCAGCTTTCATCAATTTTCTCAAGTTTTCCTTGACAAATGGGTGGCCCCAAAGAATGTTCTTCTCATCCTAGAAGAATATCAGAATTTGAGAAGGCAACCAAGAGAGACTGTGCAGAATTTTTCAGCCAGGTTTAATAAGGTATATGATGCAATACCTTCAGATATAAATCCACCTTTGGGATGGGCACTACTGCACTATCCTAGTTCTTTTGATCCTGAGTTGGAATTCCATATAAGGGAAAGAGAGCCTTCGAGCCTGGAGGAAATGAAGAATATAGCAGTCACTGTCGAATACAACATAAAGTGCAGGGAGGAAAGATTAAAAGCAGCAAAGAAAGACCGAGCAGGGAAAATAGCGCAGATCTCTTTAGAGAACAAGCTGGAAAGATTGATAGAGACTGCCAACACCCTGCTGAACATAGAAGAGGAAGAATATGAGGTTGAAACTGGAAATGATGATTGGAAGCGACCTGCACCTTTTCCTCGAAAAGAACAAGCCAGATCACTGCAAGACATGAATTACATTCAAATCTTGTATGATGAACATAATTTTGAATAAGAAGATGAGCTTGCAGTTTTCTATGAAGAAAGACTTGCCGAGAGTCCCAAAGATTTGATGGGTGACGTTGCTTATAATTATGATTTGTCTGATGATGGTTTTTTCTAAAGGGAAACTGAGCTTGCAAGGCCATCATCAGTAGATTCATGGAAGGAAGATCACGACCATCAACTTCAAGAAAATGATGAGCCAATGCAGGCCATCTATGATACTGATGGAGAAAGCGTTGAAAGCATGATAGCAGATGAAGATTCCTTGAATCTTCTCTCTGCTTTATATCCGAACATTAGTTATACTTGCCAAGAGGACGGAAGCCAGCAGCTCTTCAGCGCAGGGGACAAGGAGGAAAAAGGTGAAGAAAATCTTGAGTAGAATGAATATCCGGAGCCTTATCCTGAAAGGATTAAGGTAATCAAAGAAGCCCCTGCTCAAGAATATGTTAATTTTTTCACAGAGTTCAGTCCGTTTCGGCAGAACCAGCCTGCCCTACTAGAGGACAGTACTGTCGAATATAATGAGCCCTCCAGTTCAGGCTGCAGTGAAGATGAGGGAGACCTTATTTCCCACAGACATCTTTGTCTTGATCCAGAGGAAGAAGAGGTATTCCTGGTTTATGCTCATCTGCCAAATACTCCCAACCAGGAAAAGGAGGAGTGTGATTACAAAGGCCTCACTGCAGATGCAGTGATCGAAGCTGCCCAGGACACAGACAGCCTACCAGCCATGGCAGTCCTTAAAGAAGAAAGTTTATATCATGTGTTGATTGATACTGTGGCGGAATACATGGAGGCCCTGATTGGCTCAGCTCCTCAAGCATCAATCCTTTGCAAGAGCAAAATGCATCAGAATTGGTCACCACTGCTGGTGGCCTCAGTTTTGAAGATCCACATGCAGAGCATCCTATGGTTGTCTCTGATGAGCAGTCAGTTCTTGTTTCCCTTTTTGCTATTACTTGACTGGCTGCATTGGCATTATTGTATCACCTAGAGCATCAGAGATTTCTAGTTAGAGTAGGGTAGGTAGGAAAAGCTCAATAAAGCTCCGCCTGCGAGCAGATAGTTAGTTTTTTTTAATTTATGCAAAGTCCAGCAAGCCAGGCAATCTAATCCTGGCTTGACTGTTTTTCAATTTCTATCTTAGAATGTAGAGAAGAAATCTGCTAGACAGTTTAATCTTAGTAGATATTAGATTAGGTAGAGAAGCTATGAGGCCAACAGTCTAATCTGGTCTCATGAAGTAATAAGGGTAGAAGTAGAATAGGTATATTTTCCTGTTTGTAAAAAATTGATGATGAAAAGGGTCTGCAAGTCCAAATGCACCCAAAAGAAAAATGTTAGGACTATAGTGTGGGTAAGTAGTTGTTTGGGAGAAATTTTACTGCTGATGTGATGTCTTCATGATTTGTGGCAGTTGATCAAAGATAGGAAAGAATTAGTCAAGTACCAGGCATCTGGCCTACACCAAAGATTATCCTATGAATTCTTGACTCCTTCAAGAAGAAGCCATCCCCATGTGGAGCCACTGTTAGCCCCCTATAAATTTTTTGACAAGAAAACAGGGGGCTAAAAATTTTCTGAGCCTTCAAGGAATGCATTTCCTCTGAAAACACATCATCCTTGAAGCCTTCTGTTAGTGTCAGTCTAGTCATTGCCTTCAGTCACTATTCAGAAGTTGTTATCTCCACAAAGTGATGTCCTTGCCTTCAGAGAATTTTTCCTCAGCATGTTCAGTGCCAAATCATCCTCCAAGTGGATCCATCAGAAACAGCCCGAAAATAGCTTTCCAACGGCATACTACACTCTCAAAAATGATTGCTGGAGTGAATTCTATGCCTATGTGAAGTAAAAGCCCTCATACCCTCATATACCCCCTATTTCCCACTTTTCCCTTTAAACTTTGTTTTACCAAAGTTTTTTATCCTTTAAAAAACCCCTTTTCCCCCTTTCCGATTATAGATTTGCATTATAAATCACTTTATATACGAATGCGATTTAAATATAAACCACTTCCCCTCCATACTTAATTCAAACTTTATAATAAACATTTTGAATGTTTTATTATTAACCCCATTGATCGCAATACTGAACCACTTCACTGACCATACCCTGTAGAACTCTATTATAAGTCCCTTCCCCCTTATGTAATTGCAATCGCAACCTTTCCAAATCGCGGGTTTATTTAAAGTGCCAATCACAAGTATTTGCGACGCGATTGATCGCATCGCAATATACCCCGACACAATTGATCGCACCAAAATCCGATCATCGCAATCGCACAATCCTCTGATCGCATAATCGCAAGTCCTTCCCTCCAATCCTCCGATTTCTCCCGTCCTTTGATTGACCCGATCACTCCCTTCCTCCGATTGACCCGATCGCGCCATCCCCCGATCTGCCAGATCGCAAGTTCCCCTCCGATTGCACCGCGGGTTCTATTCTGCTGATTGCGATTACCCTCGCTCCCGATCTCCGATGTGATTGACCTTGGGCCCACCGTACCATACATCCACCCATTCATATAATAAAGGGTTTTCCCCTTTGTAAATTGGAAATTTGTTATGTTTCGTTTTTACAAGGGTTTTCCATTCCCCTTTCCTAATCGCATCGGAATTTTTGTGTTTACCACTCCGCCCTACTCCTGACTCTAATTTCTGATTGCGATTCATACCCTCGGTCCCACCGTTTAATGCCTCCGCCATTCATAACAAAAACCCCTCTTTCCTTTGTAATGTTAAAAAATTACCTGTTTTGTTTATACAAAGGCATTTTCTCCAATCGCATCGGAAGGTTTTAGTTCATATATCACTCCGCCCGCCCGCTCCGATTCTGATTGTGATTACTGTTTGTTATATAATATCCCTCCCCCCGCCCGATTCCAATTGCGATTTATGTAAATCCTGCCTCCTCGCCCTTCCTTCCTATTCACTATTTTTCCCTTTCACTAAAGGCAGTTTTCTTCAACGGCAAGTGGAAAGTCTGAAAGTCTGAGGTCTGAAAACCCAGAAGTAGGGTCACAGGAATCAAGGCGTAGTTTGAAGACCAAATGCACACGCAAGAAGCCATATCTGTGTTAATGTCAGCATAATACTTTCTCCAGAGAGACTACCTTTCAGCGTTCTCCATGTCTCCTCGGGCCCAGAAATGGTTAATTGCACTGACAGAAGCTTCTTACAGACTGTCAGGACTATAGTTATTGAGGTATGGAGAAGACGCGGACTTTCAAATAGTTCATCAGTTCCAGACAGCTAGAGAGGACTACAAAGAGCACATCAAAGGACAATCTTGACCTGTGAGAGATCTCTAAACAAACTACAGATTACATCACAATGCCATTAAGCAGAGTGGGCTCGAGCTCCTCCACCACTCTACCTTAATTGACTCATTTAATTTGTATCTACTCCTGCTATTATCCATTCTCCTATATGAAATCCCCGAGAACATATTGAAGAGGTTGTTGTTTGGCTGCTGCCGTTGTAGTTAGAGGGATTCGGTTTTGATTAGAATAGTCTTAGGAGGAAATAACAGAGTAGTTTGTATGTAGTAGGCTGGGAGGAGAATCTTGGATTGTAACAGCCATTGAGCTCAGTGTATGTGATTGGTTTTGCATTAATTAATCAAAGCACATTTCACAAGATCCTGGTCTATTACTATTGGTGATGTTTTCCTAACACTGTTTATTACATTTTCATGCTGTTCATTGTTCTTCTGGGCTTGCATCAGAAATATGGCATAGGATTTACCCTTGTTAGGTACCCCATGTCTCTGCTCTCCTTGCCTTCAATGTTTTCTGCTAAATGTGTTAT
The DNA here is from genome assembly GCA_034641835.2 of Pinus albicaulis. Lineage (NCBI taxonomy): Eukaryota > Viridiplantae > Streptophyta > Pinopsida > Pinales > Pinaceae > Pinus > Pinus albicaulis. The sequence goes on from CM076581.1 coordinate 1,552,699,911, forward strand.
CTAAGGGTTGAGTTTAGTTAATTTAACCAGTGTAGTGAATGTTATTGCTTGCTAGCTGATGTATGAATTGAATGAATCTGTTCTTAGATGTTCTTGTTGGGTTTAAGCTGGAATATTTGGGAACACTGGGGATTAGAGTTAGCCCTATCCACTAGGATCCTTGTGCGAGCAGCTGGCCTTTCTAAGATCTCTCTGTTAAACTTATCTCTGTTGTCCCTTGGAACATGCTAAAGCTGACCTGGAGTTAAATGACCTCTTGTCCGATCTATAAGTTGCCCCTTTGTCCCCCCTTGAGAGTTATCTATGAGTATGTCCAAGCAGGTCTGGAGTTAAATGACCTCTGACCTGATCTATAGACAGAAATTAGGTTTCTTTCCTTCTTTCACTTTCAGTCCATAATGTTCCATCCCACCATTTAATCTAAAAGATCCTTTAGTATTAGATGACTTTCCCTCTGAAAGCTCTGGCTAGTTGTTGCATGTAATTACCTTTCATGACTCCACAACCCAATGGATGGCACTTTCTTGACATATCCTTTTTGCTGAAGCATCCTGCTATTTTGTTCCTTCTCTCCCATTACTTTCTCAGTCTATGATCTCATGGCCAACCCAGCAACCAGCCAACCAAAATCATTTTAAAACCCCCCTTTGTGCTTCATACCTAGCCTAACATCTCATTTTGAGCTTCAAGATATACCATTCTTTGTTTTATTGGAGAGATCCCTCTCTGGGTCTAGGAGGGCTAGATCCTAGGGCCCCAAAGTGGTTCTGATGTTGTCTCATCTTTTGGTCTTGCCAATCTGGCCAAAACATGGGAACCCCAACAGTATCGATCCTAACACCTGTGGATTATGAGTGCACAAAATCAACTTGCCCTCACTTCCATTGCAAAATAAAGAACCCTGTGGTCTACATGTAACATTAATTCATCAAGAAAAGTTAAGGGATCTATGCATCAATCCAGCAATGCATTAAATCACCATGCACACACATAGAATTACATAAAGTAGAAATAAAATTTCATTATTTTAACCACTAAAATATTACATAACATCTAATGGCACCTTGCCTCACCAGATCTTCATTCTAATGGCCACCTCTCTTCAATGCCCAAAGGCTACAATTTATAGAGGAAATTAAAATATTGTGGATAATTTCAAGATCCATGATCTTCTCCATAAATCTCTCAACATGATCCTCTCCACAAAAATCTCAACATGATCCTTTTCACAAAGCCCTCAACATAATCCCTAAGGTCCCTTATATATCTACTTTTTCAAGATTTTTAACAAATACCCTACTTTTTGGCCCGTTTTTCTCATCATCACCTACTAGAAGTCGTTCTTATTGATTTTTTAGAGGATGGATTGGTGTTTCTACATCACAAATTAGTTGTTGAAAATTTTGGGTGTTGAGTACATATCATATCATGCATGTTCGAATTATTTTATTCTATATAGAGGAGAATATGCAAACAAAATAGATATGTTCTAAATGTGGGTATGTCAGGTACTCTAATTAAAAAGGAAAAGAGAAAATCACATGGTCCTCCTCATAAGATATTGAGGCACATGCCTATAATCCAAATGATTCAAAGAATATTTTTTTGCAAAGAATTAACTATGTTGCAGGGATGGCATGCTTCACACAGAAGTGAGTCAGGATTTATATGAATCACAACAGATTCAATATCCATGAAGCATATAGAGGATACATGGCCTGAAAAATTCAAGGATTAAGTACGAATTCTACGACTCAACATAGTTATGGATGGTGTTAACCCATATTCCCTCCAAAACACCAACCGTTCTGTTTGGCCCGTAGTAGTGTTCAATAAAAAAGAATGAACATCTTATGTTGGCTCTCATAGTCACTGGTAGAAGACAAGTGAAGAATATAGATGTCTAATTACAACCATTGGTATATGAATTGAAGGAATTATGGGAAAGGATGCATGTATATGATATATCAATACCCATCGCAACAGAGAGGAGTTTTATGTTGTATGACATATGTGCTTACACCATACATGATTATCCATTCTTAGGAGTTTTCTCTGGTAAATTAAATTCTTATTGATTTTTTTAGTAACAATATTGTTTTGTATATTAATTTAATTCATTGCAATTGTTCATATATTCATGGTTTCTAACGAGTCGACCTGTATACAATAATTTTGTAGATCTTGTAACAAAAGGGTATTATGGATGTAAATGTCCTGGACAGTTTTTTAAGGCTAGGTGGTCTGACCACCTATGAAAGCTAGTGTATGACTACTCTAGGGTATTCCTCCCTGAAGAAAACCTTATAGAAGAGAAACATCCACTTTCAATGATAAACCAGAGAGAACCCAAAGGCCTACAATAATTAGATCAATTGAATTGCTTAGAGCATATCATAGAGAGTATGAAAAGGATTTTTTTTTAAATGTTTGATTCAAATGGGGAGCCTCTGTTCGATGATCCATAATTCTTTGACACCTATGTTGAGAAATTTCCCATTGGGATGAAAAGGAAATTTATCTTTTATGAGATCCCGTATTGAGAGCATAACAAGATTTCCCACTTAATATATCCCATGGATATATTTACAAAATTTTCATCTTCTTTATCGAGGCATATATCATCGAAATAAAGTGATATATTGACTGTTAGGAGAGATATTATTTTTTCAAAAACTAAAAAGAAAAATTGGCGAAGACAAGAAACTAGAGAGTCTAGTCCCTCTTGGTCTTCCAAAGAAGGTGAAGACCCATAGATTTTAAAGAAAGATGACTTTCTTTGGCAAAGGAATTTATAATGAGTGTTAGGGTTCCTTCTTTATATGGGTCTTCACTACAACGCTGCTTCACTTTGGAATACTTTTTTTTGGGGTTGAAATCACATGACTATTTGAACATTCTAACTGTACGTATGTCAAAAACATGATATTATTATTATTATTATTTTATTTTATTTCATGAGACATTTGATAATAAACTTGTGTATAATTTACTATTTATTTTGTATTTTCGTTATCCTCTGCTCATGTGTGGGTTTGTGAACCATGACTTCCCCCAAGACCTATGACATGCCATATCTAAATTATATGCATTTGTACGTTGTATCACGTTAAAGGATATTCATATGGCTAGCATTCCATGGTGGCATCAAGAGAACATTGAGATTGTTTGTATACATGTTTGAGGAGGAAGTACCAATGAGTTTCATGGACTTGCAAGTTCAAATTCTAGTTCACCTAGTAGATGAGGTTGAATTGATTGGGGTAGTTTATTGTCGTTGGATGTTCTTCCTAGAGAGGTACATGAAGAAATTCAAAGGTTATGTTCGACAAAGGGAAAAAATTGAGGGCTCTATGGCAGAGGGGTATATATTGTGTGATTCTTTCTATTATTACAGTGAGTACATCGAGTAGATAATGGATGTCAGTGAGGGATGCATAACACAATAATGTCGAGTTTAATTCGAGTTCAACCAATCTAGTCGTGCTAGCGACCACGATTAAGACCTAATGTAGGGGACATTAGGTTACACTAGAAATATATAAGAGATCATTCCACTGGATTTCTCTTCATTTGAATGTGTTATTTTGAGCTGCAAGTGGTGGGATACCTTTGATAGGAATAAAGTAAAGGAAGATTGTGATAGTGAGATGATATATGTCAACTCTAGAAAGTTGTGGAATGAAGCTAGGGAGCCTTGTGTTTTCCCAAAACACTACAACCGAGCTGTTTTTTAACCCAGATGTGTTGGATAGGGAATGGTGGTTCGTATTAAGATGAGACCCTAGATAAAAACATATTTTTGAGAACAACAGTGATATCATGCCAAGTGAGGAAGATAATTAGAGTGATGGAAATGGAGAATGATGTGTAGTTGTGTTATTTCATAATATATACTATTGTTGTATGTTTTTTTTATCATTATTTTGCTAATTATATTGTTTTTTTATTCATATTGTTGGCATTTTATAATATAATTGGTGAGATTTATAAACATTTTTACATGTTTTTTTGCAATAGAAACATTTTTGTAGTACTTAAAACTAAGTATTTCCAATCGGGTGCATTATTTATGATAGTAAGGATTGAAGCTCACAACCCTTCTCAAATAGGAAAATGAGAACAAAATAATGAATTTGCGATGGTGATTAAGAGACATTTGTTTGAATCTCAAATAGAATTGGTGATGTATTTTTTTCCTATTTAGATTATGTGAAATAAATATCTATTTTTTTATGTATTTCTAACTAAATTATTTAATGTAGACATGTCTTTATCATTTTGAACATGGTGTAATATTAGCTTACATAAATGTGAAAAACATGAATTTTAGTGACTATGTGGAAAGATAATAATTTTTTTGAGTTTTTCATTAAGAAATAATGAAATATATTATTTTTCAAAATTTTAAATCTAATATAATATCATTTTTGTATTATTTAAGTCATATTTATTATTAAAATGAGCTAAATTTAAATGAGTACAATAGAAAATAAAGAACCAAACTAGCATCAAATAGAAGTTATATTAAATCTAAATTAATATCAACGAGAGACACTCTACAACTTAGTATGAGAGAGATGTTGTCACGTAATGTTACAATTAAAAATAGTAAAATAATAATTTAAATTAGAAAAATAAAAATAGTAATAAAAAAAGAAATTAATGTTGGTCATAGTTACAATACTTCAATTTACACCTTATTCTTATATAACTTGATATAGAGATATAAAGTAACCGGAAGTAAAAATAAAAAAATCTAGCTTTTATTATGAGGAAGAAATGCAATGAGTAAAAAAATATAATTTACAGTTTACTATAAGGAATAAATGTTATTTTTCACACGACAAAGAAATAATATTAATGATATTACATTATGTGTAATTCATTTTATGTTCCATTTACATGTGATATTTAAAACAAAATATATTTATAACCAAAACTTATTTATTAATACGTAAAATGATTCAATGTTCAGATTAAATAACATAATTTTATAGATACTTTATATAGAGAAAATTAAAGTAATTGAAATTTAAAAATTTCTTATATTTTCACTTAAGTGGGAAAGATTGAGAGAATTCTTTTTCCATTAATAATTTCTTTCTAATTCAATGTATGAGAGATATTTGTATATTTTCAATGTTTAATATGGATTATATATGTAATAATTTAGAAAATACTAATAATAAAAATTATTAAATGTATACATACAAGAAAATATTATGAGGGGGCATAATTTAACATTTTAATATGGAGAACGTAAATTATAAATAAAACATTTCAGTGTCAACTACATATATATTATGCCAACCAAGATCCATCTTAACTTAATCTACCAAATGCCTAGAGGGGTCAAACCTCTTTTCATTCTAAAAGATGTTTGCATATCAGGAGCTTTGATCCCTCTCATCCCTTGGTAGATCTAGAGTTAAGATGGATCTAGGATGCAGGTTCTAAAATATTGTGACTTCAATTTTTTTAAATTTAACAATAGATTGAATTTTAGAAGCCAATATTGAAGTAGTTAAATTGTATTTTTTAATAATTTTTTTTAATTATGCTTATTTCTATTATAATGTATAAAATTACAATCATACTTCAGGACAGGGGTTACTGGCCTAACCAACCTCTATTTGATGAAAACTGTTCAAAAAATAAAATAAAATGGGTTGCCCTTCAGGGGGAAACCAGCCCTTAACGAGTTCAGAAATTTAAAAAATTGGTTTCCCTTCAAGGGGAAACCAACTATTAGCATAAACAAGAGTGACATAGTTTGCAGGAAGAGACACTGATAGGCATAAAAGCCATAAAGGAGCATATATAAACTGAAAGAAAGAAGTGCCAAGGAGCTGTAGCTACCGGTTCTGGGCTTTATTGTTCTCCTATTGAGGATTTACCTCGATTATGAAACAACCATAATCAGACATGGTTTCGATATCCTTCTTTGAGAGCTGGGGGGGGCAGCTTTGAAGATGAAGTGGAGATCATATCAATCTGCTTGGCCAAAGCTAAGCGAGGGGTGTTGTCTGCCGCTACTTTTCTTTTCTCAGTGTCCTTCGATGGGCTGCTCCAACCACTGTCTAAGTCATCCGCCAAGTGTTTGACAGGGAGTCCGATGGATTTTCGAGGCATAGGGGAAGATGAACACGATATTGTTAACTTTCGCAACATTTTCCTGCTTCCTGAGCCAGAGAGGTGATGCTGCTCCTTCGAGAGGTCGAGAGAATTTGGGGGTTGAGAAACTCAATTTATTCTAGAGTGACAGAGAGGGAAAAAGAGTCTGTAGAAAATCCAGGAGCTGGAGCATGGATGGAGTGCCTCTACCGCCTCAATGACGACAACGCATTATGTGGCATCTTGACATGGAATCAATGGGATGGAGGGTCTGCAGGGCTGGGGAAGAACTCATATAGGGAGACACGCAAGGAGAAAAGAAGAGGGCAGAGGCGTGATAGAGGAGGTCTGTGGAGAATGAAATTCGAAAGCGTAAATGAAACTAATGAGAGCCATCAGCCATAAATGGCCAGCTTGAGAGAGCACAGTTCGAGGGGGGGAGTGAATTTCGCGAAGTGTCAGCATTCTCCCCTCTACATTATATTTATGGTCTTCACGTGGGAGGGAGGTGCTGCCATATGATGCATCCAGGTGCCCCTGCATTGAATGACCAGGTGGAATCCCGCATTAAAGAAATCAATCACCTGCATCCTGTTGAAATTTGTAACAAGAAACAGTGAAATTGGCAACCATAAACAACATGACAAAACATACACTAGTGTGGGACCACAGGTCACACAGTGATGGGTCCAAGCGATACATTAGTGTGCAATTCAATTAATTTAATAAATTGGAAATGTGTCTAATTTAATTATCCCTTAATTAAATTGGACAATAAAATGTAATCTTATCGCATAATCACTTGTAATAGTTAACTGAGTGTGATAAACTCAGTTAGCTCATGAATTTCGAGTTGAGGGTGGTTGGTGAGGCATGCAGAGTCATTCTATGTGTTTTAGAGTTCAAGTTGTAGTTAAGTGCATGAGTTTAATTCATGAGAAATCAATTAACTCAGTTAATTGAGTTAAATTCAGTTGAAATAGTTGTAATTGTTTGTTGCACTAGTGAGAGATCAAGTGAATTAAATAAGATTTAATTCACATGCAGTGACCTGCCATGCAACTGGTGATTTACTATTAATATCTGCATGCATGTCAGTTCCAATGGAGACCCAGTTGAGGCAAAGGTTAAAGGGAATTTGACTATCAGTTGTGTTATCAGCAAACTTCCCAGATGCAGTTAAAACACCATAGGATTTCCCATGATACTAGCGCAGTTGAGAAAGGATAAAATTCCTAAGGAACAGGGATTATATTCCTCATGAATTTTTTGAGTGAGGAAGGCTGAAGACGGGCTTAGAATTGGCTAAGTGTTGGCCCAATTTTGTCTAGATCAGTGTGAGACAGTTGTGAGAGTGTAGCAGACTCTTGTGAGAAGAGTGCATTGTAATTGTTTCATGATTCCTTGGTTGAATATACAATAGAATATAGAAGGGTTTTGTGCAGCAAACTTTCCCCGGGAAAATATCTGTGTTGTCATTTGATTTTCTTATTTCTTTACTTGTTGTGATTGGTGATCATTTTTATTTTTCGCAATTGATTTGTAGAATGATTTAGTATCTTGCTTTAGTAGATTGCATGATTGGACTGAATCCATTGGTATACGTATTTTTTTTTATAATTTATACATGGTATCAGAGCATAGAAAATCACTAGAGTGGAGGAGAGTTTGAGTTTGTGAATTAATGGAATTCGAATTTGCAAAAGTATTCTTGGTGCGACAGGCAAATCAGGATTGAAATGGAATTCAATGGCTTGATATTGGAGTATGCACTTGAGATAAGTTCCAATTATATTGCATGGAAAGATAGGATGGAGGTAGTACTGGAGGACAATGGGTTGAAATAATTAATTGATAATGACATTCCCAAACCTGTTGTAGTAAATGCCACAAATCTTGATGCTTGGAAAAAGAAAGTTGCAAAGGCGAGGAGGTATTACCGGAGGGAGTATGAGACCACATTGTCTCAAGTATCCATGGCAAAGAGACACCATATGAAATGTGCAAATATTTGACAGATCTGTTTCAAAGCACTAGTGATCATAGAAAATTCACATTGAAGGACAAGCTTAGGAAAATAAAATGAAGAAGGGCGACACTATTTCAAAATATTTAACAAAGTTTGTCCAATGTTGGGATGAGCCTCGGAGCATCGGAATTACTATCGTGGATGATGACTTGGTGAGCCTAGCTCTTCTAGGACTTCCCAATAGTTGGCATAGTTATCAGGACTCTATCAATGGGAGGGAGAAGCTCCCAGATTGGGAACGACTTTGTTCATATTTGGTGCAAGAAGAATTCAGGCGGAATACTAGGGATGGATCTTCATCTAAGACAGATGATGAAGAAAATTATCTTCTGCCAAGGTGAAGAAAGGGAAAGGAAAGAAATCCTATTCCAAATCTGAGACCAATGAAGAAGGCAAGGAGCGCGATATGTCCAGAGTGAAGTGTTTTCATTGTCATGAGCATGGACATTATGCCACTAATTGTCCACAAAAGAAGAAGAACAAGAAGGCTTCAGGATCTGCAGCTTGTGAGGCTTTAGCCTTGCAATTTGAGTTGGACTTCTTGCTCATTGCATGCATGGTGTCAAGTTCGATGGAATCAGTGTGGTACTTGGATAGTGGTGCTTTTTTCCACATGACAGGAGACAAAGAACTTTTCAGTAGCTTGGAGGAGAAGGACCTCTAGATGCATATCAAAATGGGTGATGACAGACGGTACAGTACTACGGGGATTGGTACAGTTAGCTTCCAGATAAATTCAAGTAAAAACTTCTTATTAAAATATGCAATACATGTACCAGGCTTCAAAAATAATTTATTTTCAGTCGCAATGTTGGAGGATAAAGGTTATGATGTGGTTTTCAGTGAAGGAAAATATTTCCTTCGACAGAAAGCCACATGACAAGACAAGAATATTTGGATTCATGTCAAGAATATCTATAAACTTGATGTAGATGGTTGTGCAACATTGATGGTTAAAGAAGACAAAGTGGTGAGCCGAGATGAGGGTGAGTTATGGCATAAGAGATTGGGCCATCTACCCCATGGAGCTTTGAAGGTCATGCAACAGATTTCTACAAGGCTTATAAATGGTATTCTTGCGTAGATAGACACATGCAAGGGATATACCATGGGGAAGTGTGAGAAAGCCATGCAATTGTCCCTTGAGAGGGAGCTTGATTTGCATGAATATGATGAAATCTTGGTTCCTAAGGATGAACCTTAAGATGTGGAGCAGCCACAAGACGAGGATTATGGAGTGGCAGAAACCCCTCATGTAGAGACCTCAAGGAGGGGTAAATTTCGAGCCAGATGGGCAGAGGGAGTACATGCAGCTATACCTCTAGGTGTGAGGTGGGGTGATGTGAAAAATTAATCCCAAGAAGAAATTGGGCAAGGTCCTAGAGATTGTGTGTCTCATGGATCAAACCTATCTATGAGGAGCCCACAATACAATAGTAGCAGGATTGGTTAGATTTTTGCAGTCAGATGTCAGGAATACAGAAATGAGAGTGACAGGTGTCGGATACTGGAGTGCAGATCATAGTTGGCAACAATGCAGAGTGCATGGATGTAGATGTCAGTAGCAGAGAGAGTCCAGTAGACATGTGCAGTAGCTAGCAGCAGTCAGAAGACTCTAATGACAGATACATTATACTGATTTAGTTTTTTGGAGCCTATTCAGTTTCAGAAGTGTTGCATGAAAAAGTTTCATGTGCGAGAAACACTAGAGAAGTTTTGCATGCAAGAGTTGCATGTGCAAGAAACACTAGAGAAGTGTTGCATGCAAGAGTTGCATGTGCGAACAACACTAGAGAAGTGTTGCATGCAAGAGTTGCATGCCGCATGCAAGAGTTGCATGTCGCATGCAGGAGGTGCATGTGCACATGCAAGGACATTCCAAGGTACCAGATCGAGACACATTGATTCCTTTCTTGTTGATAGGGAGTGTTGAAATTTGCAACAAGAAATAGTGAAATTGGCATCCAAAAACAACATGACAGCACACACACTAGTGTGCGACCACAGGTCACAAAGTGATGGGTCCAAGCAATACATTAGTTTGAAATTCAATTGATTTAATAAATTTTAAATATGTCTAATTTAATTATCCCTTAATTAAATTTGACAATAAAATGTAATATTATCTCATAATCACTTGAAATAGTTAACTGAGTATGATAAACTTAGTTAGCTCATGAATTTCGAGTTGAGGGTGGTTGGTGAGGCATGCAGAGTGATTCTATGTGTTTTATATTTTAAGTTGCAGTTAAGTGCATGAGTTTAATGCATGAGAAATCAGTTAACTCAATTAATTGAGTTAAACTTAGTTGAACTAGTTGCAACTGTTTGTTGCACTAGTGAGAGATCAAGTGAATTAAATCAGATTTCATTCACATGCAGTGATCTGCCATGCAACTAATGATTTAATATTAATAGCTACATGCATTTCAGATCCAGTGGAGACCCATTTGATAAAAAGGTTAAAGGGAAGTTGACTATCAGTCGTGTTATTACAAAACTCCTTAGATGCAGTTAAAACACCACAAGATTACCCATGATACTAGTGCAATTCAGAAAGAATGAAATTCCTAAGGAATAGGGATTGCATTCCTCATGAATGGTGTGAGCAAGGCAGGTTGAAGACAAGCTGAGAATTGGCTAAGTGTTGGCCTGATTTTGTCGGGATCAGTGTGAGGCAGTTGTGAGAGTGCAACAGACTCTTGTGAGAAGAGTGCATTGTAATTGTTTCATGATTCCTTCGTTGAATATATAATAGAATATAGTGGAGTTTTTAGCAGCAAAATTTCCTCAGGAGAATATCTTTGTTGTGGTTTGATTTGCTTCTTTCTTTACTTGTTGTAATTGGCAATCGTGTTTATTTTCTGCAATTGATTTGTAGAAGGATTCAATATATTTCTTTAGTAGATCACATGATCGGATTGAATTCATTGATATACATATTATTTGTATAATTTCTACACATTCGGGGCATATTTTTTAATAAATTATTAATAATAATATTTTATATTAAAAATTGAATGAGTTACACATTTTTGTTTTATTAAAAAATACCTAAAATATTTTAACTTTGATTACTTTTTCCCTGTGAATATTGAAATATTTTACTAATTAAGTTTATTGAATATCAATGTACTATATAAGCAATATAAAATATTTATCATAGTTTCAACCATATTAAACTTTGTAATTTATAAAAATATCTTTCCATTTTTCTTAAAGTAAGTAATTTTGCATGCAATTTCATATATAAAAGTTTGATTTAAGTTCACCAATACATAATCTATAATAAATATTATTTCATAAAAATAGACATCATGATGATAACCATATAACAATCATAAACATCATCTAAGATAAACATTCACATTCACTACCATCATCTAATTATATACACCTCTAGCACATATAAATGTCATTCTCTAGCACACACATATAATAATCTAACAGGTCATCATCATCTTGATCGCATCTAAAAAAGCACAAACATTCTAATCTAACATCATCACCACACACATCCTCAAATTAATATAAATCTCATGTCAAATAACAATTATCACATACACATCTACCTGCAAGCACATTAAATGAACATATTTAGCATGACCTAACAATATACACATCAACACCAACATATAATTAAGTACATAAACATGAAAAAAAACGATGCACCACACACACACACACACACACACACACACACACACACACATATATATATATATATATTGTAATATTCCTAAATTAGCTTACAGCTAATTGGAATATTAATGTTTTGTTTTTTCACTTAGATAGGTGAATAAGTGGGTAGGGAGACCCATAAATCTCTTTATAAAGAATAAAACCACTTCTCATGTGAAAGTGGATCATCATTTACGCTTAATAAAGCACCCTAAGGTGTGAACAGGGGCTAGAGCATGTGGACTAGGTCAATATTGACCAGATCAACAACACTGTTATAGAGATCATGGAGGATTAATGGAGGACAACACAGTCATTTAGGAGTAGTGTATGCATGAGAGTAGCTCATTTATTGAGTGGGGCCCAGGGTGAGGAAGCTCACAAAGTATACAAGGAAGAAGATGGCAGCATTAGAAGACATGGATTTGTATTATTTTTTTTGATATTTTTAGATCTGGATTTTTCATGTGACATATCTATGCATGCTTTTGTTGTTTAGCAGGGTTTGCTGTGTTGTTTAGCACAAGGGTGTTTCTAAGCGGAAATCCCACCCTCACCCTCAGGGGACTTAGAGTTCATACTCAGGAGAGGTTATCTTGAGTTGCATTACCACTATCTGGAATTTTTCTAAGCTTTAGTCTCATATACATCGCAGTTATGTTTAGAGTTGGGTTGTGTTGCAGGGGTGTAGCAGTGGAGGAGAGAGATCTCCAATATCTGAGCTAGTTTTCCATTGGAGGGATCATAATTTCATTCGGAAGCTTGTGAGGAAATTATTAGGGCTTCATTTCATATTTTTTTACCAGGCCAAGTAGCTATCATCAGCTATAACACAATTTCCCTCAAGGACTGCGTTATTTTAGAGAGCAGTTGCAACATTGGGTTTATTACCCTAGTTGGAGGAGTTGTGTTTCCTTTGAGGGGATAAGCCCTTCATTTATGATATCTATTGGAGGAGGATTAACCATTGCACATTTCGTATCAGCCACCTCCTATCAATGATTCAATTGCAGAGATTATTCAGCCCTAGGGCCAAATCTACTATTTTTGTATAGTGTGTATTTCCGGAAACATTTTCTGGGTTGTCCTGGAAATCTATTTTGGAGAATGAATCTATAGTCCTAGCATTTTTGGAGTATTATATCAGCAGAAATATATTTTTCTATATTTCATCTGCTATTCTCTCATAAACAACACAGTTTTCTGCATTCTTGTATTTCACGTATTAACAACATTTCAGATCTAGGTGTATGCTTTCATGGGAGGCTTGTTGGCCCAACTTGAGTGATCGTTTCCTCAATTCTTGTACATATTTTTGCTATTATAATCATAATGGAATGGCTATATGGTTGTCTCATGTATTGATCTATTTCTACTTCTGCATAATTCCAGTTTTATGTGCTATATTGCTGCTCTCCCAATTTTGGGATATTACAGTGGTATTAGAGCATAATCTTGGCTCAGCCTGTGTAGTTCAACCATTATGTTATCTAAGGAGGATTATCATAGAAAGGAGAAGGTCTGTAGAAGAGATGAAGGAAAAACTCCATTATCCAGAGGGAAGGAGTTCTCAAAACGTCTTCTTCAAACTATGTAGGGCATTAACAAAGACATCAAAGAGATGAGAATGTAGAGATGTAGAGATTGTCCAAGAGGGCTTGTACATGAGGAAAGATCCATATTTTCACATTATGGATGTGATCATTCAACTACACCATTAGATCTACAATGTGGTACCATGCCTACATTCTTGGAAAGAGAAGAAGAGGAAGGAGACACACCAAAGGAGGAGACTCTTGGTGACCATCTCCAGGAATATGAATCTCGTTCTAGAAGATTCAAGGAGCATCTAAACTTCCAAGGGTTTTGTCAAATCAAAGAAGACAGAAGACCCAGTAAACACAATAGAAGAAGAGGGTGCATGCAATACACTTTAGGTAGATTCTTTCTACCTACTTTTGATGGGTCACCCAAGAGCACAACCAAGGCTTGGGTAAATAATCTAGACACATATTTTCAGCTGCATCAAGTTTCAGAAGAGGAAGCCATTAGAGTAGTAGCACTACATCTTAAAGGTAACACTTATGCCTGGTGGTTTTATGAATATTCTTCATTGAATAATGAAAATAGATCTACTTATGCAAAGTTAACTAGGGTATTAGTGAAAATATTTGATCAAAGACATTCTGAAACTTCCTTGGGGGAGCTAGCCAAACCTAAGAGATCAGAACCTTGGCATGAGTTAGAAGGATCCATGAAGCCAACTCCATTTCAAAACATTGTTGAGGGGGTTAAAGAATTGCAAGATGTTTTTCCAAGGGAAAAATCCCCACTTCAGCAATAAATTTTTTCTAAAGAAGAATACATGAGGATTCCCCTTCAAGAGGGGATTAAGACAAATGATCTCTTAATGATAAGGTATTCTCCAATGATGAGGAGAAGGAAGAAGAAGAGCTGGAAAGATCCTCTAGCGCTGTGATAGCAGGAGGAGATCTACCATTATTTGGAGATGGAGATGAAGCAATTGCTTCAACTAGAGGAGCTCTTGTATCTTTGCAAGAAGTTCCAAAGGATCTCACATATGAATATCATGAGTAGCATGTGTCTATGTTGATAGGTAATGAGAAAAAAAAATGGAGGAAGTGTGTTCCAACATTGACCACAATTTTGGGGACATACACTATGATAGATCACTTCTTTATGATTAAGACTCTTGACACCTATATGACATTGGGTTTCCATGGGTTGATTACATTGGAAAAGAACACCTTAAACTGTGAGATCTTGCAAGAGGTAGGAGAAGATGAGGAGGAGCAACATCAAGTGATTGGGAACATACAAACCTATCCTTTTCTAAGGATTATGCACAAAGGCAAGAGGATGATTTGCACAGTGAGGGCAGGGAAAAATCAATCCACTCACATATACAACCTGCTCTAGTCCTTGATGTTTCATTACATGGAGGCATTCCACCAGCGACACCCCCTGATTAGAAGATTATCAAAGAGTTCTCTCAACATGGTGCATCATTGATAGACTTGTCTAAGGAATGAGCCTTGGGAGGAACTAGCACATCGCAGAGAACCTTTGATGGGTTCAAAGGACAGATGAGTAATTTTATGATATGGACATTTCCATCTCCCACTCAACTATTTGCGCTAAAATATGATCATTCGGGAATCTATGAAGGCACAAGCATGCTGTCAAAGGGAAACTCCAATCAAATGGAGTAGCAAATGATACTTCCATGCATGAGGGAGATTTTTGAATATGACAAGAGGTTATTGACACTCTTACATGCATTGGCCAAACTATGGAAGTTTTGGATGGACAGTATCTTCCAAGAGGAGGTTGACCTCCATGTACTTCAATCTTGTCTTGGGCAAGATCAGTTGCAAGGGAGGCAACAAAAGTGTGATGGCCGTACTCTAGCATGTGGCTTTGGCATTGCGCATGTCAGAGAGGAGATTTATGATGTGACAGGAGCTTCATTTCAGAATTTAACAATGTTGTCATTGTTGGGAAGCATAGATCCATATTGGGAGTCCCAACTATTGGTGGAATATTCCAAGAACCTCTTCACATGTAAGGTTCTTAATGAGCAAGTGATAGATGGGAGGTATAGAGTGGTTGATGGAGTCATTTATTTCCATGATCAAATCTACTTGACTAGAGACTCCAAGCTCAAGGAGGAGATTCTATGTGCAACATATGAGGCACTCTCTTCAGGACACGTAGACTTCATTGAGTCTTATCACACCATCATGGAGGGATTATATTGGGAGGATCTCAAAGAAGATGTGCACCAACATATCAGGATATATGTAGCTTGTTTGAAGTATGAGGAGGATAGAAACCACCTTTCAAGGTTGTTTTAGTCACATACCCTTTTGTTGGAGAGATGGAAAGGCTCATCTATGGACCTCTTCACCAACTTGTCTACAATATATGGTAAATATTATGTTTTGATTCTCATTAGGGGATTTTTGAGGTCTAAAATGGGCCTCCTAAGAAAAATGTACAAAAAAAATAAAGTTTATAAGAACCAATAGGATTCAAAATGATGATGTCAACCATGGGGGATGATTCACCATTTTTTAAGCAAAATGGTAAAAAGATTAAAAAATAATAAAATAATAAAACTACTTTTTCAAATCATATTTTCAACTTATCTCCCAAAGTTTTTACTCAAACTTCGAGTGGGAGTACTTTTTGGATGCAAAATTTAATTCCTCATATAAGGAGTACCCAAGTTGCATACTTTTGATGGATACTGCTATGCGAAAAATTAGAAATACATTAAAAAATGTGATTGCAATCACGTTTTTCGGGTATTTCTCATTTTTTGTCTAATAAAGTCCATCAAAAGTATGCAACATGGGTACTAATTCGATGGGGAATTAAATTTTGCATCCAATGAGTACTCCCGCTCGAAATTTGAGTAAAAACTTTGGGAGATAAGTTGAAAATATAAGTTGAAAATGTAGTTTTTTCTTTTTTCCCTCTAAAATTTGATGATGTAATCAAATATTATTTTATTATTTCCACTATTATTTTATAATTTCCTTAGGAGGCCCATTTCAGACCTCAAAATTCCCCTAATGTATTGATCAACTAACAATGTATGTACATTCCTTTACCATACATTTGCAGCACATAGATCCACAAGAGAGAAAACCTCTCTTTGGACTTCATCGTCCTTTTGGGACTACATTCAGTGATGGGATTGACCACCTTCTAGGGTACTTTGGGCAAGAATTGTTTTTCTTGGTTCATATTTAGGCAACACCTAATGTCCTCTACTATTTTCAAGCTCTTGAGAAGCTTATGGCAGCAAGCAAGTGGTTGGATGGCCACTTATCATATCATGTTTGGAGACATAAAGAAGCAGAAAAATGTTGGTCTCACTTGGGGGACTATTGTCACCATCCAATATGTCATATGACACTTAGTCCATGTTTCTTTTGGAGCCCATATGGTGATGACAATCTATTCACTATATGTAGGAAGGATTGGGCAAGAAATATTCCTAGAACCAAGGAGTGGGATCATGAGATTCCAAGTATCTTTTGGCTTCATGAGGACTGTACTATTGCAACCAAAGATCATCATCTCCAAATTTATCATAAATGGAGAGAGATACATCGCAAGTTGAACAATACTATCTCTCATTTCAGCCATGCAACTCCTACACATTGCAGAACAAGGGCAATGGTGATTATTTCTATAGGGTACCAAGGATGGCTCACTTTGTTTGGATGATAGCATGGAGATTAGAGTTTCTCATGGGGGTTGAGGCACACAACATTTACCATCTTGCATGCCTTGAGGAGGCCAATGGACAGCATATAACTCTTTCCATATATCTCCCACTTTTTCATGATGAGAGCTATTTGGTTTATTTACCAAAGAACTACTTGTATACTTGGGAGGAGACATATCCATTGGAGGTTTTGTAGTATCCTTGCAGTTTCTTGAGGACAAGCAACATTTTGCAAGGGGGGACTATAATATTCCTAAATTAGCTTACAGCTAATTGAAATATTAACGTTTTGTTTTATCACTTAGATAGGTGAATAAGTGGGTAGGGAGACCCATAAATCTCATTATAAATAATAAAACCACTTATCATGTGAAAGTGGATCATCATTTTAGCTCAATAAAGCACCCTAAGGTGTGAACAAGGGCTAGAGCATGTGGACTAGGTCAATATTGACCAAATCAACAACACTGTTATAGAGATCATAGAGGATTAATGGAGGATAGTGCAATCATTTAGGAGGAGTGTATGCATGATATTAGCTCCTTTATTGAGTGGGGCCCAGGGTGAGGAAGCTCACCAAGCATAAAAGGAAGAGGATGGAAGCATTAGAAGACATGGATTTTTATTATTGTTTTTTATCTTTTTAGATCTGGATTTGTCGTGTGACATATCTATGCATGCATTTGCTGTCTAGCAAGGTTTTTTGTGTTGTTTAGCACAAGGGTGTTTCCGAGTGAAAATACCACCCTCATCCTCGGGGGACTTAGAGTGCCTACTCAGGAGAGGTTATCTTGAGATGCATTATCACTATCTATAATTTTTCCAAGCTTCAGTCTCATATACAACGCAGTTCTGTTTAGAGTTGGGTTGTGTTGCAGGGGTGTAGCAGTGGAGGAGAGAGATCTCCAATTTCTGAGCTATTTTTTCATTGGAGGGATCATCCTTTCATTTGGAAGCTTGTGAGGAAGTTATCAGGGCTTCATTTCATATTTTGGCACTAGGCCAAGTAGCTATTATCAGCTACAGCGCAGTTTCCCTCAAGGACTATGTTATTTTACAAAGCAACTGCAGCAATGGGTTTATTGCCCTAGTTGGAGGAGTTGTGTTTCCTTTCAGGGGATCAGCCCTTCATTTAGGAGATCTATTGGAGGAGGATCAGCCATTGCAAATTTCAGATCAGCCACCTCCTATCATTGATTGAGTTGCAGATATTATTCAACCCTAGGGTCAAATCTATTATTTTTGTATAGTGTGTATTTTCGGAAACCTTTTCTCGGTTGTCCTAGAAATATGTTTTGGAGCATGGATCTCTAGTCCTAGAATTTTTGGAGCACTATATCAGCAAAAATATAATTTTCTATCTTTCAGTTGCTATTCTCTCATAGATAGCGCAATTTTCTGCATTCCTGTATTTCATGTATTAACAACATTTTAGATCTAGGTGTATGCTTTCATGGGAGGCTTGTTGGCCCAACTTGAGTGATATTTTCCTGAATTATTGTACCTATTTTTGCTGTTATAATCATAATGGAATGTATCTATGTTTGTCTCATGTATTGATCTATTTCTATTTCTGCATAATCCCATTTTTATGTGCTATATTGTTGCTCTCCCAATTTTGGGATATTACACACACACACACACACATATATATATATATATAAACAATTCAAATAACTACATCAAGTCAAATAAGTGCAGTCAAATATGTGATAAAACTAATGTAGTACGATCCTAGTCTACAATAAAAGACGATGGATGGGCAACTACTGCATGATAAATGCCTATCAAAATCAGCTGAGGTGGAGAATGAGGTGGTTGGTTTTTAGTAGAATACAATGAATGGCCAACTACGTCTGTGCCCTCAAAGTAGTCTGGCAAAATCTGAGGTGGAGGAGGAGGTGGCTGGTATACTTTGTGAGGAGAAACATAAGGCACATCCTCTAGCTTTGACATCTCATCATTAGGCGACTAACGAAGAGGTGTATTACTAGAAGGATCATCAACACCCTAATGGCCATGATCAAATGAGGTGGTACAACCAGAAGAATAATGATCACCACCCTCATCATTATGATCATGATCATCACCCTGATTATCATCATCACTGCCCTCATCTGATGTATCTGTTGCTGCATGATGTTGGCATGCATCCTTCATCCTTCTTAGTACCCTACTAGCTCTAATGATATGATGCATAAGAGACATTATATCACATGGAAATTCCTTGTACAAACCCAAAAAACTAGGATCTATGGTGATATCTCAAGCCCTCGCAGGAAGATTCCCGCATCAAACAAAAATTTGGCCAATCTGTCACAATATTCCATCTTAACTCGTAGACTACCCCTACAACCCCATATGCCCACACCCCCCTAAGGATGTGCCTCACCCACTTAGGCCTCGCCCATCTCCTCATCTCCTCTGACATATGGTGGGGGAGGAGCCATCTCCCCATCCAATGTGTTGATGTCTATAAAATATATAGTATAGGAAAATAATTAGACAATTTCATTAAACAAGTTAAAGTATGTGCTAGAATAAATTTTATTCTAATTAATTAAAACAAGAAAATTAAACTAGATGATTAATTTAAATAAAACATTAATATTACCTCTATCATTTGAAGGCTCAATCACTATGAATAATATGTTGGGACACACTCTCAAATCAATCCCCGCATACGAAAATACTAACGTGACAAACACATGGTCATCCTCACTGACACTGCATTTCTCTGAAAGTTAAAACTATAGTGGTGCTCCTTAATACTATGCACCAGGCCATTTTACTATGTGAAGGGAACTGGTGCTATCTCCTATTCAAGCATCAGTGCATTATTTTATTTGGCGCATCTTGTTTTATTTATTTTATAACAATAAATTTTCAACGGTGTGATATTTTGTTTGTAGCACCGATGTTTGTATGGATAGTAAAGCACTATTGCGTTTGTAGATTTTAAACGCACCATCCAAAAAACATATGCTAAAATATCCACGTGCCCACCTCCTCTACAGACGGATTTTTGGGCTATTTTTATAAGGGATTCTACAAAAACCTCTACTAGAAGGTCTTTTACTTGTAGTGTGTGGTTTCCATCGCAGACAAAAATGCATAGATAAATTCATATATTACATTTATATTGTATAGCCAATTTTAGCCACATAACATATGGTGAATGAAAAACCATTAAATTCATCCAATATATATCTATATATCTATATATATATATATATATATATATATATATATATATTTGTATTCTATGGACACACACACACACACACACTAGATTTTCCTATAAATGTATCTATGAAATATATGAAGAAAAGGGTGAAAGAAACACAAACACTAAGAAAACAAAAAATGGGATATAAAAAAAGAGAGAGATTTATAGAAATTGTACATTATGATGGAAACTCATATTAAAGTGGTTAATGAGAAATATCTAAGAGAAATAAATGTGTAAAAACCTTTGAAATTGATTCTTTGGGAATTAAATGAACATGGGATGTTGTTTGTTATAATAAAAATGAAGAAACATGGTAAGTTGTGGTGTAACATTATGTGATGATAGTTGAAATAATTACAATGGATACTTACCCTATTTAAACAAAAAATAAGATGGATTTATAGAATATTAGCATACATCGATTTTCTGTAGACATGGGAGAGATGTTACATGGGTGTTTCCCTTTAATTGTGACTCCATATAATTCCTAATCATAAATGATCTTGGAAATTCTCGAAATATAACTAACTCCTAACGATAAATATTTTTTTATTTTTTATTCAAAATCATCTTAAACTGAAATGATCATGTTTTAAAATATATTACATTGAAGGAAAATATCACATGAAAAACCATGGATTATTGAAATATCTAATATGTAAACCTCAAATAGTGAATTTATAATAATTCATAGATGTTGTTCTTCATTTTAAAATTTCCATCTAAACTGAAAGATTGACATTAAAGAACACCTATTTCATTCCAAGGAAATATTTTATTATGTAACTACTTAAGAATTTATGTACATGATTAAAAAAACTAAAGCTTTATCAAATTATAAGTAGATACATTTCTAAGTGTTTTTTTATTAATTTCTCTATATAAATTATTTATAAAATTACTTAAATTCACATAATCCACTCAAAATCACATTCAAATCAAAATAATAATATAATATAAAAACAAGAATCTATGTCTCGAGATAGCTAATCTATCTTAGACATACAATTTTTTGGTTGAGTGAATATCTCATCGACACACCAATATAGGAAGCTAACTAGTTGGAGAGAATATTTCAGCCAAATAGACCTCAAAAAATGCTTAAACACTAGGAACAAACTCTTATACTTAGAAGCATCACAACTAATACAAGTAGGAATTATGTTTTCTAAGTCCTCACATTAATGACTACTTGTATCGATCTCAACTAGAAAAGTCTAGTTGTGGTCTTGGTGTTTACAAACATGATAAAAAAGAATATGTTGACTTCCATATAAAGGAACAACCATCTGCCAAAATTCATGGGTACCAGCCAACGCAACCACCTGTTTACTAGGATGTCCTTCATGTACATGGTCTAGTCAACCATTATATCTACATACATGTACTTTTAAGTCTCCCTCCATCATTATCAACCTAGGTTTTCTTAGATTACCCATAACCATGCACTCGATTGTATTGGCTTACCCTAAACCATGATTAAGGTTTAATCAGTTGACCCTCAACCATGCTACAAGAATGATTGTCCACTTCCCTCTCACACTTGTGGTTTATGGATTACCAAAAAACTACAATACAAATATTTTTTGGCTCACCATAAACCTACACTTACAAAGTGGTTTTAAGATAGCCAAAAATTTTACAGGGATGCACTTACATCACTAATGGCTTAGGTACATAGTATTGCAATTTTTTCAAGGACCACTACAAAAAATCATAGAGATGCTTACTAATACATGCATGTTACATACCATGATCATCGACCTATTCCACAAACTCACATGAATCATCTATTTGTTTTCTATCGTCACCAAATTTTTAGTATTGTTGTTGCACCAACTAATATTTGCTCCACTTTAACCTTATTGTCTACCATGGAGTGTCTTTGGTCTCCTGTTTCATTTTTTGGTCTAATTGTTGTCTTGGATTCACCTACCATTTGTTAGAGTAGCTAATTCTAATAGAACCACTCCATTTAGTTAGCTAAGCTCAATGTAAATGATTCTAATTTAAAAACACTTATAAATATCACTGTTAACTTTTTTTTCTTCAAAGTCTATAAACATGCAATTATAACCAATTATAAGCAATTTTGTTTTTACATTGACTTAAACTATGCTCAACGTGTTTACCCTCACAAGTAAATTCATAAAAAAATACTTTTCATTTTACCAAGACCGAATATTTCCATAATCTAATCACCGTTGTTGGAGACTAGCATAGTGAAGCACTTCCATGTCCATTCATGACATTGACTTTAATTCACCGAGCTTCATAGGGAAGATCCTTCCCACAACCCGTGGCATTGTCCTTTATTAAAATGAGAAAACAACTTGTGCTTCCTCGAGACATTATTTTGGTAATCCATGCTTCCTCCACACACTAGTATGGCCTTTGATAATAAGATACAAGGTTATAGCTCCTCGCATGTCGGCCACACAACACATTCCAAAACATTCTCCTTCATACTTCAGATGCAAAAATGTGGGAAATCACATGACATTAGTGTTCAAATATATACTCCAAAATATCACAGGAATCACTAATTAACACTTTATTTGAACACAATTATTAACACAACATATTCCAATGTATTCTCCTCCATACTTCAGCTGCAAAAATGTGGGAAATATTTTGAAATCAATGCCAATATATATGCTCCAAAATACCATAGAAAAATATTGATCAACACTTTATTTGAACATAATTATTAGTCCCTCCAGTATACAGGCTGCATTAAAAAAAAACATTGCTCTAGGTCAAATGTGGAGAGGACTAGTCGAGAAACACTATGCCTATTAACATAGAATATTCATTTAATATAATAATATAATTTGGAAACATATAACAAATACATAGAACTAGGATTGAGCACTTGCAGCTTCTCCACACGTAGCAATACTGGTGCGATTCTCCCACATGTAGCAACAAATGAACAAATTTGGGCAATCGTTTCCCACATAAAGGCTCTCCAGTATGAGCCTTAAATCTTTGATGAGCTTGAACTCACGCACAACATTTCCCAAGTCTATAACTCGCAGTTATAGCTTCATGTTTTTGCCATAAACATTTCTTTTCCTTATGTAATTGATGGAAAAATACCCTACTACAAAGAGAACAACGATAGACTCTCAAACACATGTACTCTCTATTTCCCTCAACCCTCCCATAAGGGGGCCAATACCAGGCTCATATGGGCTTTGATACCAACATAAATTTGTATAAGCCCCTCAAAATTATATTCACATAAAAATAATAATACAATATAAACACAAGAAGTTATGTCTCTAGATAATTAATCTATCTTAGGCATATAATCTCTTGGTTAATTGAATATCTCAACCACACACCAATCTAGGAGGCTAACTAGTGGGATAGAATCTCTCAACCAACTAGCCCTCAACAAACTCCTAAACACTAGGAAGAGACTCTTATACTTAGAAAGCATCACAACTAAGACAAGTAGGAATTATATTTTCTAAGTCAATATTATAGAAATAGAGGAACCATATGGCTTGAATAGAGAATTGGTTGAAATTTTGATAAATAATGTTTTTTCGATAAATAGTTTTCTTTCCAAAATTATGTGCAAAATCATGTTTTCCATATTTTAAAATTATTTAATGCAAAGTTTAAAATTAATTGAAATTTTAATTTATTAAATATTTTTTTATAATGTACAATAAGGATGGTTTAATTTTTTTTTTAAGATAAAAGTGAATTTATATTTAATAATTACAAAAAAATTATTATTATTTTTATCCAAATTATTTTTTTATATACATACTTGATTTATAACAAGTATACATTATTTATCTTGATGGGGTGTAAAAATGGATGGAATGGGGGCTAGGGCAAAGTTCCCACCACCATCGAGCTCGTAATTTCACATTTATGATGGAAGGATGTGCAAGATTCCCACATACATGAGCATGTAGTCCTACAATTGACACAGCATTTATGTATTGGAGTTGATGATTGGTGAATCCATTTATGGAGGAAGGGTAAGAGTCGAGGTGAGGTCCCTAGCCTCCTAGAGTAAATTGTTCGCGAAGGTGGTTTGTGTAGATATTTTAGTACTATGGATAGTGGAGGTTTTTCTTGGGCAAAAGGAATTTAAAGGTGCTCATTATTTCTAGAGAGCAGTTGTGTGTGTCGTGAGAAAAGCGTGAACTCGCTAGTTAGTGGATATCATTAATTCAAAGGTCCTTATGGTGTTTTCCATCCATATTCTTTATGTTCTCTTCCTATCACCTTTGTTTTACTTGGGATTCTTGTTTAGTCGCTCTGGAAGCTTTGGTATCAAGGGTCTAGTGTCTCAATCTTTGTGTGTTATCTTTCATTTGTGGCCTGCAAAAAAATTCGGAATTGCTAGAGTATTTTAGTGAAGGAGTTTTTGTCAGCTTATTTTCTAATGTAAGGAAGGTGTGGTTGGGTATAGATGGAAGTATTTTTGAGGGTTGGAATGTGTGCATTTATTTATGTGGCTAGGAATTTTTTTAGGGTGGGAACTAGGTAATGGTATACGTTCTATAGGGTGTCGAATTCTCTTGGTCTCTAAGTTGTTCTATTATTGTTCAATGGTCGAGAATGAAGAGTATTTTGCAAAGGAAATTTTGTCATACACTCTCTCTAGTGGGTTTGCGTCTAAGGTTAAGTGTTATGTCATTCCGCAGACGCTACATTCACATTTTGCATATAGGTGTGCCAAGTAATCCCGTGCCTCTTGCGTTAGAGGTGACTGAGAGGATACATCCCCCCCCCCCCCCACCCCCCCAACCCCAAGACTCGATGATGCCACCAAGGAAAAGGATGAGGATTAAAAAGGGTAATGGTGGAATAGACCAACCTAGGTAGAAAGGGGCAAGGATATTTTCCCATGATTCAACGACAACCTATTTCAATATAGTTCCACTTGAAATATGGCAGGAACTATGTGAGCTTGAGACAAAAGTAGGAGAGGAAAGACATTATCTTTTGGACTCTGAGATGTTAGAGGATATGTTTGTTTTGGTGATAGACCCTCAGCACGCTAAGGTTAGGATAAAATAAAATTTAAACTAAATAATGTTTCATTGGAAAGTGAAGACTTTACAGGGCTTGGTACTGAGTGATAGGCAAGTGGAGAAATACAATATTTTCCCCCTTATGGAGGATGTTAAGAGGATGCTTAGGAACGAGAGGGTCTGCTAAGATAAAATTGATGATCAGCTAGTGCATGTGTCGAGTCACATTTCCTAAAAATAAAAAGGTGGGGACCTAATGGATCCTAATGGATCTAGTGAAAAGGTTTCGACTAACATTTTATCCTCATATAATTATTAGTGAGCATGGGTGGTGGGTGGCGTACTCTACTTTTTTACCTGAAGCTTTTAGTTTTTCCTATGGAAATTTTCGTGATGCTATCTTGGTCTTTAGATTATGGAAACCTATTATGGTCATGGTTATGTCTTTTTGTGGGAGGTTTCAAGCTCTGTTTTCTGGTCTTTGGTGTTTTCATTATTATCATTTGTTATATTCTTATGGTGGTACACAAATTTCCTAGCTTTTATGGAAGACATGCTTGTATATAGACCAATTATGGTGGTTTCTCATGTTGTTGGTTAGTAGTCTTAGTTGTGGAAACTTTGGAGGTTCATGCCTAAGAAGTATTCAATTTCCATGTGACATTCTACTCGCAATGTTTTGACACTCCAGTCTTTGAATGTATTGTGACACTATAGTATTTTGTGCTCCTGGGTGAATTCTTGGGTGGGAAATTTGTTTCAGTAGTCCCTCTGTGGGAAAATTCATATGCTAAAATGTGTTGGGATGTAACTAGGCCTTGGATGGTTGTCATGTTCATGTATTGTACCCTGAAGATTACTTTGATTCGTCCCTGCAACAAAGGTCGAGATCGAGATATTTTGATCCCTCTGTGCACTCTTGATATATATGGAATTCAACTTTTTGAGTAATAAAAAGTCTATTAATTCAAAAAATAAAAAAATATATATGGCTATAAATATTACCTTTACTTATATTTTTCTTATTTTTTTATTAAAATAAGATAATTTAAAACTAAAATCTACCTACCATGTCTTACGAAATAAAATTAAAACTTTATTGATATTAATATAACTAAAATCATATTAAACCTAATGTATCAAGATTGTTCAAATGCATTTCTACAGACTTTCACACCTTAAATGGATTTGTAGTCCCTTCTTTTAATTTTTTAACATAGTATAAACACATCTATAAAGGTCTAGTTATCTTGTTTTGTCATAAGGAGAAATATTAAACGCCACTTTTCTCCGTGATTTACAATGGCTAACCTCCCAAAACAAATGCATTTACTAGTGAAGGGTTGGCAACATAACATCTCATTATTAAGAGACTTATCTTTAATAAATCCCCTATATGAACAAATAATTGTTTTGCATCGATGTAGAGTCTTAGCATAAGTAACTTATTGGAGTCTAATTTCTAGTTATATTATCATTCTAAGGTGTTTTGTTGATTGAAGAAATATCTGAATTCCACATTCATAAATATTCCCTCATCCATTCTCTAGAGTTTGTTGTAATTTCCATTATTATTTCCTTCCATACCCTGGTTATTTCTTTTTCAATTCAAAATATGAAGCTAGAAAATTCATATTTTCTCCATTCAATGTATCTAGACATAAATTAAAATTCAATGTTATAATTCTTATATTATAATTGGTGTAAATCCTTATGCAATTTGGAAATTATTCATTGGAACTCAAACTATGGAAATAGGAAATTCTTGGCAAATCTAATGCGCAAATATGCCCTTACATGGGTGAAAATCTGTCCATGTGCATTTAGCACATGTAGTGTACTTCCTATCCATTTTTCGGCGTTGTCTAATGAGTCCACAATTTCACGGGGAGGTGATTTTTTTGCCAGAAGGGTATCATTTTCTTATAGCATAAAAGGATTCAACATTATTAATAACCCTTGGGGCCAAAAAAATCCTAAATCTTAACTCTTGGCATTATGAAAAATGTGTTTTCCTTGATGGAAACCTACTTGATAAAGATATCAATATGATTGTAGCAAGATGAGTATTCAGGCCAATAGAGATGTGACAAAGAGATTGGACAAAGGAATATCAGTTTAGAGGCAGAGGAATGATAAAGATGATGTTTTGGAAATTATATGTGGGTCTTGTGAACAAAGGGCGTGTGCATATGTAGGTATCGTGAAGAAAATTTGCATACAATTTCCACACCATGGTATTCTAAATACCAAGGGTATTTACCATAGTATTGGCCCATCGTAATGAGCACGAAAATATATATTTGATCATGTCAAATAATACCATTGACATTACAAAGGGTTTGACCCAAGGTATTAGCTAAGGCCTAAGCTATATAAGGAGATGGAGATCAAGGTGTTGAGAGTGCAAGTAATGGGTTATTAATGAATAGTTTATTTGAAACATGTGTGCACCAAGGAGCATGAAAGAGGTTCAAATTTGATTCATCCTAAAATATTTTAGTGACTAATGAACATGTGTTCTATAACTAACTATTAAACACCATGTTAAACACACACATGGTGTATGAGAAAGATAAACACACACACACACAAGAGACTCAACACACAATGAAGGATAAGCGTGAGGCTTTCTTATTTTTCCATTATACATGATGTACATTTATACTACAATGGTGTGACTCTTGGTTTCACATTCCAAGGTCACCTGGACTCCATTGTGACTTTTCGCATTCCACACCTACCCATGTAGGATTAGGTGTTCCAACATCCCCCCTTAATCTGAAGGGGTATATGTGAGTCCAAGAAGAGAGTTGTAATACAAATCTGCAAAGTATGCATGGCAGCACTTGGGCTAAATCAACTCTCTAAAATGTTGGAAAAAAGAGGTGATTTAAGGATGACCACCAACACTGGAACACAATACTTGTTGCAGTTCCCGGAACTCTTCCAAAACTGGCAAGAAGCTGAAAGCTTCTGCTAGAGGAATTGTCCCTCATATAAAAGGGAGACCTTCAACCTAAAAGAAGGGAGGTCTACTACCTCTGATGGTTTTAGGATTACCAACAACTCTTGAATTCTTGAAGCATTTCCTGGAACTCAACCAAAGCTGGCAAGAAGCTGAAGGCTTCTGCTAGAGGAAGTGTTCCTCATATATGAAAGGGAGACCTTCAACCTAAAAGAAGGGAGGTCTACTACCTATGATGGTTTTAGGTTATCCACCAACCAAAGATGATGGTTTAAGGTTTCCACCAACCAAAGGCATGCTCATAGGCATCCGTGTCTCTGGCTACATCTCTGAATCTGGAATGATGAATTGTGGCTCAGGCTTGCTTGAACTGCTGTGTCTCTGGCTACAACTCTGAACATGGAATGAGAGATTGTGGCTTAGGCTCGCTTGATCTGACGTCGAAGCTTGTACATGACCACCATTTTCCCCCCTGTCAGGGACAAGGTGAGATGATGGTGAGAACTCAACTGCAAGTTTGTTCAATATCCATGAACAAGTTCTAACATGTGTCATAGACATCTTCTTGGCTGCTGATGCCCATTGCCAAGAAGCGATCCATCCAAGATGAATCTTGGTTCTTGCAGGAGGCTTGTGTCTGAAGCATCTGTGTGAAGAATGGGTGTGCCGACCACAGTGCTTGCATGGATGAAGATCAAAATAGTGATCTTTCATATGGCCAACTTAATCACAATGTTGGCATTTCACAATCTGTTGTTGTTGTTGTGGAGCAGGATCTGGAACAACTACAGGTGAATTGTCATACAGGAATCCGGCACTCTGAAATTTGATGGGCTTGGTGTAGTCTGGAATATGAAAGGACACATCCTTGTCATATCCAAGACTAGTTCGGTGCTTGTTGTGGACAAGCTCTTCCCAAGGTATGATGATGGGCTTGAGAAGTGCAGGTTGAGCTGCTGCATTTGCATGTACATCTGCTCTAGTATAAGGCACTGAATGTGGATCAACTGCAACTTTACTGACTTGTTGCTGATGGGAGTCCTTCTCAATGATAGGTTCAGAATGGTGACTCTTTTGCTGAAGTTCATCTTGTTGGAGTTGAGATTCCAACTGCAAAAACTCAATCCTTTCTTGTGCATCTAGCAAACAACTTTGAATGTTACAAAGAGCATGCTTGCTCATTTTTATCATATCATCAACATTTGAATGAATAGGTTTATTCAACAACTCTAATGCCTCATTGATTTTAGCCATTTTTCAACAAATTAGGCTCAAAAAATGAAAGGGTGTCGGCTTCAACCAAAAGTGCACCCATTTACAATGTGATGCAACTTAATTTCAAGAAATACAAATGACTCAAGAGAACTTCCAACTATGGAATTCCCAAAGTACAAAAACTACTCCTCAAATGATGGAGGGCAATCAACAATTTTTTCAACAACTTAAATTCACTGATTTCAACAATGAATGAAGAAGCAATACAATGTCAATGCAATACAATATCTCTGCAAAATATTTTGTAGATGTGCAACTGAAAACACTATGCAAGAAGCCTTTAAGGCAGTTGATTTTTCTTCAAAGAGTTGTTTTTCACCAATAACAACTCATCTTCACATGTCAATCTCTTTTACAGAAAGTCACCCTTATGTCACAAATCACACAATGTCAAATTCACTTTTCTCTAAGTATAGTCCATGCCATTTCTTCAATTCTGCTGTTCATTTCTCTCTCATCCTTTCTTTCTGCTCTTCCTCTCTTCCTCTCTCTCTGCTGTTTTTTTTTTTTTTAATTAATTAGAAATGGGGGGAATTTAAAAATAAAAGGTCAAATTTTAAAAAGTCGTGGAGGGAGGGGAATTAATTTAAAAGGAGGGGGAGTTATTATATTAAATGGGAGGCAGATATTAAAAAATTAAAAATATAAAAATCGATTTTAAAAAAGCAAGGGCGGTATTATACAACTTAGATGAGGTGGTATTTTATAGAGGCAGGTTGTATTGGTTATGGAGGGAGGGCAACCATGAGGTGGGAGTGTGAGCTGTAGGTTGAAGCCCGTGGGGAGAGGGGATGTTAAGCCAGAGGGATAAGGGAGGCGGAGGGACGAGTGGGTAAGGCACAGGTGGAGAAGTGAGTAGGGCGTGGTGAGGGGGCCACATAGGCGGGGTAGTGAGAGGGATATGCGAACGGAGTGCTATAGTGAACGCGTAGGGCAGCTGTGTATTGTAGTGAGGAGGGGGTGCGAAGGGTTAGGCGTTGGAGCGTTTGAGAGGGCGGTAAGGGGCACGGTGAGAGGAGTGTGTAGGCGTTAGTGAGAGGGGAAAGGGCGTAGGTGGGGTTTTAGGGAGAGTCGAATGGGCTACGGGTAGAGCGAACAGTAGTTTGAGTGTAGTGTGAGAGCGGTCAGGTTTGGGTAACGAGTGAAGAGGGGGTGTTGAGAGATGAGAGCGTGGGCGGGTGAGAGAGTAGGTTGAGAGATGTAAGGGGGCGGGGTTCAGGCCGGATGGGATCCTAGTTGAAGGGAGAGGCGGCCAAGTGAGGGGATCGGGTGCGTATAACAGTGAAGGGAAGCCGAGTTGCAGAGTTGGAGGGGCGAGGGTAGGGCCGAGCGGCCAAGAGTTAGAAAATTAATTTTTTTTAATTTTTTTATTATTATTAAAATAGCATAGAGGAGTTAAAACAACTGAAATTTCACAAATGTGGCAGAAAAGAGAGAGTATTTTTTTCTTCTAGCAACAGAATATTGGATAAATGCAGAATTAGAAATTTTCAGAAAACTCAGAAATATTTCAGTGAAAACTCAGAAATCTTTCAAGTAGCCCAGCAATAGGAAAATGGACTTTAAAAACACAGAATTTTCCAGAAAATTTTAGCAGTAAAACCCCAGAAAATTCTTCAGAAACCCAATTTAAACAGTATTTTCAGTAGCTCTTCAAAATGGTACAGAATTTAAAGTGCAGAAATTGCAGGAAGAATGAGCAGTGAGAAAACCTTTAGATGCACAATGATGCTCTTCTTCAAAACTAGTGCTGCCAATTTCTGAATGCTTCTTCTTTTTAAAGCAGATTTTTGAATGCTGCAGAAAATCTTTGACTGATGAATGCGGAAAAAAGGATTGCTGCAGAAACTCTATAAAATGCTGCAAAAATGCCAAGAATTTTTGCAGATATGCACAGGCCATAAACACAAATGGCTCTCAATTTGGAACAGGGCCAGCAATTGCCCGCTCTGATACCATGTTAAACACACACATGGTGTATGAGAAAGATAAACACACACACACAAGAGACTCAACACACAATGAAGGATAAGCATGAGGCTTTCTTATTTTTCCATTATACATGATGTACATTTATACTACAATGGTGTGACTCTTGGTTTCAAATTCCAAGGTCACTTGGACTCCATTGTGACTTTTTGCATTCCACACCTACCCATGTAGGATTAGGTGTTCCAACACTAAAATTAATAGATATGTGATGATAATGACGTTCTGATGTGCATATGTGATAGTAAGGGTCGTGAAGTATGTTTTGTGATTGCAACGAAGGAATGATTTAGTAATTATAGATCTATATGTGGGTTTTTCAGTAAGAGGTTGTGTACATATGTGGATCTGCTTCTTGGTAATCACATATATATTTTGCAATATGGAAATATCTATATGCATGGGCCAATTATGAAAGACGCATACATACACATAAGTGCTTCATAAATTTCACATACATATGCTAGGGTTTTGTAGTAAGATATTTCAATTATGTCTGATCTGTTTTGTTATGATTTTTGTTATTTTTTGACTATGTATCTCTTATATTAATCTATGTTTGACAGTACTATTTGGGTTAGAATAATTAAAGAATAAATTATTGATTTGTGATGATGATGTTATGTGATAATTTCTATTTGGTTCGATGATTTATGTTGGGTTCAATATCTGTTAGAGTGATTGATTCAGTGGTACAATGATTCAAATTCAGTTATCAATATTATGAGATATGTATGCAGGCATTCTCAAGGAAAAATGCGTACATATGCAGGTATGATTAAGAACAATAGCATATACAATATGATGCATGCTTGACGAGGGTTTGTAGTGGCAAAAGCTAGTTTCTATGTTGGGTGATAGTGTTTTGGTATATTGATGGGTGGTTATGCATTGGTGTGATGTGTAAAGATCTAATGTGTTCTTGTTGTATTGGTTACATTAAAATACTTGATGATTCAATATTTATTTTCGTAGTTGTTGGGAATGGATCTAGTTTGAAACATTCTAAAAAGTGATCCATGACAAGCTAAGGATAGAAATCTTCAGAAAGCGGGTTTTAGCTCCCTTCGAGTAGGAGGTGGAAACGAGATAAGGTTGAGGCCTTCTACAGGTATGAGACTGCACACTGGGTATAGTCTACACTAGTACAATATTGTAAGAATATTATATTTTAATAAAATAAAATAGAGACATATTTAAAAATCTTGGTGTTCATGTCTGTTGATGTGTTTCTTATGCAGTAATGATCTATATACCCTTTCCTGCCCATAGTTTTTTCTTAGCAAATGTTTAATTAAGTAATTATGCATTGGTTAAAGAATAACAAATGATGGATTACATGTAAAATTAGTTGACTTGATATATGCAATTTTGTTTCATCATAGTTGTGTACATACATGGGTTCACTGAATGAAATTCATGTATAGAAATTTGAATAATAAAATAAATTGAAGTAAGTGCTTAAAATACTAGTTCACCCCCCCCCCCCCTCCCTCTAAGTATTTTTCCTGACAATTGGAACCAGAGCGGGTTCTTTAGAAGAAGCTTGATCGCTTGAAGGAAGATTCATCAAGATGACAAATCAAGAGGGAGCAACATCTACCAGGCCACCATTGTTGATCCAATATGAATTTCTAGAAATTCATAAAAAGATCTTATCCACAATCACTTGGAGTTGATGTTTGGGGGATTGTTGAAGAAGGCTATTAGTATCCATCTTCCATTCCCACAGATGAAGCAGAAAATAAAAAATATGAGACCAATGCAAAGGAAGTCAACGCTCTGTTGGGAAGCCTAACATAATCATAATCTCTAAAATTCATGAAGCTAAATACCGCAAAGGATATATGGGACAATATCATCCAAAGTTATGAAGGTGACACTAAGGTAAAGAGGTCCAAACTTCAAACATTTAGAATTCAATATGAAACTCTCATAATGCATAGTTATGAAAGAATTGCAAGCTTTTTTATTAGGATAGATAATATCATTAATTCAATGAGAAATTTTGGTGATGAAGTAAAATAATGAATACTTGTTGAGAAAATATTAAAATATATAATTCCTAAGTTCGATTCGAAATTCTCCTCCATTGAAGAAATGCAGGATTTGAAGAACCTTGCCATTGAAGAACTTCATGGGATTTTAACGGCCTATGAAATGAGAAAAGGGGGTCCCTTAGATATTAGAGAAGTTGCATTCAAATATACTTCTAGAGGAAAGGAAAATGAGGAGCTTAAGGAATCAAGTTATGTATCAGATGAAGAAGAGGTGAACTTTGTAAAGAAACTCCAAGTAGGAACTAATAGATTTATAGGTAAGCTTCCTTTAAAATGTTTTTCTTGTGTAATATTTGGTCATTATGTTGTTAAATTCCCTTATAAATAAAACCATGAGAAATGGAAGAATTATGAAAAAGATAAATTTAGAAGAAGGTTTGGAAAAAAGAGAAGCTTCTACACACACGAAGATAGTGATGGTCTTTCAAATGGCGGAGAAGATGAGTCTGATCAAGAATATCAATTAATTATGGCATTTGAAGATGAATGTATTAATGAGTCTAATGATGTCTTTATGGATGCCCTAAAATAAAAAGATAATCTAATTGAAGAAATAACTTAGCTTAAAATTCATCTTGATGAAGATAAATTAGTAAAAAAGGCTCTGAAGAAAAAAATTCTAAAAAAGGAGAGGCATAATGAAAAGTTAGAACTAGAAGTAGTAAGTCTAAGAAAGGAACTTGAGAGAACAAAAGGTATAAACCTTATATTTTCTAAAGGATTAAGACCTTAGAAGAAAACATAAAAGTACAATGCTCTCCTCTTATAAAAACAGGTCTTGGATAGAGTGGAGAATCATCAAAGACTATAAAATCTTCTGAAACAAGTATAGGATGCTATCTCAATGTAGTAAAAGGAAGCAATCAACAAAATTCTAGCTCTCAGCAAAGGAATGAGGGATCAAATGTTTCTCAAGTAAATCATTCTTACCAAAATCAAAAGGAAAACTACACAAGAAGGTAATATGCTCCCAAAAAATTCTACTAGAATGGTCAATGCTTCACTTGTCATAATTTTGGTCATAAGGCTACTCAGTGTGTCGCTTATAAAACAATAATGACTAGAGAAGAAAGAAAACAAAGAATGAGAATGGGTTAAGGAAATAATCTTACAATACCTTCTCACCTCTTCAAGATGAAACTAAATGTTACTTTTGAAATAATTTTGGGCATAGAGAAACTGAATGAAAAATAAAAATGAGATCAACTCTTCAGAATGAACAAAAAGAAATAAAATCCAAGGTATGTGTTAGTGCCTAAATCTACCTCAGGCTAAGAAAGGTAGGATCTAGGATAACACCATACCACGCTTAACCTGGTAGCTAGCCCTACCAAGTCGGGAGAGGGCTCTCTCCTTGTAAATCTCAGAAAATATGGCCAATGAAAGCTTGAGATGACTGATGTGATGACTGATTTTAGGCTAGGTATGTGTACAAAGGTGTTTTATTGAATTTGATAATGTTTTTTTGGCTCAAATGTGAAAGGCAGATTTGGGCCTTGGGAATGAGGCTCAGTTTTGTAGAGATATCTATGGGGCAAGGTAGGCAAGTGATTTGGTTCTTCAAATTGAGTGAGATGGAGAGGTTTTAGACAGATAAGGATTTGAAAAGGGCATGAAGAACTCAAGGATCCTTTTCAATTAGCTGAAAACATAGATAACTAAGAAAACCCTAGGTAGAACACTGTACTTTCAATGTATTCTACCTTTATCTTTCTTTGATTTAGTTAAGATGAAATAAAGAGAGATATGGCATACATAAAACACATGTAGACTTACAATTACAGAATAAAACACAATACCAAAGCAAGATGCCACATGAATCCCATAAAGTGCTGCAAACAACTGGTCTATTCCTTAGCCAAAATGCTAAAATGAGTATACAATAAGGTCCAAGCTTTCTCAAAAGTCCAACCATGATAATGACTGAAAAAACATAGATATAGGCAAAAAAAAACTCATCCTAGCCTCTAGGGGTTGAGCTCATGAGTTTATGAGTTGTTCCAACAAATTCTAAACTGAGAACTAAAAAGTAGGCAATGGAACAGCTTGCCTCTAAAAACTAGGGAACTGATTCATTCAGTTGTAAACTACCTTTTCATGGATGAATCTACCTATATGAGTGAAAATTCAGCATAATTACATCAAAATACATCAATTAACATTAAATTACATCATAAGTTTGACAATTAGAAGGATAAAATTCAAACTGTCAAGAAACTAGGCGAAAAATAAAGTATTTTTTGTCAAACTAAGCAAATTTCCTCCAATGCGCCGCGCTGATTTCCCTATGCGTAGTTCCTTTTTGCAGCTGCTTTTGGAGGCCTTCCCGATGTCCAAATTTTCCCCACGTGGGCTTGTTGGAAATTTCTACCTGTCTACTTTCCACAACAAGTGGAATTTTTGAATTTGGCCTCCATTTTCTCCTCCAAAAGTGAGTTCTCACAAGACTGCTTCCTGTGTGTCAAAAAAGGGGCAGAAAGGTCATTTTTGCGGTGTTTTGGACCTTTTTGGAAGCCCAAAACCTGTCAAAATTTCTTGGCCGTTTGTGAGCATGCATATTTTTTCATGAAAAATCCAAATATGCTGAGTTTTCCTCAAAAGTATGCCTCCATCACAAGCGAGCGCCAGGTGGCGCGACGCATTGGGCAAAAAAGTCTGTTTTTTGAGCCAAAAATTCAAAAATTACAAAAAGGTTCCCAAGTTTTTTGAAATTTGGGCTGAGTGTCCTCCCTTAAGAGCTATGTTGGGCCAAGGAAGCCTCAGCCAAGATCTGAAGTCTATCATGCTCTTTTCACCTCTTTGATGCCATCTTCAACTTGGCCTTCAAGATCCTGATTCTTGCTTTGCACACCTGGTTTCTCGCCAAGTAGTGGTAGGCCATGTGCCTCTACATGTTTTTTTCTTTGTTGGCCTTCTCCAGCATCTTTTCCAAATGTATTTTTATCCTATCGAGCCAAGATTCATGATCAGCTTCAATTTCTTGTTCAAGTGGTGTCAACTTGGTTTTCCTCCTCTTGGCAGCTTGCCGGTTTTCTCATATGTTTTGCGGCTCCATAATGGTTTGCTAATCCTCTAGCTGCTTGTTTCTTTGCTCTAGATAATTAATTATCCATCTGGCTCTTTCTAGGTTGAGAGACAAACCATGGATGTCCTCTTGCTTCTCCTGAATGATCTCTTTAAGCTTTGAGCTTTGTGAGCCCAAATTGGTGTCATCATCCTGAATAAGAATGAAATCTGTCTCCTGCCCTCCTGAAGGCCCCTCATCATGTAATGGCCACTTTCCCTTGTCCTTTACCTACTCTGCTGATGGAGGAAGTGAGACCCCTTCCACCCTGGGTGGAGATAATACTCGCTTTGCTGCTGAAAAGAACCTTCTAGTGCCCTTTTGGTAGGTGACAAATACTGGCACACTAGAAGTTTGTGTTTCATGAAGCTCCTACTGATGTAAAGGCCCACCTGTCTCATGAAACTCTACTGGAGTTACTTGAGGATTGGTGAAGACCTCATGTGAAATTAAATCCTCCCATGAGATGTTCTGTAAACCAAGCTGATGCATGACCACAATCTTGATTAGTGCAAAATGATATATGTTGTTATACTGTTGCTGGGGAGTCTTCTTGGGCGCTAAGGTGGTCATCTTCTCAATGTTCCGGAAAATAAAGTAGGGGAGGTTCATCATTCTCACCCTAGTAAATTGCATCAACAATCTGATGCGATAAACATATAGGCGAGAAAACCGACCCTCACAGCTGAAATACTTAATTATGAGTTTCATCAAGGGAGCATATGAGTCTTTCAGATACCAGAAAGGAAAAACTCTGTTGAGATGTCTCTGATAACCAGCCTTGATGTAAGGCTCATACCATTCTCTGTCAATCTGCTGCCTTTTATTCCACTGCTCACCGAGATTTGGAATGCCAATTGCTAGAGAAATGGACTCCGGTGTCAAGGTAAATGTCACACCTACTAGAGTGACTTGGCCATTTTGAAGACGGAGCACAAACAACCTGGCCAACTCATGATGGTATTGAACTCTCTCTGCCATCTCACAGAACTAATAACAAGATTGGTGTTGAAAGCATGTGACAGCAAGAGGGCAGGCTTGCAGCTCGGCAAGTGAAGTAGGCTCCTCTCGTACATGTTTAACACCCTTGTGAGGTCTCCTTGGTGCATGCATTTATGTAGGAGACTCACTGTGTGTATCCTCATCTCGGTTATAGGAGGGATCAGACTCCATGTTTGCTAATGTGTGAGCTTTATTGATGAGTATGAAGAGATTTATGGTGTTTTTAGTTTTCTACTACCAAGGATGAGAATGTATGAGGGATTGTGGAGGGAAAGGGTATGAGGGGTTTTGGGAATGACATGGACAATTTTTTTTGGAATAGGGGGTTTAGGGAATAGTATGTAGGCTTAGGGACAGCAATTAGGGTTTAGGATTTGTAACTAGGGTTTGGGATAGTGGGAGTTAGGGATATGGGAATTAGGGAATTTTTGGAATATGGTAATTAGGGAATGAGTGGATAAAACTGAAAAATGAATGGAGGAGTCAAAGAGTGAGGGAGTGATGGAGTGGACTTGGTAGAAAAAACACAAATGCAAACCCTAGGCAATTGTTTTTGAGCCAAAATTGCAAAGAGGTTCAGATTTGAGTTTTATCACACTAAACCACCATAAATTTTAATAAAAACTTTTTCACTAGCAATGGAAGGAATATTGACTTACTTGCACACCATGGGATTGAGAAAATTTGGAAATTTGAGGGAGTTTATGGTGAAATCGGGCTTGCAGCTCTATTCGTCGTGCCACAAACCCAACGCGTCGCGCCTTCTATATGCATCGCGCCAATGTATTTTTTACACTATGGAGGGCAGCCCAATGCGCCGCGCCTTCTCTATGCGCCACGCCCTTGAACTTGCACAGTTTTGCTTCAAACTTGCTCCCTTTCTCCAACACGACCATCTCTTGCTCAATTTTTCTCCTTTGAATGAAAATGAGCTCTTTGAACATGACCAATGAGTTTATATACAATAGCTTTTGATTTTTCACTCATAAAACCCACTTTTATAATGTTTGCATTGTAACTTACTTTTTCAACTCTGTTTTTGGGCAGTTTACTTCATTTTTACCTATGATGAACTGAATGATTTGATTTTTTGGTTTGCCTTGCAGGGGATGGAGTTGCTGAAGCTTGGTAAGGTGACCAGGGTTGCCACTGAAGTTGATTACATAGGAAAAACTGAAATTTCATCAAATTTTATACATGAAAACATAGAATACTCTGTTTTTCCTCAAAACAGGGTTTTGAGGAAAAATAAGTCTCTGAGCATGTGATTATGGAATTTATTGGTACTGAAACTTTATTCGATCACCTCATGTGCCTGCTGACTGTTATTGAACATTTTGAAGACCTTTTTTGACAAAACCCTAGACCTAATAAAGCGGAAACCCTAAAAATGACTCTTGCAGATGATCTAGATGAATGAAAAAGTGCCAGCAGGTAAAGGGCATGAGGGAAAATGTACAACAAGCCACTACCATCAGATGATCCATGGTCCTAATGGAATGTAGCTGACTAAGCGAGACACCTAACCTGCAATGCTACAAGATAATTTTATCACTGACGGAGGGATGAAGATACCGACACTAACATTGGCTCCAATGGGGATGGTAGCTCCTTGGAGGTGCCAAGAACTATAGATCTCTGGGAAAGTAGGCAGTGCCTTCGTCCATTGGGCTATAGAGTCAATAAATTCGACAAACCAAAACCAAACTGAAATAAACCTGACTCAACAAACTAACTCAAAAGTGACTAAGACCAAACTTAAAATTTAAAGCTTGATGGCAGTAAATGACCACCTGTGTTTCTTACAAGACAATATACCTTCAGGCTATATCAAAATGCCAATGTAGCCAATCAAGAAGATGCCTTCTTGATTGATTCTCCTGATCAAATGCTTTGGACAACAATAGATACTTGCAACTGGGCATCCAAAAGCATAGTTGACCATGATCTCCTTCATCACTGAATACTGCAATAATTACCTTCACTGCTGACTGTAATAGATTTACCACTGGATCCTGAAAAACATGAAGATTTATCTCCTGCTGAAGAAACAAGGCGTATTTTTCTTTTGATTCTAATCTTTCTTCATAATGTACCTCAGTAAGAGTGTGTTCCTGGTCTTCAAAAATTTCTGAACAAGTAGGTGAGCAGATTCCCTCTTGAAAGAACATTTCAAAACATGAAACATAGGAAGAAGAATCTGAATGGCAGTTTTGATTGCTCTGGTCTTCTATAGTCTGAATATATTTTTTATCATCTTCATATGATATAACAACCAGATTATCATGTTCCTTATCACATTCATTAATCATAAGAGAAGAAACTTCAAATGACTCTTGAAATCCAAGACTAACATTTCTATCATCTACCAAAGATTCATCCAAAGGAAATTTTTCACTTACTTGAACAAAGATCTCATCCTGTTTTTCATAGAGGGAATGGATTACCTCCTCGTGGAGACTCTTTTCTGAAGGAATGAGAACACTCAGGTCTATAACTCTGTTTTCTTCATTTGAGGTGACCTTAACAATATAACTCTCCTTTATGGGATCCGGAACAACATATTCTTCCTCATCACATATTAACTCTAGATCCGGATTAACTTTATCACTATGTGAGATTGGAACATCATTTTCCGGCATCTCGTCCTTTATTTCAATCAGATCTAAAATAAAACCTCTTCTTTCATCATTTTCAGTTGTACAAAGATCTTCAGCCTGCTAGTCTTGACAAGTATCCTCTAAATTTTCTGTATGCTACTGAAATGGATTTTCATACAGTGCTTCCATGATTTCTTCGTCCATCAATTCATCATCTCCATAAAAATTCTCAAGATCTTCAATGAAACTATTAACGTGTTCACAACAATTCTGCACTAATATTAAGGATGGACAAGATTCTTTATACCTTTCATAGAATATTGTATGAAAATGTTTTAAACAATAAATACAAGCAGGTGGAAAACTTTCATACCAAGATCGAGCTTCATCTTCCAGAGTAGCCATAAACATCTTCATCAAACAGTCTTCAGGAAAATTGATATTTAATTTATGCACATGGATGTGAAATTTCACCAGATGAAGAGCAGCGTCATTACCTTCCACATTTCTGAACATAGGCAAATTATGAAACCAATCCACCTTAGGCATTTTGTTTGGAAAACCTGGAATGTGATCTCACCTCATGGGAGCGTATCTTCTTGCAACACTTGCCATCTTGAAAATCTTAAAGCTACTGATCTTCCTGCAGTGGAGTCACCATGAAGCATTGATTTCTGGATTTTTCAGTGAATGGAGTCGCTAGGTGAACAATTTCAGCCTTTATATGTATCCAACTATTGTTCACCATCAACAATCAGATTTAAACTTTGTCATTATTTACCAGGGAAGATATTACAGGGGTGATTAATATTTTATACTAAAACATTCCCCAGTATGGTTGCCACTATGTTAGTGCCTAAATCTACCTCAGGCTGAGAAAGGTAGGATCTAGGATAACATCATACCATGCTTAACCTGGTAGCTAGCCCTACCAAGTCGAGAGAGGGCTCTCTCCTTGTCAATCTCAGAAAATATGGCCAATGAAAGCTTGAGATGATTGATGTGATGACTGATTTTAGGCTAGGTATGTGTAAAAAGGTGTTTGATTGAATTTGATGATGTTTTGTTGGCTCAAATGTGAAAGGAAGATTTGGGCCTCGGGAATGAGGCTCAGTCTTGTAGAGATCTCTATGGGGAAAGGTAGGGAAGTGATTTGGTACTTCAAATTGAGTGAGATGGAGAGGTTTTAGATAGATGAGGAGTTGAAAAGGGCATGAAGAACTCAGGGATCCTTTTCAGTCAGTTGAAAACATAGATAACTAAGCAAACCCTAGGTAGAGCACTGCACTTTGAATGTATTCTACCTTTATCTTTCTTTGATTTAGTTAAGATTAAATAAAGAGAGATATGGCATACATAAAACACATGTAGACTTAAAATTACAGAATAAAACACAATACCAAAGCAATATGCCACATGAATCCCATAAAGTGCTACAAACCACTGGTTTATTCCTTAGCCAAAATGCTGAAATGAGTATACAATAAGCTCCAAGATTTCCCAAAATTCCAACCATGCTAATGACTGGAAAAAACATAAGATATAGGCAAAAAACAGCTCATACTAGCCTCTAGGGGTTGAGCTCGTGAGTTTAGGATCTATGCCAACAAATTCTAAACTGAGAACTAAAAATTAGGCAGTGGAACAGCTTGCCTCTAAAAACTAGGGAACCGATTCATTCAGTTGTAAACTACCTTTTCTTGGATGAATCTACTTATATGAGTGAAAATTAAGCATAATTGCATCAAAATCCATCAATTCACATTAAATTACATCATAATTTTGACAATTAGAAGGATATAAGTCAAACTGTCAAGAAACTAGGCGAAAAACAGAGTATTTTTTGGTCAAACTGAGCAAATTTCCTCCAATGCGTGGCGCTAATTTCCCTATGCATAGCGCCTTTTTCCAGCTGCTTTTGGAGGCCTTCCCAGGGTCAAAATTTTCTCCAAGTGGTCTTGTTGGAAAGGTCTGCCTATCTACTTTCTAGGACAAGTGGAATTTTTGAATTTTTCCTCCATTTTCCCCTCCAAAACTGAGTTCTCCCAAGACTGCTTCCTGTGTGTCAAAAAAGGTGTAGAAAGGTCATTTTTGGGGTGTTTTTGACCTTTTTGGAAGCCCAAAACCTGTCAAAATTTCTTGGCCATTTGTGAGCATGCATATTTTTTCATGAAAAATCCAAATATTCTGATTTTTCCTCAAAAGGATGCCTCCATCAAAAGCAAGCGCCAGGTGGCGCGGCGAATTGGGCAGAAAAGTCTGTTTTTTGAGCCAAAAATTCAAAAATTACAAAAAGTGTCCCAAATTTTTTGAAATTTGGGCTAAGTGTCCTCCCTTAAGAGCTGTGTTGGGCCAAGGAAGCCTCAGCTAAGATCTGAAGTCTATCATGCTCTTTTCGCCTCTTTGATGCCTTCTTCAACTTGGCCTTCAAGATCTTGATTCTTGCTTTGCACACCTAGTTTCTCACCAAGTAGTCGTAGGCCATGTGCCTAAACATGTTTTTCTCTTTTTTGGCCTTCTCCATCATCTTTTCCAAATTTATTTTTATCCTATCGAGCCAAGATTCACGATCAATTTCAATTTCTTGTTCAAGTGGTGTCAACTTGGTTTTCCTCCTCTTGGCAGCTTACCGGTTTTCTCGTATGTTTTGCAGCTCCATAATGCTTTTTTGATCCTCTAGCTGCTTGTTTCTTTGCTCCAGATAGTTAATTATCCATTTGGCTCTTTCTAGGTTGAGAGACAAACCATGGATGTCCTCTTGCTGCTCCTGGATGATCTCTTTAGGCTTTGAGATTTGTGAGCCCAAATCAGTGTCATCATCCTGAATAAGAATGAAATCTGTCTCCTGCCCTCCTGAAGGCCCCTCATCATGTAATGGCCGCTTGCCCTTGTCCTGTACCTACTCTGATAACGGAGGAAGCGAGACCCCTTCCACCCCAGGTGGAGATAATACTCGCTTTGCTGCTGCAAACAACCTTCCAGTGCCCTTTTCGTAGGTGACAAATACTGGCACAATAGAAGTTTGTGTTTCATGAAGCTCCTGCTGATGTGAAGGCCCACCTGTCTCATGAAAAGCTGCTAGAGGTACTTGAGGAGCGGTGAAGACCTCATGTGAAATGAAATCCTCCCAATGAGATGTTCTGTAAACCAAGCTGATGAATGACCACAATCTTGATTAGTGCAAAATGATATATGTTGTTATACTGCTGCTGGGGAGTCTTCTTGTTCGCTAAGGTGGTCATCTTCTCAATGTTCCGGAAAATAAAGTAGGGGAGGTTCATCATTCTCACCCTATTAAAGTGCATCAACAATTTGATGTGATAAACATATAGGCGAGAAAACCGGCCCTCATAGCTGAAATACTTAATTATGAGTTTCATCAAGGGAGCATATGAGTCTTTCAGATACTGGAAAGGAAAAACTCTGCTGAGATGTCTCTGATAACCAGCCTTGATTTAAGGCTCATACTATTCTCTGTCAATCTGCTGCCTTTTATTCCACTGCTCATCGACATTTGGAATGCTAGTTGTTAGAGAAATGGACTCCGGTGTCAAGGTAAATGTCACACCTGCTAGAGTGACTTGGCCATTTTGAAGATGGAGCACAAACAACCTGGCCAACTCATGATGGTATTGAACTCTCTCTACCATCTCATGGAACTGATAACAGGATTGGTGTTGAAAGCATGTGACAGCAAGAGGGCAGGCCTGTAGCTCGGCAAGTGAAGTAGGATCCTCTCGTACCTGTTTACCACCCTTGTGAGGTCTCCTTGGTGCATGCATTTCTGTAGGAGAATCACTGTGTGTCTCCTCATCTCGGTTATAGGAGGGATCAGACTTCATGCTTTCTAATGTGTGAGTTTTCTTGATGAGTATGAAGAGATTTATGGTGTTTTTAGTTTTCTGCTACCAAGGATGAGAATGCATGAGGGATTGTGGAGGGAAAGGGTATGAGGGGTTTTGGGAATGATAT
Organism: Pinus albicaulis; assembly: GCA_034641835.2. Lineage (NCBI taxonomy): Eukaryota > Viridiplantae > Streptophyta > Pinopsida > Pinales > Pinaceae > Pinus > Pinus albicaulis. Next base: position 1,552,744,169 of record CM076581.1, read on the forward strand.
GGAAAATTTTTTTGGGAATAGGGGGTTTAGGAAATAGTATGTAGGCTTAGGGACAGCAATTAGGGTTTAGGATTTGTAACTAGGGTTTGGGATAGTGGGAGTTAGGGAATTTTTGGAATATGGGAATTAGGGAATGAGTGTATGAAAGTGAAAAATGAATGGAGGAGTAAAAGAGTGAGGGAGTGATGGAGTGGACTTGGTCACAAAAACACAAATGCAAACCCTAGGCAATTGTTTTTGAGCCAAAATTGCAAAGAGGTGGGATTTTAGTTTTATCACACTAAACCACCATAAATTTTAAGAAAAAAAATTTCACTAGCAATGGAAGGAATATTGACTTACTTGCACACCATGGGATTGAGAAAATTTGGAAATTTGAGGGATTTTATGGTGAAATTGGGCTTGCGGATCTATGTGCCATGCCACAAACCCAATGCGCCACGCCTTATATATGCGTCGCGCCAGTGTATTTTTTACATTGTGGAGGGCAGCCCAATGCGCCACGCCTTCTCTATGCTTCGTGCCCTTGAACTTGCACAGTTTTGCTTCAAACTTGCTCCCTTTCTCCAACACAACCTTCTCTTGCTCAATTTTTCTCCTTTGAATGCAAATGAGCTCTTTGAACATGACCAATGAGATTATATACAAGAGCTTTTGATTTTTCCCTCATAAAACCCACTTTTATAATGTTTGCATTGTAACTTACTTTTTCAACTCTGTTTTTGGGCAGTTTACTTCATTTTTACCTTTGATGAACTGAATGATTTTATTTTTTGGTTTGCCTTACAGGGGTTGGAGTTTCTGAATCTTGGTAAGGTGACCAGGGTTGCCACTGAAGTTTCTTACATAGGAAAAATTGAAATTACATCAAATTTTATACATGAAAACATAGAATACTCTGTTTTTCCTCAAAACAGGGTTTTGAGGAAAAATAAGTCTCTGAGCATGTGATTATGGAATTTATTGGTACTGAAACTTTATTCGATCACCTCATGCGACTGCTGACTGTTATTGAACATTTTGAAGAAATTTTTTGACGAAAACCTAGAGCTAATAAAGCGGAAACCATAAAAATTACTCTTGCAGATGATCTAGATGAATGAAAATGTGCCAACAGGTAAAGGTCATGAGGGAAAATGTACAACAAGCCACTACCGTCAGATGATCCATGATCCTAATGGAATGTAGCTGACTGAGCGAGACACCTAACCTGCAATTCTACAAAAGAATTTGATCACTGACGGAGGGATGAAGATACCGACACTAACAGTATTGAAAGCGAAAACCATAGAATATGAGAATTGTGGTTTAGCTTTGTATGCATGAGATTAAGAAAATTTGTGGTACATTGACAGTGGATTCTCAAAGCATATCATAAGTGATAAAGATAAGTTTATTTCCTTTAATGAAATAAATAAAGAAAATAATGTAACCTTTGTAAATAATTCACCTGCTTCTATCAAAGGAAAAGGAACTATTTTGCTCAAAGAAAAGGTTAAGGCTGGAAATGTTTTTTTTGTTGATGGTGTTGGAAATATTGATATTGATGGAAAAGGAGAAGAAAGGAGTAGCACCAGAATTATCATTGCAGACAAAGGATCAGATCAGGATCAACTAGAGTATAAAGGAGAAATAAGGAAAAGAAGAAAAAAGTACAGTGGAGGAGCATAAAAGAGGCAAAGGAGAAACATTATGAAAAAAGGATGCAAGGAGCAGCAATGTGCAGCAAAGAGGCAAAGGAGCAATGCATAGGAGTAGAAAAGAGGCAAGGAGAAACATTAAAATCATTATATAAGGCAAAGGAGTAGAGAGGAGCGACAAAAGAGGAAAAAGAGTAGCGTTATGCAGCAAAGAAGAAAATTGTATAGTGCAGGGTCAAGTCAGGCTATTCACATTCAAAACAGTAAGCAAAGGAAAATTTTGCAGCAAAGGTCAAGTTGGGTGTATGTGTGAAGCAAAGAAAACAAGTAATAAATGATCTTAGGGTCGAACCATGAATGTGTGCAACAAGAAGAAAAGAAGTGAACGAGTGGGTCAAGACGTGCAATCTACATTCAAAAGGGTTGTTCTATGCGTTCAGAACAGTGCAGGTCAAGGGTCGAGTCATGTAAGTTCAAGTTCAAAACAGTGCAACGGATTTCATATCACAATCAGAATAGGAGGAATATCACACAAACAAAGAAATCACAGAAACTGTGAAGTGTGATATGGCAATGTGGCTAGATGACATAGGAAGTAATGTGGCAAGCTGATGTGGAAGGTGACAACAGAACGCAATAAAATTTTGATGATGTGGCAAGGTGACATGGCATGATGACGTGGTAGTGACGTGGCACCCCCTGTGGGACACAAACCCTTTATCACATATCGCAAGTCGCAAATCTCAGAAGGGATAGCACTCATGAACCATGTTGAAACGCCAAAATTCAAAGTGTGATAAAGAGCCTAGATGCAATACGCTTCAAAACCAAAGAATAAAGGATTTAAAGTCCGACGTGGGACCGAATAGGATATCGCAAATCACAAAGCGCGGGAGGAATAGCGCACAAGAACAATGCCGAAATGTGAAATGCGATAAGCGTATCAAATGTGATTTTATTCAGGGTTCCATTGTAATGAGTTTCAAGTCCAGTCTAACAGTGGTTTATGAAGAAAGTCTGAACGCCGGCAAAAAGGCTCAGGTAATTGACCCGACATAGAACATAGGGAAGAGAAAGTTGAACATTGCTGTTATGAGGAGATAAGAACTATGGGTCGAGTCAGGTTCAGCAACACTCCAGGTAGTTTCGGGTGTTGAGACAAAGGTAAAGGTTGAACGTTGCGGGCACGAGAAGAAGAGGCAGAGTCGAGAAAAAGGAGATATGGTGGCACTGTTGGAAACACAAAAGCTGGGTCGAGTCGGGAAAAAGGCGTTTATGCAGAACTTTTATAATATAATAGCAAAAACATAAAAGACAATTATGACAGTAGAAAGGAAAAATGCACAACGAGCCAAGAGCTGAAAGGGTTGAGTGAAATATTGTTGTAATTGTAAATATATTTATTATTTTTTATTGTATATGATGCAAGGGAAAGTCTCCGTACGCATAGGAAAAACTCCATTGAGTGTTGTAATGATTATTTCTGATGTAATAACCTGAACTGAAGTGTAAGGAATCGAATGGGTGGAAGGCATGGGATCATGCCTGTTCACTTCGAATTCCCTGTAGAATGCAAACAATCTTGTAGTTATCTGTATAAAACATGTAATATCAGTGTGCATAGATAGGTTACAGAGGTGAGAGAGGCAAGAGAGAGTGGATGAATGAGAGAGAGATGTTGCGCACACACAAAGCTGATATGAAGCAGATATGAAGGCTAAAGAGACAACAGTGAAGGAGTATAACAGAGCTGATATCCAGGTAAATCAGAAAAGTATTTTTTATTGTAGTGCATGGGAGTTGGTGCTTCCATTTCAAGTTGTAGCTTGATATATGTCCAGTTGGAGCTGGTTGAGGTAGGAGCCTCCTATGGTTTGTAGCCTGTATAAAATACATGGGAGTTGGTGATTCCATTTCAAGTTGTAGCTTGATAGATGTCCAGTTGGAGTTGGTTGAGGCAGGAGCCTTCTGTGGGTTGTAGCCTACAGAAAATACATGGGAGTTGGTGCTTTCGTTTCAAGTTGTAGCTTGATAGTTGTCCAGTTGGATCTGGTTGAGGTAGGACCCTCTTGTGGGTTGTAGACTGCAAAAAATAGATGGGAGTTGGAGCTTCCTTGCAATTTTTAGCTAGCAAAATTTGAGGTAGTAGCCTCATGTAGTTTGGAACCTACAGAAAATCAGTTATGAGAGGGAGTTGGAGCTTGCCTTTGCATCACAACAATAATAAGATGTGGTTTTCTCCCTTATCATTTTCCATTTATATATGTTGTCTATGTGCTTGATGATTATTTGGTGATGTAATTTTTTAATCTCCTTAATTACTGGTTTCCCACACATTCAGTTTGCTAATTCATTATGTATTATGCTGCTTATAAAATGAAGTATTTAATGGGTTTAAAGAAAAGAGTTTTAATGTCCATGAATGTACTAAATGGATTCACCCCCCCCCCCACCTCTCAATTTCGCTAAGGGTTCATTAGATGGAATAAAACATAACTTTTTGGGTGTTAGTCAAATGTGTGACCAAGGTCATGAGGTTGTTTCATATCAAAGAATTGTGTGGTACGAAATCTCGATACAACTTATATCATAATAAAGGGAACAAGAACACTAGGTAATATATATCTCTTGGAAGGGGGTCTAAAGCATTGTTACTTCATAAAATCAGAAGAAATTTGGATTTGGCACAAAATATTGGGACATTTAAGCTTTAGTCAATTACATAAGTCAACAAGAATGGGAGCAGTTCGTGACTTGCCTAACATCTCTCTACCAGAAAGTACCATATGCAAATAATGTCAATTTAGTAAGAAAAACAGGGTGCAATTTAATTCCAAAGTCATCTAGGTGGATATTGGTGGCCACCCTCCTATTCCACTTGGGGCCCCACCATTGTTTCTTTTAGTTTTTCAGTTTCCTTAATTATAGCACACTTTACTATTTTTAGCAGTTTTTCAGGTCCTAAACTTACAGGGCCGTTTTGAGGCCCTAAACAACATTTTTCTGGAAAATCGGGAGAAACATGGGTCATAGACAAATGTTTCTCACTCAAAATTTGTATTCCTTGTATAGATATTTCCAACGAGGTATTGAGAGTGTCAAATGAAGATCGTATACCAAAGTTATGTCCCGAGGAAGTTGATGTACCAATTTACCCAAACATGGCCCATAGTTTTGGTGCTTCATCTCCTAGGGTTAGGTTTTTGGATGTTTAGGGTTTTCCATTGTTTCTTAATAAAAAATAGGCCCTCAAGCTTCATTGTAACATAGTTCAGAGGCCTATAGCCACCACATCGCTTCTCATAGATAAGCTACTAGCGCCCTAGCTATTTTGTTTCCATTCTGTCTGTAAAAAAAATTCAGTTCTTTCATATTATTGAAATGAAGTGTTATTGCCGCTGCATTTTTGTATTTACATTTATATGTGTATTTAGTTACGTTCCTGCATAAACCTGTATCAGTGGCATCAGAGCGGTCTAATATTTCTTGGTCCTTCTTTACATGTCTCCAATGAGGTCAGGGTATAAGGAATTATGGTTCGATCTGGTTGAACCTTTGCAAGATTAGCCTCAAAAACCCTAACGGCCACCCATGGGGGATGAAAATAAAGGTGAGGGAGAAGGAGATCCTATCAAATTATTGCTCAAGGAGGCCCTCGAAAAACAAAGGAACGTGATGATGGATAAATTTTCTAAGATCCTTCAACGAATGCCCATCGACGGTGCATATGCATCTAGCATCCACTCTGGAGGCGCAACTCCTTTTAAGGTACAAGTAAACTTTGAAATTCCCATATTTTAGGGCCATATATATGTAGATGTCATATATATATGGTTGAATATATTAGAAGAATATTTCTCGGTTCATGACTTTTCCAACCGGGAGAAGATTATTTTTGCACTCAAAGGTACCCCCCATGTCAAGGACTAGTGTGAAACCTACTGTGAGAAAAAGGATGAGGGGGAACCCTCCCTGTTCTCGTTCATACCCACTTGGAATTATTTCCGAGAGGCCATCAAGGAACAATATTATCCTGTGGGGAGCTATGAGGACAAGTACATACAATGGACTACGATGCGACAGCAAAGGGATCAAGATGTGCATGAGCTGATGAATCTGTTCCATAGCTTGCGCACAAAGTTTGGTATCAAATATTTAGAGAAAAATTTGGTGTTGAAGTATTGAAGTTTTCTGAACATATAAATTTAGGAGGAAATTAAGTTCCTCGACATCTCCTCGCTTGGTAAAACATATCAGTATGCTGCCAAGATTGAGAAAAAATTCAAACAAGAGAAGTGAGACTTTGGATATACGAATCAAAATCAAGGGAAAGGTGCCCCCAAACTGCGGATAAAGGATAAATCCAAGGCATGGCAGCCAAAGATAACCTACCAAAGCCAAAGCAAAGAACAACATCGTGAAGCCGAAGAATGACACGGGAAAGTGGTGTGAGTTCCATAAGAGCTCCACTCACCACACAAGTGAGTGTCGGGCCAAGCGGTCATAGGTGGCCGAGATGAGGGCTTCTACATCAGATGCATGCTCCAACTCTGAATAAGTACTCGACAAGGGGAATGAAAAATGGAACCAGATTATTGATGCGGAGTCTGACGCCACCATTGCCACTGCATAAATCCAAAAGGAGGAACCGGAAGATCTAGATGAGGAGCAGTGTCTCTTCCACTCCATGATGTGGGTAAAGGGTTCCCCACTACAGTCAATTATCGATGATGGGAGCCAAAAGAACCTCATTTCAGCAGAGGTCGTGAAGCGATTGGGCTTTCTGACCACAACACACCCACATCCGTACACCATCGGGTGGCTTCACCAAGGACGGGATCTTCGCGTCAGCGAGCAGTGTCGCCTTCCCTACATAATCAAGCCTTTCACAGATGAGGTCTTATGTGACATTTCTCCTCTTGATGTTTGTGATATATTCTTATGCCAACCATACTTGTGGAAGCGACATGTTATGTATGAGTCCCAAACTCGCGTTGTTATTTTTACTTTGGGAAATAAGTTGTATAAGATACTAGAGGTACCACCACATGTGGCTATATCTTTGGTTACTGCAAAAAAATGGAGTAAGCTCATTTCCAAAACCGGGAATTTTTTTTTTCCTGATGATCCACCCCCAGGTCAAGAAGAATACTATGGCCACGACCTCCAGACAGGTCTCCTCTGCATGACAACCACAAATTGACAAGGTCGTGGAGGATTATGGGGACATATTTAGTTGACCTACAGGTGTGCCTCTACACTATCAATTCAAACACCCCATCGATCTAACCCCAGGTGCCTCGCTTCCCAATGGACCGATCTATCAGCACTCTATTATGGAGAACGATGAAATCAAGAGGCAGATTCAGGAGCTGCTACAAAAAGGTCACATGCAGTCGATTTCACTGCCTTGTGGGAGCCCGATCGTGTTGGTGCAGAAGAAGGATGGGAATTGGAGACTCTTTATTGACTATCACGTGCTGAAGAAGATCACAGTCCTGAATAGGTACTTGATCCCTCAGATTCATGATGACCTTAAGGATCAAGTCAAAATGGCGAAATATTTCAGTAAGATCAACTTGCAATCCGGGTATCATCAATTACCAATCGAACCCTCCGATGTGTGGAAGATTACCTTCAAAGCCAAGTAGGGCCTTTTCGAATGGATGGTCATGCCTTTCGGGTTGACGAATGCTCCCACAACCTTCATGAGGTTGATGGAAGACATCTTGCGGCCACTGACCAACTCATTTGTAGTAGTGTACTTGGATGACATCCCGATATTCAAACATACTTGGGGAGAGCACCTCCACCACATCCTACAGGTCCTCCAAACACTGCAGAAACACAAGTTGTGTGCCAATTTGGAGAAGTGCACTTTTGGCATCACCCAGGTTCAGTATCTCTAATACATTGCTAATGAACGGGGGGTGGATGTGGATCCAACAAAGATCAAAGTAATTTGGGATTGGCCAGCCCCAACCACTCTAACAAAGCTTCGCATATTTCTGGGTATTTCTAATTTCTACCGTAGGTTCATGTTGGGATTCTCTCAAATCACTTGGCCCTTGAGTCAATTCACTAAGGGAGGAGTGAAAGAAAAATTATTTTGGTCGGAATATCAACAGAAGGCGTTCGTAGAATTGAAATAGTGCCTCTACTCTGCCCTAGTGCTGACATTACCAGACTTGCAACAACCATTTGAGATCAAGATAGATGCCTCTGACAATGCTATTGGGGCAGTTCTTACTCAATAGGGGCATCTAGTGGCATATCACAGTGAGACACTTTCTGACACACTCCGCAAGTATCCCACTTATGACAAAGAAATGCATTTCATTGTGCAGGCTTGCCGCCAATGGAATAATTAAATTTTGGCGAAGGAAACATTCATCCACATAGACCACCAACCCCTACAGTTTATACAGACACAAGAGATGTTGCAGAATGATCACCATCAGAAGTGGTCCACATATCTGCAAAAATTTCATTTGAACATCAATTATAAGAAGCGCAGCACCAATAATGTCGCCAAATTCCTTAGATGACCACCGATCATGGTGCTAAACACCGTTCTCAACCCTTGTGGGCATGAGAATTCTGATTGGCCACTTCTCTACAAGAGTGATCCAAAATTCACCCACACATACGAGACACTCTTAGAGGTTACGCAAGTTCCAAATTTTCACCTCCAAGATGCACTGTTATGTCACCTGGAACACCTTTGTCTTCCTTCAAGCGAGCATGCCAAGATGATTTTGGAAGCACACAACAGTCGAGTCATTGGGCATTTCAAGGTCAAGAAAACAGTGGCAGTACTACAAAAGTATTTCTATTGGATGTTGGGAAGTACATCAGATCCTACACTGCTTGCACCATTTCCAAACTGACCATCAAGAAGAAAGGCCTCTATACTCTGCTACCTACCCCTATTTGACCTTGGGAATCCATCTCCATGGATTATATGTCGGTCCTTCCTTCTACTCAGCATGGAAACAACCTTTTTTTCATGGTCATCGGCAGATTCTTGAAGATGGCCATTATGTTGTCCTACAAGAAGAATAATACAGCAAAAGCCACTATTAAAATCTTCTTTGAACGAGTGTGGGTGCACTTTGGGATCCCACAGTCTATCATCTCATATCAAGATAGTGGGTTCCTCAGCACATTTTGGTCCAGCCTCTGTTCAATGATGGACACCAAGCTCACCAAGTCCACAACTTTCCATCCCCAAACTAATGTCCAAACAGAGGTCGTCAACAGGATGATTGTACACATTCTGCGCATGTATAATTCAAAGAATCCATGCACATGGGATGAGATTCTTCCCTATGTACAACACAGTTATAACTAGGTTCTCCATAGATCAACTGACCACATCCCCTTTCAGGTGGGCCTAGGGTTCCAGCCACTATGTCCCATTAACGTAGCCATGCCATTTTTGGCTACTCAGGTCGATTCGGCTCATGTCCAATCTGAAGTTGACAAAGAAAAAAAATTCATTGAGAACATTTAACACATCCACTAACAGGTTCATGACTTATTGGATAGAGCCAATGCTAAGTACAAGCAACTACATTATCAACATTGGGTCCCACACAACTTCCTGGTGGGTGAAAAAGTGTGGCTACATTTGCAGAAGGACGCCTCACTCGACCCCATCACAAGCTTCTCCCACTCCGATATGGGTTGTACACCATCACCAAGGCTATAGGGAACAATTCCTCCAAGCTTAGTATTCCACCATTCCTTGGTCTGAACCTAGTATTCAATGTGGACCACCTTCGACCCTACTTCCCACCTCTACTGGACACCTTCGACATTGCAGAGAAAATCACACCAACAGATTTAAACCCAAACTACATGGAACAGGCCACCATAGATTGCATCATGCACATGAAAATCAAGAACACTCGCCAACAGAAGATCCAACTGTATAAGGTTGTCAAAGTTGGCCAATTCCTACACCAAGGCAAGTGGTTCACCAGAGACCAAGTTCAATAGAAGTTTCCTCATCTCATGGAGGAAATCAATGCAATGGGGACCATTGCTTCCTAATGGGGGAGGAATGATCCAGGTGGATATTGGTGGCCACCAGCCTATCCCACTTAGGGCCCCACCATTGTTTCTTTTAGTTTTTCAGTTTACTTAATTATAGCACAATTTTCTATTTTTAGCAGTTTTATGGGTCCTGAACTTTTGAAGCCATTTTGAGGCCCCAAACTACGTTTTTTTGGAAACCTAGGAGAAACATGGGTCGTAGACCATGTTTCTCACTCAAAAGTTGCATTCCTTGGATAGATATTTCTAACGAGGTATTGAACGCATCAAACGGAGATCGTATGTCAAAGTTATGTCCCCGGGAATGTTTTTGGATGTTTATGGTTTTCCATTGTTTCTCAATAATAAATAGGCCCTTGAGCCTCATTGTAACACAGTTCAAAGGCCTTTAACCACCACATCTCTTCTCAGAGATAAGCTACGAGCACCCTAGCTAGTTTATTTCCATTCTGTCTGTAAACAAATTTTAGTTATTTTATATTAATGAAATGAAGTGCTATTTCTGATGCATTTTTGTATTTATGGTTATATGTGTATTATGTTGCATTCCTACATAAATCTGGGTCACAAAGAAGGTACTTCAAGTAAGCCACTTGAACTTATTCATATTGATTTTTTTGGTCCTATGAGAAAGAAGTCTCCTTGGGGTGAACACTATTTCATATTATTCATTGATGATTTTACTCGAATGTCTTGGATTGGATTATTGAAACATAAATATGAAGCATTTAATAAATTTAAAGTCTTCAAGCTCTACTAGAGAAAGAGTTAGATTTGAAAATCAAATATCTTAGATATAATAGAGGAGGAGAATTTATATCAGATGAGTTTTTCGACTTTTGTGAACATCATGGCATCAAGAGAAAGTTTTGTATAGCCAAAACTCCTCAACAAAACAGAGTGGTGGAAAGAATAAATAAAACAATTAAAAAAATGGCATGTGCCATGCTTGATGAGTTTGGAGCACCTCATACCTTCTAGGGGGAACCAGCATATACAACCGTGAATATCCTCGACAAAGCTCATATTTGGGTAAACAATGACAAAATTTCTCATGAAATATGTTTTGGTAAGCCTCCAACTGTCAAACATTTTAGATTTTTTGGAAGAAAATGTTACATAAAGAATAATGATGATAAGCCTGGAAAGTTTTAATCTAGAGATGATGAAGGAATTCTCCTTGGATACTCCTCTAGAAGAAAAGGATATATATGTTATAATAAAATGCTTCAAAAGATTGTTGCCATGCATTGATGTTGTGATTGATGAGGCATCCACATGTACCAAAATGGAAGCACCAACAAATGACAAAATTATTCCTACAACAAGCGAATAGGTTGTAGGAGAGTGTTGAAAATTCAACAAGAAATGTGTGTCTAATTTAATTTTCCCTTAATTAAATTGGACAATAAATTGTACTCAGAATCACTTGTAATAGGTAACTGAGTGTGATAGACTCAGTTAGCTCATGAAATTCAGGTTGAGGATGGTTGGTGAGGCATGTAGAGTGATTCTATTTGTTTTAGAGTCCAAGTTGTAGTAAGTGTATTAGTTTAATGCATGAGAAATCAGTTACTATCAATTAAGTGAGTTAAAGTCAATCTAACTAGTTGTAATTGATTGTTGCACTAGTGAGAGGTCAAGTGAATTAAATCAGATTTAATTCACATACAGTGATCTATAAAGTGACTGGTGATTTACTATTAATAGTTTCATGCATGTCAGTTCTGATGAAGACCCAGTTGAGACAAAGGTTAAAGGGATGTTATCTATCAATTATATTATTAGTAAATTGTCAGCATGCAATTAGACAACCATAGGATTTCCCATGATGTATTGCACACTTTTGGAAGGTTGAATTTCCTAATTAATAGGGATCAATTATTCTTATAATTGCCTAAGCAAGATAAGCTGAGCAGAGGCAGGAAATTAGCTAAGTGTTGGTCGATTTTGTCTGGATCAGTGTGAGATAGTTGGTAGAGTGTAGCAGACTCTTGTGAGAAGAGTGCATTGTATTGTTTCATGATTCCTTGGTTGATTATACAATAAAGATAGAGGGGTTTTAAGTAGCAATATTTCCCCAGGAAAAATTTCTTTGTTGTGCGATTGATTTGTTTCTTTCTCTTACTTGGTGTGATTGTGCGATCGTGTTTAATTTCCACAAATTAATTGTAGAAGGATTTAGTATCTTGCTTTAGAATATTGCATGATCGGATTGAATCCATTGGTATACATGTTGTTTGTGTAATTTCTACATGGTATCAGAGCACCATAAATCACTATAGTGGAGAAGAAATTGATTTTGTGTTGAACATCATTCGAATTTTCAAAAATATTCTTTGGTGCGACAGGCGAATCAAGATGGCTTTCGATGGATTGACATTGGAATATGCACTCGAGGGAAGTTTTAATTATATTGCATGGAAAGGCATAATGGATGTAGTTCTGGAGGACAATGAGTTGAAAGAATTTATCGACATTGATATTCCAAGGCCTGCAGCAGTAGACGTCGCTCTTCTTGATGCTTGGAAAAAGAGGCGAGGATGATCTTATTAGAGGGAGTTCGAGATCACATTGTCTCGAGTCTCCATGGCAAGGTGAATCTATATGCAATGTGGAAGGCCTTGATATATTTGTTTCAGAACAGTAGTGACCACAGAAAATTGGCACTGAAGCACAAGCTAAGGAAAATCAAAATGGATAAAGGCGACATTATTCCAAAATACTTGAGCAAGTTCATCCAATGTCGAGAGGAGCTTGGAAGTGTTGGGATTACCGTAGCGGATGATCACTTGGTGAGCCTAGCACTTCTAGGCCTTCCCAAGAGTTGGCATAGTTATTAGGAATTTTTCAATGGGAGAGAGAAGTTACCAGATTGGGAGTGATTGGTGGAATTTGGTACAAGAAGAAATCAGGCGGAATACCAGGGATGGATCCTCATCGAAGACAGATGATGAGGAAAATTGCACCTTGGTTGGTAAGGCAAAGAAGGGGAATGGAAATAAATCCTATTCCAAATATGAGACTGACAAAGAAGGCAAGAAGCATGACATGTACAGAATAAAATGTTTTCACTTTCACAGGCATGGACATTGTTAACACTGGAAAATTGTATAGTAGAAGATGACATCAATTAATGTCGAGCCCAAGGATTTACAGGACAGGAATACATTATGGAATCAAGAAGTATTTAAAATAACTAAGGTTTTTAGAAAATTATATTTGAACTAGTTATAAATGCTTAAATGTGTGTTTTATCCTTCGAGAAGAGCGCATTTTGCGTGCCTTTTTGTCTGATAAGTGTACATTCCTGGAAATGGAAAAAAGTCGCTTTCCAGGACCACACCAAGCAAAAGACAGTTACTCCTTATGTGAAATCCACCTAAGGACAACCACCAGTGCCTCCTTAGACATTATGTGAGCACATAATGGAATCACACCTCTCCCTTGGGTCACCATCCATCATGTACCAAGGGAGGGAAGGAGGATTTGAAGCTCACCTATACAAACAACCAAGAGATGAAGAAATGGTGATCACAGTGTTATGCTAGCCAAAGTTTCCTAAGCAACCCCAGCACTGTGTGTGACCCAGAGCTGGAGCTAAACAGGACTCGATAGTTGGCCACCCAAAATCTTAGTCCACCACAGCAAAGAGAGAGAGAGTGAGACTGCATCAGAGGCAGAGCTTGGAAGGCAACATCCTTGCATCGGGACCTAGAGCCATTGCCTAGGGGCCCTTTGGCAAGTGGGTAAAATTTCTTCTCCATTTCAAACGTTTAATAAGAAGAGGCCATCGAGCCATCATTTGCATTATTATTGTTTTGAACTCTATATATAGCTTCTGTATATCTGTATTTTTAGTTTTAGTTTAACCAGAGCATACTTCAGCATACTATTTCCATTAAGTTTTATGATTTTGAGCTCCCCCACTTTCTACCTGTTACCAATAGTTTAGAGAGTAGACCGCACTCTCTAAGTTGGTGTGATTTCGTACACTCGTGTGACTAATCCACCACAATAGACATTATGCCACTAATTGTTCACAAAAGAAGAAGAAGAACAAGAAGGATTTAAGATCTATAGTGGGTGATGCTTGGGCTTCATAGTTCAAGTTGGAATTCTCACTCATCGCATGCATGGTGTCTAGTGTGATGGGATCAGTGTGGTATTTGGATAGTGGTGCATATTTCCACATGACGGGAGACAAAGAACTCCTTAGAATCTTGGAGGAGAAGGATCTTCAGATGCATATTGATATGGGTGATGATGGGAGGTATAGTACTACTGGGATTGGTACAGTTACTTTCCAGAGATAGTCAGGTAAAATTTTGTTATTAAAATACATCATGCATGTACCAGGCTTGAAAAATAATTTAGTTTCAGTTGCTATGTTGGAGGATAGAGGATATAATGTGATTTCAGTGAAGGGAAAGCATTCCTTCGTCACAAAGCCAGATGAAAGGTTAAGAAGATTTGGGTTCATGTGAAGAGCCTCTACAAACTTGATGTAGATGATTATGCAACATTGATGAGTAAAGCAGACATAGTGGTGATTCAAGATGAGGGTGAGTTACAGGAGATTGGGCCATCTACACCAATTAGGGGAATTTTGAGGTCTAAAATGGACCTCCTAAGAAAAATTTACAACCAAAATAAAATTTCTGAGAACTAATAGGATTCAAGATGATGATGTCAACCATGGGGTATGATTCACCATTTTTGGAATAAAAAGGTAAAAAGATTAAAAAATAATAGAATAATAAAACTACTTGTTCAACTCTTATTTTAACCTTATCTCCCTAAGAGTTTTCTCAAATTTCGAGCAGGAATACTCATTGGATGAAAAAACTAATTCCTCATCCAAGGAGTACCCATGTTACATACTTTTGATGGACCTTATTACACGAAAAATTAGAAATACATGAAAAAACGTGATTGCAATCACATTTTTCATGTATATCTCATTTTCCATATAGGAAAGTCCATCAAAAGTATGCAACATGGGTACTCCTTACATGGGGAATTAAATTTTGCATCCAATGAGTATTCCTGCTCAAAATTTGAGTAAAACCTTAGGGAAATAAGTTCAAAATATGAGTTGAAAAAGTAGTTTTTCCTTTTTTTCCTCTAAAATGCGATGGTGTAATCAAATATTATCTTATTATTTCCACTATTATTTTATAATTTTCTTAGGAGGCCCATTTTAGACCTCAAAATTCCCCTAATGTACAGTGCTTTGAATGTCATGCATCATATTTCTACGGGGCTTCCAAAGGATAATCTTGTGCAGATAAACACATGCAAGAGATGTACCATGGGGAAGTATACAAAGCCACTTTTCACGAGAAGGAGAACCAAGTAGAGGAAATCCTTCAGAGAATTCACTTAAATGTGTGTGGACCATTCTCTATGGCTTCTACAACAAAGCACAGGTATTATGTGATTTTTGTTGATGATATTCTAGAAAGTGTTGTGTTGGGTTTCCCATGTTTTGGCCAGATTGGCAAGACCAAAAGATGAGACAACATCAGAACCACTTTCAGACCTCAGGATCTAGCCCTCCTGGGTCCAGAGAGGGATCTCTCTATATAATGCAAAGGTTTTATGTCTTTGAAACTCAGCGTTATGATATTAGGCTAGTTATAAGGCTCAGATTTTGTTCGTTTAATATATGTTTGGTTGCTGGGAATCAGGAAAGAAAGGTTCAATATGAGACAAGGACAAGCAAAGAGGATTTTAGGCAAAGGAGAGATACTCCAGGGAACATTCAAGACCATTGGGAAATGGAGTCAGGAAAGGGTTTACTTTCTATTCAATATGCAGGCTTTCAGTCGGGCTAGTCATCTAAAACATTGGATCTTTAAAGATGATAGTGTGGCATGAAAGGTAAGAGAGGAAGAATCAGTCAATATTTAGAGCACAAAGTTGAAGACCTGAGATCAGAGAGAGACTTTGAACTCTCAATGCTTCGGTCTCCAGCTTGAGGGATCTTAGAGAAGTTCAATTAGTTGAAAAGGATCCTAGTGAGACAGAGACAGAGTTCTGGACCTCCCAGTGTTCCCAATTCATTCAATTAAATCCTAACAAGAACATCTAAGGAATGATTCATTAATTCATACATCAGCTAGCAAGCAATGACATCCACTACACTGGTTAAATTAACAGGATTCAACCCTTAGATAACACATTTAGTAGAAAACATTGAAGGCAAGGAGAGAAGAAACATAGGGTACCTAACAAGGGTAAATCCTATGTCAGATTTCCGATGCAAGCCAGTAGAAATGAAATGAAATGAACTGCAAGCTAAATAAACACAGAGATAGAAAAACATCACCGCTGCTTTAGATCAGGATCCAAAGAAATGTGCTTGTCATATTAAAGAGCAACACCAGTCAAGTACAACATTACCAATAGCTGGATATTCAGTCTGAAAACATCTTCCTCAGCCTATCTTACAACTTTACACAGAGACTATGCCTCAAAAGAAACATCTTGTAAGTCTCTGAAAACCGATCAACAACCTTTACAATTAGTTCCTTCATGAATTTATAGCTCAAGTGGAGCAGAGAAAGTAGGTGGAAAACTAAATGCAACATTAAAAAATCAGAAGAGGAAGAGGGCCGAGGTCCATTCTATTTAAATTCTGAGCATTTATCTCTGGTACTCTTTGGATGAAAGAGCGGTCTTCATCAGGCTTCCATTTACTCCGGGTATGTCTCTGATGTACTTGCTGTAACACTCTGGTGAACTAAACAAAAAGTTAGAATAATTATGCTAAGGTCTACCATACTGTGTGATAAATGCTTATGATAGCATAGGACCGTTGTCAGGGCTGGAATTTCCTCAGGAACATGGTATAGAATGGAGATAGGATGGGCACTTCGTCCTTTGTGGAAAGGACATACTGCTGATGTGAAACCCTGATATTATTGTTTTCTGCGCGCTGAGCCTTCCATGTGATCCATGATGTCTTTGAACTAGTACCTTTGCCTTCTAAATCCTTGAAAAAGGCTCAAAATCTTCTATTACGTGCTTTTAACTCTCTGTTGCTCTCGTACTGTCTTTGTTTATGCAATCTGAGCTTTAATGGTGCCGGAGAGGATTTGCAGAGTTTGAACTCTGTCCTTTGATTATATTTACGTTGTAGACACCTTTCCGAACATTTTCCTGTAATATCAGGCTCTAAATTCAGCTCCTTCTGTGCATTGTGCCTCTACAATAGTGCATACGAATCATGGCGGTTTTCCGCCTGCCTGTAACCCTGCAAAACACGAAAAAAAATTAAGAAAACCATGCATGGAGAGGGTGGTGTGGATGACTGCGAAAATGGCGATGTGGCACGGTTGACGACGATGCATGCAGAGGATACTGTGGAGGACAACCGTGAAACAGTGAGAAATGCACTGGACGACGTCGAGATAGAAATTCCAATGTAAAACATTAAAACTTTGACCTTGGAATGAAATATATAGGAAAAGGACGAAGATGCGACGAAAACACGTGGAACGAGTGACGTGGTAGGACGCAGTGATGGCAGTGCTGACTTTAAATGTGGACCGTCCGATCTTAGAAGGAGATCGACGGCTGGAAACGAGTCAGAGGGCAATGGATCGTGGGCTAGGGGTACGGTTACCTTGGTTTAACTCCCGTGCATCTTCGCGGCACGATCACCATTGGATTGAGAGCTCCAGATCGGATGGTTGATATGCATATCGCGTCGGGGTAAACGCTGAACTTTAATGCACGATGGGGGGGTGGTTTTCAAATAGTGCTCAGGACACGTGGCATGCGATGGATGGAATCGTTGTGAAATGGAAAATACCACTCAGCCTCCAGACGCAGTGCGATGGATACCACCGGTTTTTTAACAGTGCGCGGTGCGGGGACCACAGGGTGGATGGAATTATGACCGTTGATCTGGTGGGTTAAACAAATGGTTGTGATGCGATCTGAGCGGTAAACGGGGTGAACGGTGGATGCTGTGGGGAATGCGGCGACCATCCGATCTATACAGATCGACGGTTTAAAATGCTCCGAATATATATTTGCGATAAGCACCTTCCACCTTGGCGCCTGGTATTGGTGCGAGGTCGTGTGGGGAGAAGGGTTATGGGGCTAGGGATGAAAGATGCTAGGGTCGAATGTATGAAAAACATGGTTTATTGGCCCATTTTTAGTGAAATTCAAGGCCATGGAAAGGTAACGGTAGGGGGAAGAGGGGGAAATAAAGAAAACCAGGGGTATTATGTATGGTTTAAATGAGTTTTTGGGAAAGTTTAGAAGGCTTAGGGGAGGGGCTTTGGGGTGAAAAGGGGGACTTAACAAAGGGGACAAAAGGGTTGAAAAGGGATACTTTGCAGGGATACAAGGGATAAATGTAGGCCTTTAGGGACGCAATTTGTCACAATCAGAGAGGCTTTTTGGATGGATACAACAGGGAGGATTTTCCAAAAGGAAAAAAGGCACAATGAGGCTTCAAGGATGATTTATTTTCAGAGGAAATGCATTCCTTGAAGGCTCACAAACATTCTAGCCCCCTGTTTTCTTGTAAAAATTTATAGGGGGGCTAACAGTGGCTCCACATGGGGATGGCTTCTTCTTGAAGGAGTCAAGAATCCAGAAAATGGTCTTTGGCATAGGCCAGATGCCTGCTGCTTGAGCCACCTTTCTTCTTTGATTTTTCAACTGCCACAATTGTGAAGACATCAATTTAGCAGAGAAACTCTCCCAAACAATCGACCTACCCATCCTACAATCCTAGCATTTTCTTCTAGGGTGCATTTGAGCTAGCAGACCCTTTACATCATTTATTTTTATAAACGGAAAATAAATCTATTCTAAATCTACCCTTGTTGCTCCATGAGACCAGATTAAACTGTTGGCCTCACATGTTTCTCTACCTAATCTAACATCTGTCGGGATTAAACTGTCTAGTAGATTTCTTCTCTATATTCTACAACAGAAATTTAAAAACATTCAAACCCGGATTAGACTGTTTGACTTGCTGGACATTGTAGAAATTGAAACAACTAACTACATGCTCACAGGCTGAGCTTTATTTCAGCTTTCCTACCTACTCTAATCTAACCTGGAAATATCTGACGCTTCTAGGTGATACAATAATGCCAGTGCAGCCAGTCAAGCAGCAACGAAAAAGGATATAAGCACTGATTGCTCATCAGAGACAACCATAGGGTGCTCTGCCTGTGGTTCTTCCAAACTGAGGTCACCATCAATAGTGACCCCTCCTGATGAATCTGGCCCTGGCGAAGGATCCATGCTCGAGAATTTGTGCTAAACAGGGCCTCCATATAATCTGCCACAGGATCAACAAACACATGATGTACACTTTCTTCTTTCTGGCTTGCCATGACTAGTAGGTTGTCTGTATCCTGGGCAGCTTTGATTAATGTGTCTTCCACTGCATCTTCAGTGTGGCTCATGAAAGCCCGATCACCTTCTTCTTGTATTTCAAAAGGTAGTGGAATCTCTTCTTTTTTAGGAGGAGGGAGACTTTCCAAAAAGGCTCTCGGGTCTCTGAACTGATATGATTTTTCTTGTGAGTTCAGGAATTCGATCTCAGCTTCATATCTTTCAACCACCAATTCTAAGAAAATTTTCCTGAGCACAGGTTTGAATTTTGAGTTGAGAAGAATAGCCCCTGGAAGGTCCTCCACCTCCAACTATGCCAAGTCACTTGACATTACAGCACGACACTCTGCTATGAAACTAGGATGCATTTCTGCAAACTTCTCAGAGTCTTCCATTAGTGAGGTGACTTGGTCTTTAGCATGGCTGATGTTGTACTGCGACATGGTCTCCCAGTGGAGTCTTGTGAAAACACGGATAATCAGCGGCCTACTGATCACCAGTGGAGTCTTTAATCATTCAGGAACTGTGGACTCGCCAAGTGGATGATTCAAGATTTTACTGTCCACCACAGTGATTTACCAAATCAGGCTGATTGGTCTTTATCCCCAGTGGAGTTGCCATTATGTTGGGGTTCCCATGTTTTGGCCAAATTGGCAAGACCAAAAGATGAGACAACATCAGAACCACTTTCAGACCTCGGGATCTAGCCCTCCTGGGTCCAGAGAGGGATCTCTCTATATAATGCAAAGGTTTTATGTCTTTGAAACTCAGCGTTATGATATTAGGCTAGTTATAAGGCTCAGAGTTTGTTTGTTTAATGTATGTTTGGTTGCTAGGAATCAGGAAAGAAAGGTTCAATATGAGACAAGGACAAGTGAAGAGGATTTTAGGCAAAGGAGAGATACTCCAGGGAACATTCAAGACCATTGGGCAATGGAGTTAGGAAATGGTTTACTTGCTATTCAATATGTAGGCTTTCAGTCGGGCTAGTCATCTAAAACATTGGATCTTTAAAAATGATAGTGTGGCAAGAAAGGTAAGAGAGGAAGAATCAGTAAAGATTTAGAGCACAAAGTTGAATACATGAGATCAAAGAGAGACTTTGAACTCTCAATGCTTCGGCCTCCAGCTTGAGGGATCTTAGAGAAATTCAATTAATTGAAAAGGATCCTAGTGAGATAGAGACAGATTTCTAGACCTCCCAGTGTTCCCAATTCATTCAATTAAATCCTAAAAAGAACATCTAAGGACTGATTCATTAATTCATACATCAGCTAGCAGGCAATGACATCCACTACACTGGTCAAATTAACAGAAGTCAACCCTTAGATAACACATTTAGTAGAAAACATTGAAGGCAAGGAGAGAAGAAACATAGGGTACCTAAAAAGGGTAAATCCTATGTCAGATTTCTGATGCAAGCCAGTAGAAATGAAATGAAATGAACTGCAAGCTAAACAAACACAGAGATAGAAAAAAATCACCGCTGCTTTAGATCAGGATCCAAAGAAATGTGCTTGTCATATTAAAGAGAAACACTAGTCAAGTACAACATTACCAATAGCTGGATATTCAGTCTGAAAACATCTTCCTGAACCTATATTACAACTTTACATAGAGACTATGCCTCAAAATAAACAACTTGTAATTCTCTGATAACTGATCAACAACCTTTACAATTAGTTCCTTCATGAATTTATAGCTCAAGTGGAGTAGAGAAAGTAGGTGGAAAAATAAATGCAGCATTAAAAACTCAGAAGAGGAAGAGGGTCGTGGCCCATTCTATTTAAATTCTGAGCATTTATCTCTAGTACTCTTTGGATGAAAGAGCGGTCTTCGTCATGCTTCCATTTACTCCGAGTATGTCTCTGATGTACTTGTTGTAACACTCTGGTGAACTAAACAAAAAGGTAGAATAATGATGCTAAGGTCTGCCATACTGTGTAACAAATGCTTCTGATAGCATAGGATCGTTGTCAGGGCTGGAATTTCCTCAGGAACATGGTATAGAATGGAGATAGGATGGGCACTTCGTCCTTTGTGGAAAGGACATATTGCTGATGTGAAACCTTGATAGTATTTTTTTCTGCGCGCTGAGCCTTCCATGTGATCCATGATGTCCTTGAACTGGTACCTTTTCCTTCTAAATCCTTGAAAAAGGCTCAAAATCTTCTATTACGTGCTTTGAACTCTATGCTACTCCCGTACTATCTTTGTTTATGCAATCTGAGATTTAATGGCGCCAGAGAGGATTTGCAGAGTTTTAACTTTGTCCTTTGATGATATTTACGTTGCAGACACCTTTTCGAACATTTTCCTGTAATATCAGGCTCTAAATTCATCTCCTTCTATGCACTGTGCTTCTACAATAGTGCATACGAATCCTGGTGGTTTTCCGCCTACCTGTAACCCTGCAAAACACGAAAAAAAATTAAGAAAACCATGCATGGAGAGGGTGGTGTGGATGACTGTGAAAATGGTCACGTGGCACAGTTGACGACGATGCATGCAGAGGATACTGCGGAGGAAAACCGTGGAACAGTGAGAAATGCACTGGACGACGTCGAGATAGAAATTCCAATGTAAAACATTAAAACTTTAACCTTGGAATGAAATATATAGGAAAAGGACGAAGACGCGATGAAAACATGTGGAACGGGTGACGTGGCAGGACGTGGTGATGGCGGGGCCGACTTTAAATGTGGATCGTCCGATCTCAGGAGGAAATCGACGGTTGGAAATGTGTCGGAGGGCGATGGACCATGGGCCAGGGGTACGGTTGCCTTGGTTTAACTCCCTTGCATCTTCGCGGCGCGATCACCGTTGGATTGAGAGCTCCAGATCGGACGGTCGATATGCATATCGCGCCGGGGTAAACGCTGAACTTTAACGCGCGATGGGGGGGTGGTTTTCAAACAGTGCTCGGGACACGTGGCATGCGATTGATGGAATCACTGTGAAATGGAAAATACCGCTCAGCCTCCAGACGCGGTGCGATGGATACCACAGGTTTTTGAACAGTGCGCGGCACGGGGACCATAGGGCGGATGGACTTCTGACCATTGATCTGGTGGGTTAAACGAATCGCTGTGATGCAATCTGAGAAGTAAACGGGGTGAACGGTGGATGTTATGGGGAATGCGGCGACCGTCCGATCTCTACAGATCGATGGTTTAAAATGCTCCTGATATATATTTGCGATAAGCGCCTTCCACCTTGGCGCCTGGTCTTGGCGTGGGGTCGTGTGGGGAGAAGGGTTCTGGGGCCAGGACCGAAAGGTGCTAGGCCCGAATGTATGAAAAACATGGTTTATTGGCCCATTTTTAGTGAAATTCAAGGCCAGGGAAAGGTAACAGTAGGGGGAAGAGGGGGAAATAAAGCAAACCAGGGGTATTATGTATGGTTTAAAGGAGTTTTTGGGAAAGTTTAGAAGGGTTAGGGGAGGGGCTTTGGGGTGAAAAGGGGGACTTAACAAAGGGGACAAAAGTGTTGAAAAGGGATACTTTGCTGGGATACAAGGGATAAATGTAGGCCTTTAGGGACACAATTTGTCACAATAAGAGAGGCTTTTTGGATGGATACAGCAGGGAGGATTTTACCAAAGGAAACAAGGCACAAGGAGGCTTCAAGGATGATGTTTTTTCAGAGGAAATGCATTCCTTGAAGGCTCACAAACATTCTAGCCCCCTGTTTTCTTGTCAAAATTTATAGGGGGGCTAACATGTTGGATCTATTTCATGCAAAAGAAAGATCAGACACTCTCAATTTTTTGTGAGTTTAAAGCACTGGTTGAGAAAGGTACATGGAAGCAGGTGAAGGCTCTAAGGAGAAACAATGGTGATGAGTACATCTCCAATGAATTCAAGAAATTATGTAGCAAAGAAGGAATTCAGAGAGATTTGATTGCGCCTCATAACCCACAACAAAATGGGGTTGCAGAAAGAAATAATAGAACAATTATAGGTGCAGCACGAGCTATGTTACATGATCAGGGCCTATCGTTGCATCTGTGGGCAGAGGCATGCAACACAACGATATTTGTGCAGAATCATAGTCCTCATCAGATACTTAGCATGAGTACACCAGAGGAGGTGTTTTCTAGTAAGAAACTTGATGTTTCATATTTTAAAATATTTGGCTCATCTGTCTATTTCCATGTGACCAAATATTCCAGAAAGAAGCTAGAACCAACAATAGAGATTGGGATATTTTTGGGGTACACTTATACTCCCCACAACTATCGTGTGTATTTTCCGAACAACATGATGACAGTTGTCAGCCGAGATGTAAAATTTGATGAGGAGAAAGCCACGCGATTGTCCCTTAAGAGGGAGTTTGATTTCCATGCAGATGAGGAACTCTTTGTTCTAAAGGATGAACCTCAAGATGTGGAGCAGCCACATGAGGAGGATCATGGAGTGGAAGAAACCACTCATGCAGAGCCATCCACCAGACATGGTAGGAGGTGCACCACAGAGGCTGAGAGATTGAGACTTGGTGTGGCAAGACATGTAGGAGCATCAACATCACATTGTAGACAAAGACATTCACAAGACATGTATATTGGATACATAGCTTTTATGAGTGAGTGTATTGTGACAGAAACAACCTCTTTTGAGGAAGCAATGCAACAACCAACTTGGGTTGGTGCCATGGTCGAGGAGTATGACTCCATCGTCAAGAACATTGCATGGGAATTTATCCCAAGACCAGTCGGGAAGTTAGTGGTTGGATCTAGATGGATCTATAAGGTGAAGCATGCAACATATGGGAGTGTGGAGAAGTACAGGGCTAGATTTGTAGCTCGAGGATTGTCACAGGTTGACACTACAAGGAAAATACCCTCTAGTGGATGTTTTTGAGGAACCCCACAAAAAAATACCCCATACATCTGTTTCTAGCGGAGGGTACTAGAGGAGGTTGGCAGGCGGAGGGTTTTGTGGATGTTTTCCACTCGGTGCACTCATCATCAAAAATCACACCGGTGCTCTTGAAACTCAAAAGCACCGATGCGCACAAAAAATTGGCACATCAGATACCGTGCACTCCATACACACCCACCCAGTGCGTCCTATTATTTTAGAGCACTGGTGCTTCACAAGTCTTCCGCGCCGGTGCATTATAAAAAACCGTGCCAAAACCGAAACCGCTTGGTGCGGTATTAAGAAACCGCACCGGTGCATCACAAAACAACACGCCAAAACACAAACTGACCAGTGTGTTCGTAAGAAACATAACCGATGCACCTATAAACCACGTGCACTGGAAAAGGGTTAAATAAATAAAAAAATACGGCAAAAACCCCAGATTTTTCATTTTTTAGTGCTCCTCGGCTCTCAATTACCGATGTGCTCTACTATAGAAAGCACTAGTGCACACAAACATTGGCACACCGGACACCGTGCACGACATACACATCCGCCCAAGGCGTCCTATTACGGTAACGCACCGGTGTTTCAAAACTCTTCCAAAACAGACTTATCCAAGAGCACCGGTGCGCCTATAAAACAAACGCACCGGAATAGCATTAAATAAAAAAAATTACTGCCAAAAAACTGGTGCTTTACCAATATTCCGCCCCAGTGCATTATCAAAACATCGCACCAAAACTGAAACATCTCAGTGCAGTGTTAGGGAACCATCCCGGTGCATCATAAACAACGCACCAAATCAGACACCGCCTGGTGCGGTTGTAAGTAAGCGTACTGGTGCGCCTATAAAACCTCGTGCACCGGAACTGGGTTAAATACAAAAAAAAATACGGCCAAAAAACCACATTTTTCACTTTCCTCAGTGCTCCAGAGCTCTCAAGCATTGGTGCCATTTCCCCTTCTCTGAGCCGCCCTAACATCAGTTCTCCCATTGCACCCATTGCACGCACTACTACTGTGCATTGGCCACCAATCTCCAGCTTGCATTTTGAAAAATGGTGGGAAAATTTTATTTTGCAAATTCTACAAGCAATATGCCTCCTCAACGGCGAATTGTACAGGTATTTTTCTAGTTTTTCCATAATTAAGCTTTTTAGCAGATTAGAATTTGAAATAACCTTAAAAATAACCATTAAAAAAGAGAAAAAAAAATTCACGCGGTGCGCTCGAGCCGTTCGGCTCGCACCGGATAACGGTGCTGCCTGTAAAATTTACTGGCCGCACCGCCACCGGTGCTAACAGTATCGACACCATTTCTGGGGCAGTACCGAAAGGCGCCCCGCATTATTTTAAATTAAAAAAAAATAAAATGTGGTGCGCTCATTTAGCCAGGCGCACCGTTGACTATGGGAATAGTAATGCAGTGCGTTGACGGAATTATCCGCCCCAGTGTCTATCAGCGCACTGCATTCGGCATTCCGAAAGGGTCAACAGTGCATCCGGGTAAAAGACAACACCGTTGACTATGTAATTGTCAGGAAGTTAGTGTGCTGACAAGACTATATGATCCGGGGTGTATATTCCAGTCAGCACACTGCTATTCTGACATCAGATATAGTCAATGGTGCTTGGAAAAATTGCAGTTGCACCGAGGCCGGTGCATTGTATTTCATTTGGGACACTTCCACCGGTGCGCTACAAACACAAGCCACACCAGAACCGGTGTATTTCATTTGGGACACTTCCACCGGTGCTATATACATACATATATATATATATATATATATATATATATATATATATATATATGTATATTCCTAAATACATGTTTGTTTTAATAAAAACAAATTATTTAATATGTCAATGATTCAGATATAAGAGGAGGAACAACAACAACAACAGGCGGAACAGTATGACATGATTCGCCAGTGGGAGGCATTAGAGAGGGAGAGAGATGCATACCCTCATCCTATTACAGCAGATACCGAGGGTATCCTAAGGCAGATAGGCCTCCTCAAGTTCTATGAGGAGGCTACTTCCCTAAAGGCCCATAGTGTGTTTTTGAGATTTTTTATCCGCAGGTGGAATGCCCACCAGTAGGCTTTCCAGGTTGGTCCTGACCAGTGGTACACACCCACTGAGGAGGATATTTATTTTATTTTAATTGTATTAATGTGAAATTATTTTATTAAAATATTTAAATTTGTAAATTTTCAAATAATTGTAAAATAAAAATTCTAGAATAATATGAATTTTTGTAACATAATAAAGTTTAGAAAATAATAAAAATAAATTCATGTACTTTAGAATTATCATTATTTTATTATGATTTTACATACAAAAATAAAAGAACTTTATACAGTATGGTGCACTTATCATCATAACACGCACCAGTGCGTCGTATTGCTCAGATGCACCGGTGCTTCACAACTCTTCCGCACTGGTCACGAATAAATGCAAATAAAAAAAACGCAACTCTATTTTCTTTAAGTGAAAAAAAAATGGCAATTTGAAAAATGGGCATAAAAATACTTTTGAAAATCTAATTTCATAAAGTAATTCTCTAAATACTAAACACTTTTCATTATTTCACTATTTTTGCTAAAAGTTTCAGCTAGATATTTGCAGGAGATAGACCTGGAGCAAGAGAGCACGAGGGCATTGTGGAGCAGCAAAATACGTTTGAACAGAAGGATTCAGACAATCAGAAACCAAACCTCTAGTGATTCAAACCCTGTATCATAGAATTTCAAACCATCTCATCATTAAATTTGATTTTTTTTTTACTTTTTTCTGCAGTTTTTTTACTTTTTCTGCAGTTTATCCATTTTTACCCTAAACCCTTCATTTTTCTGTTTTTGCCCTTTCATCTCCCTATTTTTTTTATTTCAGAATTAGGGTTTTTCATTTTATATTGACATCCAACCCACAGGACGACTTGCATAGTCGCATGCCAATCCATTCGGCCTTTGCTTGAATTTTTGGAAAAAATGGGTTTTTCTTTATCGATGCGCCTTGTGTACCCTAGCGCACCGGTGCATTCTATTATACAGCACACCACACAAGTACTGTGTAGTAAAAAAATTGAAAACAATTTTTCTAAATCAATGTGCCATATCTAAAATAGGGCACAGGTGCTCCATTTTATGAGGATATCACCGTACGGTCTATTACACTTTTTTGCAGTGCATTTATAATACCCCATGGACCGTACTATCTATTATACTGTTTTGCGGTGCATTTTTAATACCCCCATGCATCGGTCGCGGTGTGTAACTCATGAGAGGCACACCGCTGTCTTGAGATTTATTTTGTACCTGAAAATTTGAGAATTTATTTATAAATATATTAATGAAGGATATGGTACAGGTTTCAGATTGATAAAGAAATGACTAAAAAGAGATCAAGTAACAAAAATACTAATAACACATCAAGAAAATAAAAAAAGGCAAGTTCTTTGTAAATTCTCTATAAAAAATATTATTTTTGAACTATATGTAAGTTTAACTAATATTTATTGTTTACTGTGTACCATGCAGAGCCACAAAATGATGAAGCTCGATATGATTATTTCTGATCTAGGACCAGAAGAGCGTAAAAGGTTAATGGAAAATTTGCAAAAGAATGAATCCTGTGAATGAAAAAATACTATCAATCCAATATGAGTTTCTTTTTTTAATTATCATTAATAATATACTTAAAATTATTAGATAACATGTGTCAAACAATATATTAATTCACATTTATTTAATGTTCTACAAAGACCAACAACTCAGAAAAGGAATGTTTTTCTAAGAAAAGAAAAAAATAGAACATGCAAATGAAAATGAATTGCTCCTTAGCTCATCTGGAGTGGTGCTAGAGGTTAACAAAAGGGGTGGAAACTTTTGCAAAAGTTTGAGGGATCTAGTGGAATGAATGTATAAACATTCTTTCCACTTACAATACAAAAATCAATCCAATGATTCCAAGAACCAAATTTTATCTAAACTACTGGAAGAGTTTCCAGAGAATTGGTCAATGAGAAATGTCAAACTTTTAATAGCAAAAACGTACAACAACAAAAAATAAGGAATGAAAAAGTAATATTCCTTTAAATGTTTGTCTAGAATTATTTATAAATATCACATTTGTTATATTTACTTTTCATATATCAATATAAAAATTAAATATTTTATTGTCATGTTACATTTTCAAGAAGATTATGAAAATCTCAAAAGATGAACGAGCTGATATCAGAAATAAGCCAGTAGGAATGTCCAAAAAGGTGTACAAGGATATGGTCAAAGAAATGGACAAAATTGCATCGTAGGAGGAGCCATCTCAACAAAAACGTGCTTCAAATGTAATATGTAATCATTGAATATTTCGATCATTAGGTACAATAAATAAACAATTTAGCATTTAATATTAATTTTCAATAATTTTCTTGCAGAAAAGAAAAGAAAATGGAACCCATTCAGCACAAAAACAAGATGACAAGGAAGAAAAGGGTTGATCTCTAAGTTTGTGAGTAATTGTTACTTCCTTATAACAACTTAACTAGATTTCATTTTTGTATTTTTTAAGTTGTTTTATAAAAATCATCATTGAATGTCTTCAAATGGGTGCTAACATACAAAGAAGAACCATCAGACGAATTGATTGAAATTGGGTTAAATATGAGTTGTGAGTATATGTTGGCATATCAGAAATTAATTGTGGAATTTGTAAACATCTATCGATCTTGTTTTACTTAGCTCTGTCTATAATTAATAGAACAAAAACATTTTTTATATTAAATATATGATTTGTTATGGGATACAAAACTTGCAGGAAACAAAGTATGGAACTGCGCAAATAGATGAAATTTTGAAAGATGGCATGGTACATGGTTTTGAAAGAATGTGTTTAGTTTATGAGTCAATTTTTGCTATGGTACGTCATTTTTCTTTTCGATTTACATTGATGTATATTATTTAATATTGCAATTTTCATTATTCTCACCAATGTATATACACTCATTTCAGTTTATTTTTATGTTTGTAGATGAAAGGTGAAGAATAATAAAACAATCAATGTTGTGAACAAAAAATTCCTGAAAATAACCCAAGTCATGGAAGTAGCTCTAGTAGTGATAGAAGTTCAAGCAAAGAATGATGATCACTATGTTTGGATATCAAAGCAAGGTGTTTTATTTTTTGAAATGTGTCTGTGAAATCAGACATTTTTTTTAATGTAATGGACATAGTGTCCCAATTGAAAGACAAAGGGATACCAATAACTATCCCATTTTGTATGATAAAGACTATATATATATATAATCATAAAATATGTTTTAATTTATTCTATTGTGTTCGCCATTGTCGTTCTCAAATCCACTAATAAAAATTTAATTCATATGAATATTGTTATAAGATATATATGTGTCGACTTTTGATGAATAATGAATTTTAAAAAACCACAATAATTATGATATGATATAACAAATTAATCCAAATAACACATTGAAATGAATTAATAAAAATGTAATTAATATGAATATTGTTATAATATGTGTCGACTTTTGATGAATAATGAATTTAAAACAATCACAATAATTGGACTGTCATAGGTCGATGTTTCTAAAAAATACAAAATGAAAACTGGTGCATGTCAGTAACTGTACACTGGAGCATTTATGTGTCTATACACATTGGTGCCATTGTACGATCTATGGGCACCACACAAATACCGATACCAGTTATAAATATCAGTGCGTTTGTGTGATATTGCGCATCGGGGTGTTTATGTATCTATAAGCACCGATGCATTTTATGATCTATCACCACCGCACGAATACCGATACCAATTATAAATCTCAGTGCCTTTCTGTGATACGGTGCACCGATGCGTTTATATAAGTATACACACTGGTGCATTGATACGACCTATAGGCACTGCACAAATCCCAAGACCAATTAGAATGGCCTCGTGCGTTGTATGACCAACACTACACTCAGTGTAGTTTTACACCTAAACGTGCCAATGTGTTGGAATGAGACTACCCTGGGGTACCGTCTACATGTACGCACCGGTGCGTTAAAGCCAGAGTAGCGCACCGATGAAAAAAGCATCCATAATAACCTTCGGCCACCAATTTTTTTTAGTTGTGTTGAATTTTCATTAAAAGCTCTACCAAAACCTCCGTAACCATAAACGGATGTTGTATCAAATGTTTTTTTGACAATTTTGGCCAATTTTATAACACTAAAAACCTCCTTTATAACCTTCGCTAGAGGGTCTTTTCCTTGTAGTGTGAGGGGATTGACTATGAGGAGACTTTTTCACCAGTTGTATGGTACTCATCGATTAGATCTATCCTTACACTCTTAGCACATATGGGTTGGAAGATACATCATATGGATGTGATGACTACATTTCTCAATGGATTTATTGAGGAAGAAGTGTACGTTGAGTAGGCAGAAGGTTTTGAGACCTTTGACAGGGAGTCGCATGTGTGCAGAACTAAGAGAGCACTGTATAGGCTGAAGCAAGCACCTCGTGCTTGGTACGCTAGGATGGACAACTATTTCATCGGGTTGGGCTTCACAAAGAGTGAAGTTGATGCGAACCCGTACCAGATTGTGGTTGACAGTAAGCTTCTGATTATTGTACTTAATGTAGATGATCTTATTCTGGCAGGTGATGAGTAGCTTATAACTTCTTGTAAAGAGGATCTTGCAAGAGAGTTTGAGATGAAGGGCATGGGACTCCTTCACTATTTTCTTGGTTTGGAGATATGGTAGCGGGATTGGGAGCTATTTGTTTCTCAAGGAAAGTATGCCAAAGAGATTCTAGGGAAGTTCCACATGGAGAGCTATAAACCCATGGAGACTCCTCTTGTAGGAAATGGAGGAAGGAGGATGTTACTTCAGGTGAGGTATTGGATGCTACTATTAATAGGCAGCTTGTGGGTTCACTCATGTACTTGGTGAACACATGACCAGACATATGCTACACAGTTAACCATATTAGTCAAGCTATGGTTAAACCGACCAAGCTCTTTTGGAAGGCGAGGAAGCATGTCTTGAGATATCTCAGGAGCACTACAGAGTATGGATTATGGTACAGATGGGTAGAGGGAGTGAAGGTTCAAGGCTTCACCAATGCAGATTGGGCAGGTAGTCCATCAGACAAGAAGAGCACAGTAGGAGTGATCTTCATCATAGGATCGACAACAGTTTCTTTGTACAGCAGGAAGCAGAGATCAATTGCACTCAGTTTAGTCAAGGCGGAGTACATGGCAGCCAGTCAGGCAGCATGTGAGGCCATCTGGATGAGGAAGATGCTTGTTGGCTTGTTTGGTCATCAGATGGATACAACGGTGATACATTGTGATAACCAGAGTTGCATAAAACTCGCTGTTAATCCGGTATTCCATGACAGGTCCAAGCATATAGACATCATGTATCACCATCTAAGAGATTTTGTTCAGAGACGCATTATGTTACTTCAGTACATTCCCACAGAGGATCAGGATGAATATATTATGACGAAGGCGCTCGCCAAGAGAAAATTCGAATACCACAGAGGCAGGATCGAGGTAGCTGATAATTCCTTTCTTGTTGAGAGGGAGTGTTGAAAATTCAACAAGAAATGTGTGTCTAATTTAATTTTCCCTTAATTAAATTGGACAATAAATTGTAATCTTATCTCATAATCACTTGTAATAGTTAACTGAGTGTGATAGACTCAGTTAGCTCATGAAATTCGAGTTGAGGATGGTTGGTCAGGCATGTAGAGTGATTCTATTTGTTTTAGAGTCTAGGTTGCGGTTAATGTATTAGTTTAATGCATGAGAAATTAGTTAACTCAATTAAGTGAGTTAAAGTCAGTCTAACTAGTTGTAATTGATTGTTGCACTAGTGAGAGGTCAAGTGACGTAAATCATATTTAGTTCACATCTATTGATCTATCAAGTGACTGATGATTTACTATTAATAGTTGCATGCATGTCAGTTCTGATGAAGACCCAGTTGAGACAGAGGTTAAAGAGATGTTATCTATCAGTTGTATTATTAATAAATTACGAGTGCACAATTACACAACCATAGGATTTCCCATGATGTATTGCGCAATTTTGGAAGGTTGAATTTCCTAATTAATATGGATCAATTGTTCTTATAATTGCGTAAACAAGGCAGGCTGAGCAGAGGCAGGAAATTGGCTAAGGGTTGGTCGATTTTTTCCAGATTAGTGTGAGACAAGTTTTAAAGTGCAACAGAATCTTGTGAGAAGAATTCATTGTATTGTTTCATGATTCATTGGTTGATTATAAAATAAATATACAGGGGTTTTGAGCAGCAAGCTTTCCCCAAGAAAAATATATGTGTTGTGCGATTGATTTGCTTCTGTCTCTTACTTGGTGTGATTGTGCATCGTGTTTAATTTCTGCAAATTAATTGTATAAGGATTCAATATCTTTCTCTAGAATATTTCATGATTGGATTGAATCCATTGGTAATATTTTTTGCATAATTCTACAGAGAGGGAATTAATGAAGCTTCAAAAGAAGTAATTGAAAGAACATGAGAATCAGAAAAGAATTCTTCAAGGCATTTCCAGAAAAATCATCCGAAATCTCAAATTCTAGGTGAAAAGGAAGCATGAGTACAAACTAGAAGAAATCTTGTTGGAGCTTCTAGTTATCTAACCTTACTATCCACATTTTAACCACAAAATGTAAATCAAGAAAGCAAAAAAAAAATGTTGGATTAAGGAAATAGATGAAGAACTTGATCAAATAGAAAAGAGCCATACATGGGAATAAGTACCAAGACCTCATGATGAAAATGTTATTGGGACAAAAAGGGTATTAAAAAACAAATTGAATGAAAAATGAGATGTAATTAGAAACAAATAAAGACTCATATGCAAAGGATATGCTCAACAAGGAGAAATATAATTTGAAGAAACATTTTCACCCGTAGCTAGACTTGAATCTATAAGAATGTTCCTTGCATTTTCAAGTTTACGTAAATTTAAAGTATATAAGATGGATGTTAAATATGCATTTCTAAATGGAGGCGTAGAAGAAGAAGTTTATATTAAACAACCTGAAGGGTTCATTCTAGGCAATGATAAAAATCTTGTTTGCAAACATAATAACGCACTATATGGGCTAAAAAAAGATCCACATGCATGGTATTATTATTTGGACATGTATCTTCAACAACAAGGCTTCACTAAGGGGTTTGCAGATAGAAATCTATAGATAAATATGGATAAAGATAAACCTTTAATAGTTTTTGTTTAGGTATATGAAATCATATTTGGAAACAATGAAGAATCTATGAGTCAAGAATTTTCTTTCGTCATGCAACAAGAATTTGAAATGTCCTTACCTGGTGAGCTAACATAATTTCTTGGTCTTCAAGTTCAATACGCAAAGAATGGTAACTTTCTCTCATAAAATAAGTACCTGAAGAATATTTTGAAGAAATATGGAATGGAAGACATCAAGCATGTATGCACACCAATGGTAACATGACGCAATCTTAGTTCACATGATGATTCTCCATTAGTAAACAAACCAGAACATAGATCTATGATCGGGAGCTTTCTCTACCTTATGGGTACAAGACCAAATATTATGCATGCAGTTAATATTGTTGGATGGTTTCAAGAAAATCCTAGCGAAACCCATATCCATGCAGACAAGAGAATATTCAAGTACTTACAAGGAACTCAATTTTTTGGTCTATGGTATCCTAGAGATGCATTTTTTTCACTTCACACTTACAAAAATGCAGATTGGGCAAGTAATGTTGATGATTGAAAGAGTACTAGTGGAGGAGAATTTTATTTTGGACCTCGCTTGGTATCATGGTTCAACAAAAAACAAAGCTCCATTTTTTTATCTACTACAGAGGCAGAATATGTTGTTGTTGCATCTTTTTGTACTGAACTTCGATGGATGATGAAAACATTGCAAGACATTCAAATTACCTGTTCTCAACCTATACCTATTTTGTGTGATAATACTAGTGCCATAAGTATTTCTAAAAATCTCGTCATGCACTCAAAAACTAAGAATATTCCAGTCAAATATCACTTTCTAAGAGAACAAGTGATTGAAAAAAAGGTCAAACTATAATATGTTCCCTCAAAGGAACAATTTGTGGTTATATTTACAAAACCACTTCCACGTGATTCCTTTGAATATCCCATACAAAAAATAGGAGTGGTCTTTGCCTCATCACTTTATTAATTATTCTAACAAATCTTTCATGTTGACGGGGAGCCGAAACTGAAAATTATTGCAGTTTAATTTGTGTACGTGAATCTTATGAAGTAAAATCATGTATATACACGTGCTTTTATCTAGACAGTCACGTATGTTTCTCTCATATGAAGAAACATTGAGACAGATTCGAGGAAAGGTTATGGTATGCTTGAGAAAATTATTATTTGGCTCTCTGGTGCTAATGTTGATTGGTTACAGTCTGTTATTTCTCAAATAATACTTAGATGTGATATTGAATTATGAATATGACATTGTTGATTTCATGGCTTTGTTTGTTGATGAAGTTGCTTCGATGGATGAGTTGGATGTGATCAGACCTAACAGTGAAAAATTGGAATATGTTCATGGGGAGCATTTTCTATATTAGTACATTGTTGGAATTATGATTTCTTTAGCTTTCCTTGCTGCATATTCGGTTCATGATAACTATATTAGTGATGTTGTTGAATTTTTAAATGATGATGATATGTTGCATCATGCTTGAGTTTCATATTGATGAAG
The DNA here is from genome assembly GCA_034641835.2 of Pinus albicaulis. Taxonomy (NCBI): domain Eukaryota; kingdom Viridiplantae; phylum Streptophyta; class Pinopsida; order Pinales; family Pinaceae; genus Pinus; species Pinus albicaulis. Next base: position 1,552,778,881 of record CM076581.1, read on the forward strand.
TTGTCTATGGTATGATAATTCTTCTTGCATGAAGATTATGATATTACTGCCTATGAATTATAACTCTTCATATATGAATAAAAGGCATGTTACATGGAGACAATATGATGGTTATTGATATGTTGCTGCTACAATTTCTTGGTGACATTTCTTGAAAGCATTGCATATTTGGTCACATGTCAATGCTAATAAAGATTAATGCTACATTTTCCCATCTTACTTCATAATGATGATGTTCACACTGCACGATCATATATGGTGTATGATGGTTGATGATGGCCATCATGGCCTTGCTACCTCACTATTGAGGTCCTTGGTGTTAGTTATAAATGTCATATTTGTTTCTTGACATAAAGGCCATGTAAAGACCCATGATGCAATTAGTGTAGTACTTAGTCATATTTGGACTATTTTGGTACAAACTAGGAGTAAAAACTAGAAGAACTCTTGTTGGAACTTCTATTTATCTAGCCTTACTATCCACAATTGAACCTAAAAATGTAAATCAAGCAAGAAAATATGAACGTTGGGTTAATGAAATAGATGAAGAACTTGATCAAGTAGAAAATAACCATACATGAGAATTAGTACCAAGACCTCGTGATAAAAATTTTATTGGGAAAAAATGGGTATTCAAAAACAAACTGAAGGAAAATGGGGAGGCAATTAGAAGCAAAGCAAGACTCATATGAAAATGCTATGCTCAGTAAGAAGGAATAGACTTTGAAGAAACATTTTCACCTATATTCAGACTTGAAGTTATAAGAATGTTCCTTGCATTTTCAAGTTTTCATAACTTTAAAGTATATCAAATGGATGTTAAATCTACATTTCTAAATGGAGATCTAGAAGAAGAAGTTTATATTGAACAACTGGAAGGGTTCATTCTACAGAATGATAAAAATATTGTTTGCAAACTTAATAAGGAACTATATGGGCGAAAACAAGCTCTTTGTGCATGGTATTATCGTCTTGACATGTATCTTCAACAACAAGGTTTCACTAAGGGGCCTGAAGATATAAATTTATATATAAAGATGGATAAAGATAAACCTTTAATAGTTGTGGTTATGTAGATGACATCATATTAGGAGGCAATGAAGAATCTATGAGTCAAGAATTTTCTTTAGTCATGTAGCAAGAATTTGAAATTTCCTTACTTGGTGAGCTAACATACTTTCTTGGTCTTCAAGTTCAACAAGAAAAGAATGGTATCTTTCTGTCACAAACTAAGTACCTCAAAAATATTTTGAATAAATATGGAATGGAATACTGCAAGCATTTATGCACACCAATGGTAACATGATGTAATCTTATTTCACAAGATGATTCTCCCTCAGTAAACCAACTAGAATATAGATCTATGATCAGGAGCTTGCTCTACCTTACGAGCACAAGAGCAGATATTATGCGTGCAGTTGGGATTGTTGGATAGTTTCAAGCAAAACCTAAAGAAAGACATCTCCATGTAGTCAAGAGAATATTAAAGTACTTACAAGGAACTCAAGATTTTGGTCTATGGTATCCCAAAGATGAAGATTTTTCACTTCATTCTTATAGAGACGCAAATTAGGAAGGTAATACTGATGATCAAAAGAGTACTAGTGGAGGAGCATTTTATTTGGGACCTCGCTTCGTATCATGGTTCAACATAAAGCAAAGCTCCATTTCTTTATCTACTTCTGAGACACAATATGTTGTTATTGCATCTTGTTGTACTCAACTTATATGGATGATGTAAACATTGCAAGACATTCGAATCACTTGTCCTCAACCTATACCTATTTTGTGTGATAATACTAGTGAGATCATTATTTCTAAAATCTTGTCACACACTCAAAAACAAAGAATATTCCAATAAAATATCACTTTCTAAGAAAACAGGTGTTTGAACTAAAGGTCAAACTATAATATGTTCCCTCAAAGGAACACATTACAGATATATTTACAAAACCACTTCCACATGATTCCTTTGAATATCTTAGAGAAAAAATAGGAGTGGTCTCTGCCTCATCACTTCATTAATTATTCTAACAGATATTTCATGTTCATGGGGAGTTGAAACTGAAAATTATTGCAATTTACTTTCTGTATGCAAATCTTATGAAGGAAAATCGCATATATACACATTTTTTGATCTAGAAAATTGTGTATGTTTGTCTAAGATGAAGAAATAATGAGACAGATTCGGGGAAAGGTTATGGTATGCTTGAGATAATTATTATTTAGATCTGTGGTCCTAATTTTGATTGGTTACAACCCACTATTGCTCAAATAATACTTATATGTGATATTGGCTTATGAATATGGCATTGATGCTTTTGCAACTTTTTTGATTGATGAAGTTTCTTTGATGGATGATTTGGATGCAATTAGACCTCAGAGTGAACAGTTGGCACAGGTTCAGGGGGAGAATTTTCTATATTAGTACATTTTTGGAATTATGCTTTCTTTAGATTTCCTTGTTGCATATTGGGTTCATGGTAAATATATTAGTGATGATGCTTAAAATACACATGTTGTTGAAGTTTTGAATGATGACTATATGTTGCATCATGCTTGAGTTGCATATTGGTGAAATTGTCTATGGTATGATAGTTCCTTTTGCATGAAGATTATGATATTTTTGTCTGTGAATTATAACTCTTCATATATGAAGAAAAGGCATGTTACATGGAGACAAGATGATGGTTATTGGTATGCTACTACTACAACTACTTGGTGATGCTTGAAAGCATTTCATATTTGGTTAGATGTTGATGCCAACGAAGATTGATGTTACATTGTCCCATATTACTTCATAATTATGATGTTCATGTTGTAGGATCCTATATGGTGTATGATGCTTGTTGATGACCATCATGGCCTTACTACCTCCCTATTGAGGTCCCTAGTATTGGTTATAAATGTCATATTTGTTTCTTGATGTAAAGGTCATGTAAAGACCCATGATGTAATCAGTGTAATACTTAGTCATTTTTGGACTATTGGGGTCAAGTCAATTATGTATGTAATCCCATTATTTTTGAGATTTGATGGAATGATTAAGACACAATATGTAACCCTACTATGTTGGGAGATTAATGTAAGCATGAGTCCTTAATGATAGGAAATTTCATATATGTTTGAGTCATGGAGTCATGTATTTAAGAAAATTCAACATATGCTCAGAGGGAGCATGATCAATCTACAATATTCATTTTCAGCAGATTAGATTTAAAACACCCATCTCTACTATTCCAAGTGGCTCCAGAGACACACACAGGATAAAGAGGGATCAAAAATCAAAGAGTTTGGATTGATCTCCAACTAGGTTTAGGTTGAAGATCTCGTCTTTCTGATTCCAACAACGCAGATGACACTCAATTCCGAGTTTGTATGAAGGTGTTAGGAGTAGTCAAAGTTTTGGTTTGACTTTGTGACTGGGCAGGCTTAAAGGAGGTGCAATTTCGTTGAAATCCAGCCACCAGATTCTGCCCAGCTCCGGCCAGATTCCGAGCGAAATTGTGGGACAGTTAAATTGTCCTCTAACGCCCAAAATCCAATTTTTCAAAAACGAACAGTTTGTTTTATGTAAACAAAAAAATTATTAAAAAAAATAGGGCAAGGCAGGCCATGACCCTCACCCCACCCCAATGGTCAAACAAAAAAATATATATATTAGTGGGGTCAGCGGCCATGACCCCGCCGGACCCCTCTCTCCCAGGCCATGTATTACAATAATAGTGGTGGGCAGCGGTCGTGACCCCGCTGCCCAACCACCCCTATATATTACGGCCATCGTATCATAAATACAGGTGGCAAGGGTTGTAACCCACCATTACACCTTGTCACTTCTTCCAAGAGTGTCGGCGAAGGGTATGGGGCGGGCTACCCAATGCGGGCCCGACCGTCCCCACCCCCCCAACCCCAAAGTATCCATATTTACTATTAAAAAATATGGTGGGGATTTTAAAAAGGAGACACGCAGTTATGAAAAAATATCCTGACTTAAAAAAGGAGGGGGCAGGGTTTGACCACTTGACCCCCTCCCTTCCATTAAGGATCTTTAACCAATTCGACCAACAGGCTTCTTGGGAACATTCGTCCACATTTTATTACTTAAATCTAGTTCTTCACAAGTGTGCCCAGGCTAAGGTAGAGCAGGAGTACACACGCAAATTGAGGCAGTGATTTTTTATTACGGGCATAACCATGAGCAGACCTAGAAACAGGGAGCAGAACCATGATCCTTGAAATTTTCCTAGGGAGGTAATTTTTCTCCATATCAAAATATAGTCAAGTTTACAGTCATTTTTCATGGTTTTTCGCAGGGAACGCAATGGCGAGGCCGAATTCACCTTTTGAGTTGCATATTTCTAGTCCAACCATAGAGCAACATCTTTGAGGAATATAAGGGGAATCTAAAAGGTTCATTTTTGCCCCAGATTTTCACTTTGTCAGAATTCAAAAATTCGCCAGTGGATGTTGCACTATTCAAGGTCGTGAAGCTGATGGAATATCTAGATTTTCCATATGAGCTTTATATTTTTCGGCCACTTTTTCGAAGTGAAGCTGTAGGTGTTAGCATTCAATGAGTGATCAATCGATTTCACAGCTTTTGATGCCACCATCGTGATGGTGATTTCAAATCCATCAACAGAGAAGCTCATGATTCAGTCATCTTTAGCGTGAAGTATATTATGCATTGATTTCATGTACTTCTTTGTCTATGAGATGCATTTTCCTGTACAAATCCCTGTTGATGTTTGATGTGAGATCTTTTTTTGTTCTTGATGTGAGATGTACTTTATATCATGGATTTGTATTATGTATAAGATCCCTTTGATGCCATGTTTGCGGGATACTCATTGTCACATGTATGTTTTTTAATATTCCTTTGTTTTCCATGTTTGCGGGATAATCATAGTTATTATGTGTGAGTTATTGTCAAACTGATAGGAGTCCTTTTTGTGATTGAGAGTTCCTGTGGTGGAACATCTCGTAGAGAGGTCTAGCTACTCTTGCATGAGGGAATTTCCCTTGTATAATATTGAAAACACCATCCATGTACATCTTCACTCCTTACATCACTTAATGCAACGGTCTACACCATCTTGACACCGAGGCCCGAAGATGTAGTCCCTCCTAGACGAACTCCATTATCAATGTCTTATGTTTCTCATGTTTTATATCTTCCTCTTCTTTACAACATGCAGATGTTCATTTATGTTCCTTAACAGTTTGGATAAATTGTAATCCTAACACATCAGCTGAAGTAAAAGGTCTTAGTTAAGGGTATCAGGAATTTACCTGGATCATCTACAAAGGGAGATAGAAGTCTTTGGTCAGTTCTTTTTCCTTGATGTCAATGGGTGGGATAAGTATATTGTTTGGAGAATGCTTGGTGGCTTGGGAGAGAAGCTTGGTATATACGCAGATGTGTTTACAGGTATCTACAAGTGGTGATAACCAAAAACCAAGTGGTTTCCATCAATTCCAAAGGGGTATATTGTTGGCATTATCCCAAATGTGTTGTCATTAATGACAACCTACTTGATAAATATTTCAACATGATGGTAGCAAGATGAGTATTTAGGCCAATACAGATGTGACAAAGAGATTGGACAAAGTAATATAAGTTCAGAGACAAAGGAATGATAAAGATGATGCTTTGGAAAGTAAACGTGGATCCTGTTGTTACACTAAAAATTGTCACCATGAATTTTTAGTGTCTGTATGAGTTCATCATTACTCATAAAATACTCCCTTAGAAGTATAAAAACATCAAGTTCCTAAAACCAAGCCTTGAAATTGAGAGAAAAGATTATAAAAGTCATAAAAATACTTGTATTGCACTTTCTCTTAGTATTACCTACGGTGCTGCATATGTTTGTTCTAGAACATGCGGAACTGGCAGCACTTTTTCTTCATTAAAGGTGTGGATTCCTGTAAAAGGTAAAGTGAAGGTGGAATTAAAATTTGGAAGCCCAGCTGGTTGAATCTGGAAGCTTCTGGAAGCAATTATCCGGTGGAAAGTTCGCTCCTTTCATGTACATTCATCCCTCCATTAAAGGAGCCTACCCCTTGGTAAGTGGAACTTAATCCCTTTGAAAGAGGATTCTATCCCCTCTTATTTGGAGCTGCAACCTCTTCTCTTTTGCTATAAATTGAGGCCATAGTTCAGCCTCAAGGGGAGTTAGGCTTTGAGATATTTTGAGGAGAATTGCTGGATAAACTCAGACTCCCTTAACTGATTACCATATGGGAATGATTACACACTCATGTGTATGTTAGTCGAGAGAGTGCAAAGGCTTATCAAAGTAGAGGAAACGCTTGTTCCGGACCCCGGAAGGACTTGTATGACATCAAGGTGAACACAGTTGCAAGGCTCCTTCTTTCGTCAAAGATAATACAAATGGATCCTGTTTTCTCATTGAGTTGTTTATTTAAATGGCTTATTTCTTGAATTCCTTGATCATCAAGATAGATTTATGGTTTATGAATTAGTCTATATTATGCAGGTGCTTCTGATTCTTTCATGTTTTTTATGCAGATCCCGAAAGGAGACGTATTCAAAGTGATAGGAAAGAAGACTACGATCAGCACTGAACTACAGGTAAGTCATAAATCATTCATTATAGATAATTCTAGATCAAATACAATCTAGAGAAAGTAGTTTACATCTGTTTGTTTGTTGCTAGTTATCATGCGATACTAGGGAGATCTGTCTTGTCTGCAAGAATGATTTATCTACCCAACAAAATGGCGATTTCGCTGGGGATATTTCTTGAACTTAGTTTTCCTTTTTTATTTTTCAATTTGAATTTGGAAAGCATTTTTCTGATTTTGATTAGTCTGCACTAGTTTGGGTAAATTAGCCTTAGAACCCCTGAAAAGTAGACTTAGAATTTTTTATTTTTCTTTATGTTTTCTGGTCTCCACACTTTTTCTTTGAAAACAATGTGGTAACCTCCGCAGATTCTCTATGTAAACAGTGCGGTACCGCACCTTTTTATACTGAAACCTGCGGACCCAAGAAAATTTTTGAAAATTTTAAGATTCTCTTTTCTAGAATCAAATTACATGATTCTCTGTATTTTCCCAGACTTGTCTTGACTGTCAAAAGCCTTGTGTGAATTTATTTTCAGCAATTTTACAATCTCATCAGTCTCCATTAAGTTAATTGGGTGTTTTGAGTTTCTTTTTTGGAGAAATTCTTAATTTGATTTCCTTTGGTCATTACTTCGAGGGGGGGCTAAATTTTTTCTGAGTGTTAATCGCCTTTGAGTGTTTTTATTTTTTGATCTTTTGAACTCTCACCCAATTTTCTTTACTTACACTTGATTGGTTCTTAGATTACATTACAATCATCTTGTGTTTGAGAATTCTCTTGCATAGATCACATTTGCATAATTAGAATTCTCATTTTCAAAATATGAATGAAAAGTGTGCATAGATTACATTTGCATACTTTTCAAAGTGAATCGTGCATAGATTACAATTGCATAGTTTACATTCTGAAAAATCAATCGTAGATTTAGATCAATTTTCTTTGATTTTAATTTACATGTTTTTATGCTTGTTTTAAAACATAAAAATAAAAAAATTTGGAATTGATTAGCATTAGATTTTCTTGATGAAATTAGTGCATTAGACAATTTTTTATATTTTCTCTCATTGATTAATTTTTTGCATTGTTGGAAGTGAATGGAAACTCTTTCCTTACTTTAATTAGGATTCATCGAATTGAAAATATTACATCATCATATTCAATTGCATGCGCATTTAGTTTTGGGTCGGGTCATAACACCATTGGTTTCATATCCATTTACCCTTTGAGTAATAACAGCCCAAATAACACAGCGCTTAATAAAATTCATCTAGTAATTTTTATATTTTTAGGGCTCTTTCCACCAATCTAGCTCAGGATTAGTGCTTTGGAATAGGTTGTGGTTAACTTTCCAAAGCAACTAAACAAATAGTAGCATCTTGCAGTAGGAAAAATTCCAATTGTTGCATGTATGCTCTAGGAAGCTCCTCCTAAAGGAGTCAAGCACGAGATCATATCCGAACCAGGGAGGTAATCAATCCTTCCTCATTGGTAACGATAGAAGATATACACGTACTAACAACGGTAAACCTCAGATTGACCATTGTCGAGGAGCCTGGGGTCACTTGTCGGTAAACCTTGGATTATGTCAAGGAGACTTCAAGGGGATTGAGCTTTGTAACTCTGCCCTTGCATGTGTATCAGATCATAGACTGTTCCCCCAGGTATATTTGTTCCTGTTGGTGATCCTAGTGGCCATAAAATCTAGGATTCTTTCCCAAGGTGACGGTGGAGGGAAGATCCCACTGTACCTGGATCAGACGGCTAGAATCACTTGGACTCTCCAGAGGGTTATCTTCACTCGAGATGGGTTAAGTGGAGAAACTTGCATTGGTCTGTTTCATTAAGCAAGTTGTTTGGGTAACTGTTCCAACCGTCATTTCTGCATTAAAATTCTATGATGTTGGATTTCATCACCAACTAGTGTTTTTAGTACAGGAATCTACCGTTTGTGTGTGGTTTGACTCCTAGATTTGATAGCGCGTGTTCATTTGTTTGTTTTTACTTTTAGAGACCATAGGTGTCAATTGTGAATTTTAATTCTTAGGTGTGAATTGTGAATTTTTAATTTTAGTTTTAAAATTGTTAATAAAATTCACTGAAGTTGAATCTAATGGCAACTGTTCTAGAATTACCAACCAAGGAACCCCTCTTAATGAGAATCCTAGTACTTTTCCTTGCTTTGGAAATGTTGGTCCTCTTTATATGGCTACATTTTCATTACCTGGATTTACAATAGGTTTACGATTATGGTTATTTTCAACTTCGTTGGCCCCAAATACTCTAATTATTCCACCTCAACTGGATGCTTCACCTCAATAGAGTTCACCATCTCAACATCACCAACCTTATGTTGACCCTTTACCTTCTTCGCCCAATATGTCTTCCTCCCTTTCTTCCTCTTCCGTTGGTAAAAGCCTTGACACTAGCAACCAAGTGACTAAGAAGAAGAAGCAAGATAAGAAATAAGTCAACCAGTCAACCATGGCTGTAAGTGTTAGTAATGTTGAGGAAACCTCCAAAATGCATCGTAAATCCAAATTCCCTTGCAAGCTTTGTAAGGGTGACCACTTCCTTATCAATTTTCCTGGTATTCATAAGGTCTTGGAAGTATGGTCAGAAAAATCCCATCAACTTACTATTGGTCCATCAACCAGTGATAGTCAGGTTCCTGGGAAAAAGGGTAAAGTTAGGTTTCCTTGTAGGTTATGCAAAGGGAGTCATCAAACTCACATTTTCCCTCACATGGATGAAGCCTCAAAATTGCTGGAAAACCTTACTGTTCCACAACAAGAACTCCCAACTGATTACCGTCAACTTTCTCCCAACCTACCGTCAACTAACGGAGTGATTAATCTAATTCCAAGTACAATCAATCCAACTCTTCCATTGGAGAGTTTAACTGATATCACTCAAGTTGATGATCCATTAGTTGATCAAGTGGTTGACTCGATTTCACACTCGGTCGATCCCATTCTCCCTGTAGAGAGTGAAATTCATACCTCTCAGGTTCTTCTTGTTACATCAGATTCCTCTACGCCAAGGGGCATTTCACCTTTTCCTACAGAACCCCCTCCAAGTACTGAGGTATTTTCCTTTGATTGTAATAGACTAACAGAACCTCATCTTCCTTCCTCCATCCCTTTCCAAATCATTGTGAAGGCTTGTGGTACGAATGTATGCCGCACACATGTAGATGAAGGTGCTTCTATTAGTATTTTATCCTCAAATTCTTGGAAAGCTTTAGGTTCCCCTTAGCTTGTGCCTGTTACGCAGAATCTGAAAGCTTTTAACAGAACCATTAGTGAACCTTTAGGGATCCTTCCTAAGTTTTCTATTACTTTGGAAGGTAAAACTATCTGTATTGATCTTATGGTAGTTCAAGGCCCCTTGGATTTCAATTTACTCCTTGGGCGAGACTATGTCTATGCAATGAAATTTGTCGTATCAACACTCTTTCGTGCGATGTCTTTCCCTCATAATGGAAACATTGTGATTTTTGACCAACTTTCATTCACTAGTCTTGATTCGACTACTGATAATCCGACACCCCTAAATATTCCTTATACGGAAGTGGTATTCACCCTGCCACGGGTTAATTATGTGGCAACCAGTCCCATGTTTTCAATTACTGATGCAAGCGAGCCTTTCACTATTTGCTCAACTTCCTTTGAATTAGATCCGGTAATTGACATGGAAAACTCTATGGGATTATTTGAACATGATGTTCCTATCCCTTATGAGTCCTTTGACATGTGTCCCTTCCAGAGAACTTTTTTTCCATCTGATGAAGACCTTTTGGAAGCCATGATCGAGGATTCTCCCTTAACATGTCTTTCTTCTAGTTGAAAGCCATGACAAGGTCACTTAAGAGGAAAGTTAATTTTACTGTGTCAACCTTGTTAAAAAAATGAATCAGTGGGTCAAGAGGAAAGTTCCTTTTACTATGTCAACCTTGTTAAAAAATGAATCAGTGGGTCAAGAGGAAAGTTCCTTTTACTATGTCAACCTCGTTTAAAAATGAATCAGTGGTTAAAGAGGAAAGTTCCTTTTACTATGTCAACCTCGTTAAAAAATGAATCAATGGTTTATGAGGATAGTTCCTATTACTGTGTCAACCTCGTTAAAAAATGAATCAGTTCATTATGAGGATAGTTTTTTTCCTGTGTCAACCTCATTAAAAAATGAAACAAATTCCCATGAGGATAGTTCTTTCACTGTGTCAACCTCGTTAAAAAATGAAACAGGTTAATGAGGATAGTTCCTGTTACTGTGTCAACCTCGTTAAAAAATGAATCATTTCATTATGAAGACAGTTCTTTTCCTGTGTCAACCTCATTAAAAAATGAATCAGTAGGTTATGTAGGTAGATTGTAGAGAGTAGATTGATAGATTCCATGAGGATGGTTCTTCTCCTGTGTCAACCTCGTTAAAAAATGAATCAGTGAGTAATGAGGAAAGTTCATTTTACTGTGTCAACCTCGTTAAAAAATGAAATATGTCTATGAGGATAGTTCCTTTTATTGTGTCAACCTCGTTAAAAAATGAAAAATGCCCTTTTGAGGAATGTTCCTGTTACTATGTCAACCTCGTTAAAAAATGAAACTTGTCCATGATGGTTATTTTTCCTGTGTCAACCTCATTAAAAAATTAAACAGTTGCACAAAGGAGAGTTCCTGTTACTGTGTCAACCTCGTTAAAAATGAAACCGGTCCCTGAAGAGCATAGTTCTTTTCCTGTGTCAAGCTCATTAAAAAATTAAACAAATCCTCTCCTAGTCAAAGTCGAGTCTTTCATCTGATCTCGTAAATGCATCTTCATTCCATCCAGCTATTAGTAACTAGTAGCCTACTTAGTTGAATGCAATGAAGCTTGGGGGGCATGCACTCTAGCAAGTTATGCTTGGGGGGCATTAAAAATTGTCTCAAGCATGATTTTTCCTTTGTTTCAAGCTTATGTAAAAATGAAACAAACCTATCTCAAGCATGATTTTTCCTTTGTTTCAAGCTTGTGTAAAAATGAAACAAACCTCTCTCAAGCACAGTTTTCCTACGTTTCAAGCTTGTGTAAAAATGAAACCACTTTCAAGCATGATTTTTCCTTTGTTTCAAGCTTGTGTAAAAATGAAACAAACCATTTTCAAGCATAGTTTTCCTACGTTTCAAGCTTGTATAAAAATGAAACCTATCTTGAGTCCATTTCGGTTATTATTTTCAAGACTCGTTAAACTCATGAAAATCCCGAGATTATTTTGCTATCTTTCATTCTTGTAAATCACATGAAAATGCCGAGTTCTTTCCTTCTTTTCCTGCTCGTAAATTAAATTGAAAGTCGGCCCTATGAGTACATTTTTATCCCTTTTTCGAACTCATTAAAACTTACGAAAAAGCGAAACAAGATGAGTACACTTTTATCACTTTTTCGGACTCTTGAAAATTACGAAAAAGCGAAACCCTGGAGTTTTCTTTTAAGCCCTTTTCAGACTCTCTAAACATGAAAAGATTGCCGAGTACTTGACTATTCAAACTCGTTAAAGAAAATGAACAGTCGTCCCTTCAATATAAGTTTACCCCTTTTCCGAACTTAAATGGACTATTTACGAAAAAGGTATACGTTGACTAATCATGGTCAATAGAGTTCTCTCTTGTATTATTTTATCCTTTTTCTGGCTTGAGAGACTAAATTTACGAAAAAGAACACCCACAGAGTTTTCTTAAGTTTTTCTTCTGACTCCCTAAAATTGAAAAACATCAAGTTTCTCCTATACTGGATCGTTAAAATTTGAACAGTAAAGGACCTGTAAAATACAAACAGGAACGAACCACTCCTTCTTAGGGTTCAATTTTTAAACTAAGTTGGACTCATCCGAAAGATGAGCTTATATAACAAGAAAATGTTATCCTCCTCAAGCTTGTCAAAAATAAAGAGGTACTTTCCAGAAATGGTGGGGGAAAAGAGAGAAAATGGCTCTAGTTGTCATACTTTGTTTAAAAGCAGTATACCACTCTTGAACACGACACTTTTTGTCACACTTCCACTTGGGTTGGGAAAATCCTTTGCCTATCAGTTAGTCAAACCATATTGAAAGTCTTCAGTTGGTTTCTGGGTATTAGCTTTAGGTCAATTGTCACCAAACTATCTGCAGTGTCATTATGTGTTCAAGAGGATAGTTCAAACAAACCATTCATCTGCAAACATTTGTCTCCATTCGCATTGACCATCCCTGAGTCAGTCCTTGCAAAATATTTCTACAAAACTTGATCTAATGGTTTCGTGTCGTGGGCTTTCCTACGATGGATCACTTTCTATCAACGATAGCTCATCATCTAGGAAGTTGATCTAGAATCCTTCAGTACCTTGGAATCTGCATGCCTTAATGGCAGGTTTCTAGCCTTCGATGACAGGTTACATCATTGACCTTCGATCGAACGATTCCATGAAATGTTTGACTTCAGATCATTTATTCACATTTCATGGATTGTACTGAGTACTTTGAGAGCCATTGTCATTATTGTGGTTTCTCTCACACTTGTTAACAGACCACATCATTGACTGGTAATCAAGTGGTTTCTACCATGTTCGACTTCGACACAATCAATCGCATGGATAGAATCGTATTAGTTCGAGTAGCAGAAATCAAGACCCTAGATCTAGTTTCCACAAATCCAAGCTGCGAGGAGTTTTATTGTTCATTATGCAGTAGACTGTTCATAAACAGATGGTTGCGTACATATTGTGTTTACATTATTGATGTGATAGTAAAATCATTTCTACATCGGAACAAGTTTTAGTTAGTGTTTGATTTGAGTATGGGAATGCCTACCTCAGCGATGATATATATATATATATATATATATATATATATATATATATATATATATGTTTTGCATTGAATTTTGTTACAGGATTCCAACTATGCTATCCACAAGCTAATCCTCCAAATGATAAAGCACATCACTCTTCGAATGGTCTCAGACTTCATACTTTAGGGGGCAATATGTTACACTAAAAATTGTCACCATGACGTTTTACTGTCTATATGAGTTCATCATTACTCTTACAATACTCCCTTAGAAGTCTACAAACATCAAGCTCCTAAAACCAAGCCTTGAAATTGAGATAAAAGCTTATAAAAGTCATTAAAATACTTGTACCGCACTTTCTCTTAGTATTACCTGCGATGCCGCACTGTCTGTTCTAGAACATGCGGAACCGGCCACACTTTTTCTTCATTAAAGGTGCGGATTCCTGTAAAAGGTAAAGTGAAGGCGACAGTAAAATTTGGAAGCCCAACTGGTTGAATCTGGAAGCTTCTGGAAGCAATCATCTGGTGGAAAGTTCGCTCCTTTCATGTACATTCATCCCTCCATTAAAGGAGCCTACCCCTTGGTATGTGGAACCATTAGGGGAATTTTGAGGTCTAAAATGGGCCTCATAAGAAAAATCTACAACAAAAATAAACTTTATAACAACCAATAGGATTCAAGATGATGATGTCAACCATGGGGGATATTCACCATTTTTTAAATAAAAGGGTAAAAATATTAAAAAATAATAAAATAATAAAACTACTTTTTCAACTCGTATTTTCAACTTATCTCCCAAAATTTTTACTCAAATTTCGAGTGGGAATACTTGTTGGATGCGAAATTTAATTCCTCATCTAAGGAGTACCCATGTTGCCTACTTTCGATGAACTCTACTACACGAAAAATGAGAAATACATAAAAAAATGTGATTGCAATCACGTTTTTTATGTATTTCTCATTTTTCATGTAGTAGGACCCATCGAAAGTATGCAACATGGGTACTCCTTGGATGGGGAATTAAATTTCGCATCCAACGTATAAAATACAAATTTGAGTAAAAGGAATAAGTTGAAAATATGAGTTGAAAAAATAGTTTTTCCATTTTTCCCTCTAAAATTTGATGATGTCATCAAATCTTATTTGATTTTTTCCACTATTATTTTATAATTTCCTTAGGAGGCCCATTTTAGACCTCAAAATTCCCCTAATGCTTAATCCCTTTGAAAGAGGATTCTATCTCCTCTTATTTGGAGCTGCAACCTCTTCTCTTTTGCTATAAATTGAGGCCATAGTTCAGCCTCAAGGGGAGTTAGGCTTTGAGATTTTTTGAGGAGAATTGCTGGATAAACTCAGACTCTCTTAACTGATTACCATATGGGAATGATTACACACTCATGTGTATGTTAGTCGAGAGAGTGCAAAGGCTTTTCAAAGTAAAAGAAACGCTTGTTCCGGAACCCGGAAGGACCTGTACGACATCAAGGCGAACACGGTTGTAAGGCTCCTTCTTTCATCAAAGATAAGACAAATGGATCCTGTTTTCTCAATGAGTTGTTTATTTAAATGGCTTATTTCTTGAATTCCTTGATCATCACGATAGATTTATGGTTTATTAATTAGTCTATATTATGCAGGTGCTTCTGATTCTTTCATGTTTTTTATTGTAGATCTCGAAAAGAGACATATTCAAAGCGATAGGAAAGAAAGAAGACTATGATCAGCGCTGGACTATAGGTAAGTCCTAAATCCTTCATTATAGATAATTCTAGATCAAATACAATCTAGAGAAAGTAGTTTACATCTGTCTATTTGTTGCTAGTTATCGTAGGATACTAGGGAGATCTGTCTTGTCTGCAAGAATGATTTATCTGCCCAACACCTGTGAACAAAGGGAACTTACATATGCGACTATGGTGAAGAAAAGTCACGTAAAGTTTCTGCATAATGGTATTCTAAATACCAGGGGTCTTTACCATGGTATTGGGCCATATTAATGAGCGCGACAATTGATATTTGATCTTGTCAAATGATACCATCCTCATTACTAACAGTTTGACCCATTGTATTGGCTAAGGCCTAAGATATATAAGGATATGGAGATCAAAGTGTTGAGAGTGCAAGTAATGGTTTATTGATGAATAGTTTGATTTGAAACAAGTGTGCACCAAGGAGCATGAAGGAGGTTCAGATTTGATTGATCTCAAAATATTCTAGTGACTAATGAACATGCTTGTTAAAACTAACAATGATCCAGGTGGATATTGGTGGCCACCCGCCTATTCCACTTGGGCTGATCAGGAGCTCAAATCTGAGCTTGGGAAGAAGCTCAAACATTAAAGTGCTCAAATTGATTTGGAACCTGAGCGACAGGATAGGCCTCGGCGATACGATCCCAACGCCGCAAATGGCACTGAAAACCGACGCTGTATGAAGAAGTTATTCAACTTTGAAGTTCTTCAATTTCAGTAAAAAAATGGCCAATTTGACTTTATAAAAATCTTTTATTAAAAAAAGAATATTCCACAGAATATTCTAGGAATATTCCGTGAAATATTCCACAGAATATTCTGTGGAATATTTCGTAGACGGCCAATGAAAGAGCACCACGTGGCCAGCCCAGAGGCCGCCACGTGGCCCCAAGGTCAAATGGAAATAACGTATTAAAATTTGTTTTGGACGCGGCAGGATTCGAACTGGGGTTTGGGCGGAGCAAACCAAACGGCCAAACCGTTGGGCCACGGGTATGACTTGTTTATTATTGGTGCGAAGTTTAATTTCAATGTTTGAATTTTATATGGGCGCATTTCGGTTGGCTCGTGGTCCCGTGGACCAGCGCTTGGTGCGGAGATATATTAATACATATGGTTCAAACCTTTTAAAATGCTGATTCAAACTCAAGTTATTTAAACGACTACCGAAGGTCATGGTTCCATGCACCTACTCTTCAGCCCCTCCTTTCGGCGGCATTTTTGGCGGTCCACCTAAATTTAGCAACTGCTCCTGATTTGTCGGCGCTATCTGGCAGTTAGCCAGATTTAGCTGGAGTAATTCTAGGCCAAACTGGCAGTCTAAGTAAATGTGCCATAACTTTGGCTAGGAAAGGCCTTTTGAAGTGATTTTTTTTTTTATTTTGGGCTTCTTCGACATTTTGGACTCAATGGCATAGGTTTTGGAGCCATTGGAGCTTAGTTTCAGCCTGTTTAACTTCGAAGAAGTTTTCTGAGCCATTAGGGCCATTTTGGGTTTGGAGCTGTTTTGAGTTGTGGTTATCAGTTTGAGGTGAACCAAAGCTCTATTTCAGATAATTTTGACTTTCTGAAGCCATTGGAAGAGGTTTCAGAGGCATTTGAGGAATTCTACAGCCCGAAAAGTTGCAGAGAAGTTCAAAGCACCAGTAGGACATTGATGAAGAAATCATTGTTTATGGTAATCTTTCACTGTTTAGTGAATTTGAAAAGGCATTCTTAGCTTTTTCTTGCCTTCTGAATCAGTTTATATATTCAGATTTGTCTATTGAGACACTTATAATCTTGTATTGCATTTGAGAGCTTTTAATACAAGAGGACAAGCCCATTTTGGGAGGCTTGATCCAGGAGATGTAGCCCAAGAGTTGGGGTGAAATCCTATATCATATCGCTGTTGTGTTTTGATATTATATTGCTGAATATTGTTGCTGATACCCATGTTAAGTTTCAGCAAAAACAATTACACTTAAGATACATAAATATTGAAAAGACATACACCATTTGGAAGCTAAATTTCCGCATAACGTCAAGTTTAAAGCAAGATCATTTTAATTAAATCTAAGTGTTTACTTCTATTATTTTTGTAGGCAGAGTCTGTAAGAGGGCCAGGTAGCCTCCGGATTCATCCTTTCTTTGAAAGGTGAAAAATCTGGTAAATGCCCCTACAGTCAATCTCTGTATTAGAAATATGAAGTTCTCACATTTTCAGATTTAAACTTAAAGTATTTTTGCACTCATTTACATAAATGAAAATGGATACCTTGCACCCTTTTCAAGTACCTTCCATTTTCAGATCATGGGCCCCCACCATTTTCTCTTTCAGTTTTTCTGTTTCGGCATAACTTACTATTTTTAGCAGTTTTTTGGGTCCTGAACTTCTGGAGCCGTTTTGAGGCCCTAAACGACATTTTTTGCGCATCGCGCCTCTAACAAATATCATTCCGTTCTGGAATGATATTTGTGTTGAAAGTTGTAGTCCTTGGATAGAGCTTTCTAATGATGTATCATGTGCATCAAACGGAGATAGTATGCCAAAGTTACATCTCTGGGAAGTTGAAACACCAATTTACCCAAACGGGGCCCATAGTTTTGGCGCTTCATCTCCTAGGGTTAGTTTTTTGGATGTTTAGAGTTATCCATTGTTTCTCAATAGTAAATAGGCCCTTGAGCCTCATTGTAACTCAGTTCAGAGGCCTGTAGCCACCACATCTCTTCTCAGAGATAGCTACCAGCGCCCTAGCTAGTTTTATTTCCATTCTGTCTATAAGCAAATTTCAGTTCTTTGATATTAATGAAATGAAGTGTTATTTCCGCTGCATCTTTGTATTTATGGGTATATGTTTATTATGTTGTGTTCCTGCATAAATCTGGATCAGTGGTATTAGAGCAGTCTGCTTTTTCTTGATCCTTCTTTGCATGTCCCCAACAAGGTCGGGGTATAAGGAGCTAGGGCTTGATCTGGTGGAACCTTTGCAAGATCAGCCTCGCAAACCTCGACGGACACCCATGGGGGATGAAAAGAAAGATGAGGGAGCAGGAGATCCTATCAAAATATTTCTCGAGGAGGCCCTCGAAAAACAAAGGAACGCGATGATGGATAACTTTGCTCAGATCCTTCAATGGCTACCCACTGGCGGCGCATCTTCATCTAGCAGCCACTTTGGAAGTGCAACTCCTTTTAAGGTACAAGTAAATTTTGACATTCCCATATGTGAGGGTAAAATAGACGCAGATGTCGTAGATAGATGATTGAATCTATTAGAAGGATATTTCTCTGTTCATGACTTTTCAGACCGGGAGAAGATTATTTTTGCACTCCTCAAAGCTACCCCCCATATTAAGGACTGGTGGGAAACCTACTGTGAGAACAAGGACCAGACAGAACCCTCTCTGTTTTTGGCCGTACCAACTTGGAATTCTTTCCGAGACGCCGTCAAGGAACAGTACTATCCCGTGGGGAGCTATGAGGACAAGTACATACAATGGACCACGCTGCGACAACAAAGGGATCAAGATGTGCATGAACTGACGAATTTGTTCCATACCCTGCGCACAAAGTTGGGTATCAAAGATTCAGAGAAACATTTGGTGCTAAAGTATCGCAGCTGTCTGCACAGATACATTCAGGAAGAAATGGAGTTCCTCAACATCTCCTCGCTTGGTACGGCATACCAGTATGCTACCAAGATTGAGCAGAAATTCAAACAGAAGAAGCGAGACTTTGGATCTACGAATCAAAAGCAAGGGAAAGGTGCTTCCAAATTGCAGAAAAAAGGATAGAGCCAAGGCATGGCGGCTAAAGACAACTCGTCAAAGCCACAAGAAAAGAACAGCACCGCAAAGCCAAAGAAGGACACGGGAAAGTGGTGTGAGTTCCATAAGAGGTCCACTCACAACACAAGTGAGTGTCGGGCCAAGCAGTCGCTAGTGGCTAAGATGAGGGCTTCTGAGTCAGATGCATGCTCCAACTCCGAATCAGAACTTGAAAAGGGGAATGAAAAAGGGAAACAGATTATTGATGAGGAGCCCAATGCCACTGTTGCCACTACAAAGATCCAGAAGGAGGAACCGGAGGATCCAGAGGAGGAGGAACGTCTCTTCCACTCCCAAATGTGGGTAAAGGGCTCCCATGTACAGTTCATTTTCGACAATGGGAGCCAAAAGAACTCATTTCAGCAGATGCCGTGAAGCGATTAAGCTTGCCGACCACAGCTCACCCACATCCATACACCATCGGGTGGCTTCACCAAGGACGAGATCTCTGCGTTAGCCAGCAGTGCCGCCTTCCCTATAGCATCAAGCCCTTCACGGATGAGGTATTATGTGATGTTGCTCCTATTGATGTTTCTGATGTATTATTAGGACAACCATACTTGTGGAAGCGTCATGCTGTGTATGAGTCTCGACCTCGTGCTGTTATTATTACTTTTGGAAATAAGTTGTACAGGATACCATAGGTACCACCTCCTACGACTATCTCTTTGGTTACTGCAAAACAATGTAGTAAGCTCATTTCCCAAACCAGGAAATTCATTTTCCTGATGATCCGCCCCCAGGGCAAGAAGAAGACTGTGGCTACGACCTCCAGACAGGGCCCCTCTGCACGACAGCAACAAATGGATAAGGTCGTGGAGGAGTACGGGGACATCTTCACCTCACCCACAGGGGTTCCTCTGCACTGCCAGGTCAAGCACCCGATTGATCTGACCCCAGGTGCGCCACTACCCAATGGACCGATCTATCGACGCTCTGTTCTGGAAAATGATGAAATCAAGAGGCAGATTCAGGAGCTGTTGCAGAAAGGTCACATCGGACCAAGTTCATCGCCCTGTGGGAGCCCGATCGTGTTGGTACAGAAGAAGGATGGGACGTGGAGACTCTGTATTGACTATCGGGCGCTGAACAAGATCACTGTCCGGAATAGGTACCCAATCCCACGGATTTATGACCTTCTGGACCAACTCCAAGGTGCAAAATATTTCAGTAAGATCGACCTGAAGTCTGGGTATCACCAGGTACCAATTGAACCCTCTGATGTGTGGAAGACTACCTTCAAAGCTAAGGAAGGCCTTTTTGAATGGCTAGTCATGCCTTTCGAGTTGACGAATGCTCCCGCAACCTTCATGAGGATGATGGACGACATCTTGCGGCCATTCACCAACTCATTCGTAGTGGTGTACTTGGATGACATTCTGATCTTCAGCAAGACTTGGGAAGAGCACCTTCATCACATCCGACAAGTCCTCCAAACATTGCGGCAACACAAGTTGTGTGCCAATTTGGAGAAGTGCACGTTTGGCATGACCCAGGTTCAATATCTGGAATACATTATTGATGAAAGGGGGGTGCATGTGGATCCAGCCAAGATCCAAGTCATTCGGGATTGGCCAGCCCCGACTACTATAACAGAGCTTCGCAGCTTTCTGGGTCTTGCTAATTTCTACTGTAGATTCGTGTTGGTATTCTCTCATATCACTTGGCCCTTGAGTCAAGTCACCAAAGGAGGAGCGAGAGAAAAATTATTTTGGTCGGAACCTCAACAGAAGGCGTTCAAAGAATTGAAAAATCGCCTCTGTTCTGCCCCAGTGCTCACCTTACCAGACTTGTAGCAGCCATTTGAGATCAAGACAGATGCCTCTGACTATGCTATTGGGGCAGTTCTTACTCAACAGGGACATCCAGTGGCATATCACAGTGAGACATTGTCTGAGACAGTTCGCAAGTATCCCACCTATGACAAAGAAATGTATTCCATTGTGCGAGCCTGTCGACAATGGAAGCATTACATTTTGGGGAAGGAAACAATCATCCACACAGACCACCGGCCCCTGCAGTTCATACAGACACAAGGGAAGTTGTAGAATGATCGCCATCAGAAGTGGTCCACATATTTGCAACAGTTTCATTTGAACATCAAGTACAAGAAGGGTAGCACCAATAATGTTGCAGACTGCCTCAGCCGACCACCGATCGTGGCGCTCACCACCGTGCTCAACTCTTGTGGGCACGAGACTTCTGATTGGCCGCTTCTCTATGAGAGTGACCCAGAATTCGGCCACACTTACAAGGCACTCTTGGGGAGCACGCAAGTTCCAAATTTTCACCTCCAAGATGCACTTTTATGTCACCTGGGACACCTTTGTGTTCCTTCAAGCGAGCGTGCCAAGATGATATGGGAAGCACACTACGGTCGAGTCGCTGGGCATTTCGGGGTCGAGAAAACAGTAGCAATACTACAGAAGTATTTCTATTGGCCAAACCTTCGAAAGGATGTCGAGAAGCACATCAGATCCTGCACTGCTTGTGCCATTGCCAAACCGACCATCAAGAAGCAAGGCCTATATACTCCACTACCTACCCCTAGTCGACCTTGGGAATCCATCTCCATGGATTACATGTCGGGCCTGCCTTCTACTAAGAATGGAAATGACTGTGTTTTCGTGGTCATTGAAATATTCTCGAAGATGGCCATTATGGCGGCTTGTAAGAAGAATATCACAGCAGAAGCCATTGCTAAAATCTTCTTTGAACGAGTGTGGGTGCACTTTGGGATCCCACAGTCTATCATATCAGATCGAGATAGCAGGTTCCTCAGCACATTTTGGTCCAGCCTCTGGTCGATGTTGGATACCAAGCTCACCAAGTCCACAACTTTCCATCCCCAAACAGATGGCCAGACAGAGGTCGTCAACAGAATGATTGTACACATTCTACGCATGTACAATTCAAAGCATCCACGCACATGGGACGAGAGCCTCCCTTATGTACAACATAGTTATAATCGGGCTCTCCACAGTTCAATCGGCCATAGCCCCTTTCGGGTGGGCTTGGGATTCCAGCCACTATGTCCCATTGACGTAGCCATGCCATTTGCAGCTGCTCAGGCCAATTCAGCTCATGTCCAGTCTGAAGTTGACAAAGCCAGTAGCTTCATCGAGCGCATTCAACACATCCGCCAACAGGTTCATGATATATTGGACAGAGCCAATGCCAAGTACAAGCAACGCCATGATCAACAACGGGTGCCACACAACTTCCAGGTGGGTGACAAAGTATGGCTACATTTGCAGAAGGAGCGCCTCACTGGACCCCACCGCAAGCTTCGCCCGCTCCGATACGGGCCGTACACCATCACCAAGGCTGTAGGGAACAATGCCTTCGAGCTTAGTATTCCTCCATTCCTTGGTCTGCACCCAGTCTTCAATGTGGATCGCCTTCGTCCTTACTTCCAACCTCTACTGGACACCTCAGACATTGCAGAACAACTCACACCAACAGAGTTAAACCCAGACTGCATGGAACAGGCCACCACAGATTGTATCATGGACATGCAAATCAAGAACACTCGCCAACAGAAGATCCAACTGTATCAGGTTATCAAAGCTGGCCAACTCCTGCACCAAGGGAAGTGGTTCACCAGGGACCAAGTTCAGCAGAAATTTCTTCATCTCATGGAGGAACTTAACGCAATGGGGACCATTGCTTCCTGAGGGGGGAGGAATGATCCAGGTGGATATTGGTGGCCACCCGCCTATTCCACTTGGGCCCCCACCATTTTCTCTTTTAGTTTTTCAGTTTCAGCATAACTTACTATTTTTAGCAGTTTTTCGGGTCCTGAACTTCCAGAGCCGTTTTGAGGCCCTAAACGACATTTTTTGGGCATCGCGCCTCCAACAAATATCATTCCATCAAATATCATTCCATTTTGGAATGATATTTGTGGCGAAAGTTGTAGTCCTCGGATAGAGCTTTCTAATGATGTATCATGTGCGTCAAACGGAGATAGTATGCCAAAGTTACGTCCCTGGGAAGTTGAAACACCAATTTACCCAAACGGGACCCATAGTTTTGGCGCTTCATCTCCTAGGGTTAGGTTTTAGGATGTTTAGGGTTCTCCATTTTTTCTCAATAATAAATAGGCCCTCGAGCTTCATTGTAACTCAGTGTAGAGGCCTGTAGCCGCCACATCTCTTCTCAGAGATAGCTACCAGCGCCCTAGCTAGTTTTATTTCCATTCTGTCTGTAAGCAAATTTCAGTTCTTTGATATTAATGAAATGAAGTTTTATTTCCACTGCATCTCTGTATTTATGGGTATATGTTTATTCTGTTGCGTTCCTGCATAAATCCGGATCAAACATTGATAGATCTGTGATGATAATGATGTTTTAATGTGCACATGTGACAATAAGGTCTGTTAAGTATGTTTTGTGATTACATCGAATGAATGATTCAGTAATTACATATATATATGTGGGTTTGTCACTAAGAGGTCGTGTACACATGCAGATCTTTTTCTAGGTAGTCCCATATATATTTTGCAGTATGGAAAAATCTATACGTAGGTGTCAAGTATGAAAGACACGTACATATATAAGATAATATATGTTTAATAAAATAATGATACACTCGTTACAGAATAACAAATAATGAATTATATGTAAAATTAGTTGACTCCATATATGCAATTTTATTTCATCACAATCTCGTAGATACATGGGTTCACTAAATAACTGTCAGTTTAAAATATGTATTTCCTAACACTTCAGTATTACTCATTTTTTTTCTTTTTTTTTAACTGATTAAACATCTAGTTTCTCTAAGAGAGAGGGATCCAAAACGGATTTCATAGCGGGTGCTAAGGCTGTCAGGTATGTAAGAAAAACAGTTTGTGCAACATTGTCAAACAGCGTGGCTTGCTACACCGACTCCCCAGCTTATTCGGTTCAGTTATTCAATTGTGTTTACACCGACACAATTGGTAGCACCAGATGTGACGACGTTCTTGATCCTGTTCTGCACAAAAACAATGTCAGTCGCTATCAGCCATCCAAATTGCTGTCAATCAATGAAAAATAGAGTTACCTATCTGTATCCCATCATGTGCGTTAACCGACGTTGAAAAATCGATTCGCACACTGCCCGAAGTGATAGAGCAAGTAACCCATGTCCAGCATTCCGTGACCCATATGCACCTACAAAGAAACCGGTTTTTTTGCATGCTGGGAGGTTACCACCGAGATCATCTATTTAATATATTTTGCGTAGTAAAGTACTGAGGAAGATACTTTGATTGTCAATTGTCACAAATGTGAGTATTGTAACCGTATCAAAAGTGAAAACTTACATAAACACAGTTAGCGTACAGTGGACAATATAACTTACAATATGAAAATAAAATTCGAAACGCAATGTCTAAAAATATATATAGTCTAAACTTTTCCATATTAATTGTATCTATGTAGAGTTACTATAAAATATATGATGTTATTAATTACTATGTAAAATATGAGATTTAAATATTTATTTCTAATTAGTGTATAATATATCTATATATATGATATATATATTTCATCTAAATCATATGTAATTTCTGTAAAAGTTAGTGGCAGTGGCGACAATAAACTTTATCACTTCATTTAACTCAACCATAAATTTCTTTAATAATAAAAGCATCAATTACTTAACCAAATTCAACCATAAAATTAAAACAACCGAGTTAATTATAGATGATTACTTTTAATGTCAATATTTTCATATAATTATTAAGTTAATTATTTGACTAAAAATATTATATTGTCTTATTTTAATTGTTATTTAAATTAAAAAAAGTTTAATGGACAATTAAGATACACTAAAAAGTTAATATTTTAAAGATTTAAATTTAAAATGATAAAAAAATTATTTAAATTTTTAAGAAAATATTAATTTAAAATTTAAAATAAAAAATTATATAACACATTATTATAAATTTTATTTTAAAATAAATTTTACATCATTGATCATTATACCAAAAAAATATAAATTTCATAACTTCATAAAATCATAAATGGAAAATGAAGAAACAATATATTTTAAATATAAAATAATTATAATTAATTAATCAATAAAAAAAATAATTTTTTCTAAGAATATAAAATATAACTTGTAAATTGAATTTATTTTAAGTTGATTTAAAGAAAATATAAAATAATTATGATTAATCAATCAATTAAAAAATAATTTGATTTATTAAATAAGATAGGAAAACAAAATATAACTTGTAAATTGAATTTATTTTAAGTTAATTTAAATAAATGTATTTTCTTTAAAATTAGTAAAGTTTATCATAATTTATTAATATAAAGTTAAATAATTATTTTTAATTAGTATTTAAAAATTTGTATTGATTTATTAGGTTTATAGGATATTAATATAAAGTTGAAATAATAATTATTTTAATTAGTATTTAAGAATGTGGAATGATTTATTAGTATTTAGTAATGTTGATTGATTTATTAGGTTTATACATATATTTATTTTCGAATAGATTATTATAAATTTAATTTAATTATTAGTAATTATTAAGTAGATGATAGAGATTCAACTTTCATGCAATATGCAGAAAGATTCATAATAATATTTATTTGTACAATCACATTGGTTGATATAGTAGAAGGCTTCATTTGTATTTATTATTGATAAATATATAACAAAAAAATCATTCCAATAAAAATATTTTTATTGACTATTGCAACAAAAATATTATTATTAACTTTGATTTTACTTAATCCTTAAGAATTCAAGATCTAGATAAAAAAACAAAAGTTTTGATAAGTTTTTATCTTTACAAGCAAGATATAAGGCATTTTTTCTAAAATTAGGTATGCTTTGAAAATCCCTAAGAAATTGGTGGGGTGACATCAATTTTTATTTATTTATTAAAATTCAATGCAACCTAACAAACTCTCTAACCCACTACAATGATAAACATTCAGATGAAGCATATGCTAAGCATATTCCCTTGAGAATCAATCTAGGCCAAACATATTCCCTTAATAATCAATTTAGGTCATGGACTAAAATAGAAAAGTCAACAAATCCTCATCCACCTTGAGTTGAAATTTAAAAAAAAAAAGTCAAAAAATCCTTATCTACCTTGAGTTGAAATAAAAAGCCTTCCGCTAACAAATCAAGAATTAATATTTATCTCTAACTTAGTTATGTTCTTTTAATTAATCTATCTTAATTAATGAATTAAAAATATATATAACACATGTCATACTTGGCATGTGGTATCGATAAACCATGGTATTAGCCCATGATATTGTAGCAAGAGCTATTTACAAGTTTAGAATTTCCACAATAATATAAAGTGAATCTCCATAATTAAAAATATTATGACATGTTTTAAAAAATGTATATATATTTAAGTGACATATTAATTATTTTTATAATAATAATTTAAAATAAAGTTATCATTTATTTATTTGTTTATTTGGTTTTTTTTTAAAATTTAGATAATGTGATATGTATTACAAAATAAATATTGTAATATTTATTATGAAATAGTAACCACTAATTTTTATCAACTATTTGGTTTATATAACTAAACTAATTTACATTATTCAAAAAACCATATCACTTAATTAAATAATTTGAAAATTAACTTTCAACCATTCATATATTCCATAATATCAATGAAAGATAAATAAATTTTAAGGAGATTTACAAACTATTTCGAATAGCGAGAACAAAATTCCCTTCAAACTTACAAGTATAATTAAAAACTTTACGTGAGCATATAACGCTAACCACCATATAAATCAATTATTACATTTAATTTCTTATCTAAAAAATATTACCAAAGAATAATTGGCGTTTTGTTAACGACAAAGAATTAAGTCAAATTATATTCTTTTAATAATAAGAGAGGCTAAACCAAAATATTATGAAAGGACATTAATAATGAAAAATGTTCCGAGCAAAAAGCAAATGACACGTAATAGTATTCGTCAATCATCTCTAGGCTCTAGTTTTTTCATGATTGGAGTTGTATTTAATGAGATTTTTTTGGAGTTTTCGTCAATTTTCTAGTTTTTTCATGATTGGAGTTGTATTTAATGTTATTGTTAGAGTTTTGGTAATTTTTTTGCTGGAATTTATTTGAAAATTTTGAGGTAATTTTCTTGGTGGATTTTATTAATGAAATTTTAATTTGTATTATTTAAACTATTTTTTTTTGACATTATATATAAATAATATATAAATTCAGCACGGTGCTGAAAAACCTCTCCAAAGCTTATGTAGATTGCTTATACCCAAAATAATGAGCAATCAGAGGCGCGATCAAATAATTGACCACCCATATCTGTTTGATTGCGGAATATTCTGCGAATAAGCAATTGGCATTAAAAAAAAAAATGTCCAAAAAACCCCAAAACACCTAAATTATGAAAAATTTACCTATAGATTTCAAAAAAATTCCTGGTTAATTTTAAACGAATTAAATCAAAAAAATAAATCTCAAAACTTATCAAAAATTCACATTCAACTCAACTCGTTCCATGATTTCTTGATCAACCTTTAAAAAAATCATATCATACGCCGCGAATTATATCTTTCGCATCTCCATGTGGAATTGTAAAAGGACAGTTTGACTCTTACCACAACACTACGGGAATGAGATGCAAAGTTGCAAACGACACTCGCGTCACCGTCGCGTTGCAGCAACCGACTTCGTGGAAAACGCTGCACTTTGAAATTTGTTTAAAAAGTTGAAAACGATGTAATCGACAGGGAAACCCGCTCTACAAGAATTTCCAGCACCACGCTGCATTGGAAAATTGCCATAAATACCAACCATATACCACCCAGAGCTCTTGTGACATCCACTAACACACAAAATAAAATAAAAATTTCTTTTACCTTACCAAAAAGCAAATATAACATCTCTTTACCTTGAATAAGATTCATATACAGATAATTGCATTGCCCGAGATCGAATAAATAATTACGTCCTGCCACTCATCAAAAATCATTAGTTACAAAATCACATATTAAACAAAATAAATATGAATTATCGAATAACTATGGATTATCGGATTCTTGGTATGAATTTATTGCACCTCTGTAACACTTGTCAGCTAGTTTATTAGTGATACAGATGTATGGTACTGGGTACATTTATGTGTTGAATTCGATTTCGGATTTCTACGATAGCTGTAAGATATTCATATTCTCTACGGAGATTACAATGTACTATGCAGATCTACACTGTTGATCTATTTTTGGGTGATCGAGGGTTTAGATTTAGGCGGGAGCCCTACCTTGTAACCCTGCCAAATCCTAGATAAGCTCCTTGGCATTATTCCTCATCTTATTTTCTATGCGAGAAGTGTTGGTTCACAGAAAGTTGCTCCCACCGTGATTTCGTAGTTCTGTTGCAGTGGAAGATATGGCTATCCGTGAGGACGCTGAGCCCAGCTCGGACATGGAGGTATTTCACGTTTTAAAATGACTTTGCTATCAAAGCTTTTGCTCATTCCTTTGCATCGAGTTCTCTTCCTATTTCTTCTTACAGGTATGCCTAATTTGATTTACAGGTATGCTCTCAAAACCCATTAATCATTTTCGTGCCTAATTTGATTTATAGGTATGCTCTCAAAACCCTATGGCAACCTCCTCTGCAGAAATACTCAGTTATGCTAAGTTCTGCTTTTACCTTCTTCGCTAGGAATTTCGCCAGGTATGCCTCGAGAAAATTTGCATGCACGGTCTAGGTGTTGAATTACATTTACGAGTTTTGACCTTTGAATTGGAAGGTTCCGAAATCCCTTTTTGTTGTTCCTCAAAGGAACATTATTGTAGCAAGATTTAGAATTTTAACTGATTTTTCTCACTATGGAATCCCTAAAGTTTTTAAAGGGATTTATTTTCTTTTGTTAAAGATTTAAAGCTTGGAATCATTTATTACAACTTTTATGACATTTTGGGTTTAATCCCCTATGATTCAAGTCGGCGGAAATTATGTAGCCACTGTGTTGGTTCCTGTGAACTATTTTTATGCTTTCGTTTCTCATATGTATATATAAAATCTTGGATTTCTGTCTGATGTTTTCTTGCTACATCTTTATATGCTGTGGGTTTACTACATTATTTGTTTTATGCGATAATGATGGAAGAGGTGTTCCGAAAGTATTTCTCATAGAGCATTTTTCTGGATTTATCATACTGTTTTCTACTCCCGAGGAAGAAATGTTTCCTCCATTTGTTTGCTATTATATACATTATAAAGAGTTCTTTCTCGTAAGCTTATTTTTAGCTTTGCACTACATTTACTTGTATAAAATGATTCTTCTAAGTACTTTTCTGTTATAGAATTATTGTCTCGAATTCTACTACTGATTTTCCTGGTGACCGAACCACCGTTTTTCCACTGTCTGAGTGTTAGAGTTTATACCCGATTGACGACTAGGTTTGGGACTGGGATTTTACCCTAACCCTCACCTGACAGTCTACTGGGTCTTATTTTTTTTTATAAAAATTGTGCAGATTTTTAAATGATATTCTTACCACCTGACATCGTTTAAATCATTACTATTTATTTTCTCCACTCTAACATGTAATATTGGCACAGTATAGTATATCTATGAAAGTATAGAGGGTTTTGTACAGCCTTATGGTTATCTTTGGTTTGCATTACTCTTTCTCTTAAAAGTATATAATTCTATTGTTCTTTCTTTCTTTCTTTTTTTCTTTAAAGAGTAAATACAGTCTAACTCTCTCACTTACAGATTCATCTTGCTGTGTTTAATACCTACTTCTTGTCTCATAAAATACTGATAAATGTTCTTTAGAATTCATCATTTCACCATACAGTACTTTTAGGAAGTATTTACAGCATTTAACTCTTGAAATAATAATTTCTAACAGTGGAATGTAAAATCCTTACACATTAATTAAATAAAATACAGAACATGTTGCACTACTGCACATTTCCACTCTGATAATAGTATTTTAAATAACAGTAACATAAACTACCAGTTATAGACTGCAGAATACTTATCTGAAATTTAAATGATTCAGCTGTGGTCCTCCCAACCATCAAGTGAGGCAATTACGTCCTCCTTGCCCCCGTGCTCCAAACTAAACAGTACGGGTTATCAGTGGAATTTCTTTCTGCTGTGACCTCAGGACACCCGATCCAGTCAGTACCAGAAACTTCAGGAAATTTCTGAGTGAAATTCCACTAGTTACTACCAGCTCAAGAATTTTTCACTCTTTCCTTCTTCCAACCAGAGAACCCCCACTCCTCTCTAGGATCAGTCCTTTATCCTCAGAGGAGTAGGTAACTATTTTCCAACTGTTCCCCAACCTCTTTTCAGTTCTTAGAAACATTTTACCATCAGTTTTTTTTTTTTTTTACTTTTCTTATCCAATTATTTCTCATAACGTTTTTTATTAAATAACATTAATTGTCTCATTTTTTCATTAACAAAACAATAAAATTACTTAAATCAACTAGTTATCAATAATGTAACTGTCACAACTTCCCCCTCTGGAAGTAACACCGTCCTCGGTGTTTCACTCTAGCTCTGAAAAGAGTTCTGGGTAAGCTTTCCATACGAACCCTTCATACTCCCAAGTAGCCTCATCTGGGCTGAAGTGCTTCCATTGTACTTTAACCTGGGTGATAACTCGCTTTCGGAGCATGATTTATCTTTTTCAAGTTTGTGTTGCGGCTCAACTAGGAATTCTCCGTCCGGTTCTACTTGCAACAATAAACAATTTTCTTGCCAATTTCTCACAAAATAAATCACCTTATAAGTTAGGATTGCAGTGCTATCCTATCTATATATGGTGCTAATGAATTATGTGCTTTGAATCATGTACGTAACGG
Source organism: Pinus albicaulis (assembly GCA_034641835.2). Classification (NCBI taxonomy): domain Eukaryota; kingdom Viridiplantae; phylum Streptophyta; class Pinopsida; order Pinales; family Pinaceae; genus Pinus; species Pinus albicaulis. The sequence continues at coordinate 1,552,809,686 of CM076581.1, forward strand.
TTCAGCAGGGACACATGAAATACATTTTGTACTCAGATATGGCTGGGTAAGGCTATCTGATAGGCTACAGGTCCTAGCCTCTCCAAAATTTCAAAGGGTCCACAAAATCTGAGAGCCAATTTGGCACAAGAGGCCGACTGCAAGGTACTCCTTTTTGGCTTGATCGTTACGTACACATGGTCTCCTACTGCGAACTCTTGATAGGACCTTTTCTTATCTACATAGATCTTCTGTCGATCTTGTGCAGCCTTCAGATTTTGTCTTATTTTCCTTACCTCTATTTCCATTTCAGCAAGAATTTCGGGTCCTAACATTAGTTTTGTCTCGAGGCTGCTGCAATTTTTGGGCATGTGACACTGCCTCCCATCCAAGGCCTCGAAAGGACTCATTTTTAGAGATTCCTGATAACTGTTGTTGTAAGAAAATTCAACAAGGTGCAGGTAATCTTCCCATTTAGTTGGATGTTGCATCACATACATGCGCAACATGTCTTCCAGTACTTGATTCACTTGCTCCGTTTGACCGTCGGTATGGGGGTGATAAGCGGTATTGAAGTTTATCCGCGTTCCCAATCCTAAAAACAAGGTCTTCCAAAAAGAAAAAGTAAACTTAACATCTCGATTTTAAATGACAGTCTTTGGAATTCCATGTAGCCTAAAAATTTCCTTCATGAATATGTCGGCTATTTGTACAGTGTTGTAAGTAGACTCTACTGGTATAAAATGTGCAAATTTACTCAATCTGTCCACCACCACCATTATGGAATCATTTTGTCCTTTTGTTCGCGGTAAGCCTGTGATGAAGTCTAGGGATATGACCTCCCACTTCCATTTAGGTATGGGTATGGGCTGCAACAATCCTGCAGGATGTTGATGCTTTACCTTCACTTGTTGACATTCCAAACACTTACTTAGATATTCAGCAATGTTTTTCCGCATGCAAAGCCAAAAAAATACCTTTCTAATTGCGGTCAACATTTTCTGGTATCCCAGATGACCTGCATAATTGCTGTGACGATATTCATTCATTATCATCTCTTTCAGATCCAACCGGTTAGGCACATATACTTTACCTTTGAAGGTTAACATTTGATCTTCATTTATTCCATGCTCAAATGTGCCTCCATGCTTTCTAATTTCTTCCATTTGTTGCCACAAAAACTAGCACTCGGGATATTTTTGTGCTTCTTTCTCTACTTGCTCTGAAAAGCTACTTTCCAGCTGATTGTAATATAGCTCATATATACCATGTAATTTTCTACTTAATGCATCAGCTACTCGGTTTTACTTTCATTTGACATGTTGAATATCCATGTCAAACTCACTTAGGAAGGCATTCCATTTTGCCTGTCTTGAATTTAAATATGCTTGCTTGAAGTAACTCGTCAAGATGCTATGATCTATTTTAAATACAAACTTTTTGCCAAGCAAGTAGTGTCTCCATACCTAGAGTGCATGAACTATCGCTGTCAATTCCAAGTCATACACGGAATATCTTTGTTCATGATCCATCAAATTTCTGGATTCATAGGCTATCACCTTACCTTCCTGAGACAGGATTGCCCCAACACCTTATTTACTTGTGTCCGTACATACTTCGAATTCTTTGTTGGGGTTAGCTACCCTTAATACAGGAGCAGTGGTCAAGAGCTGTTTCAGTTTTTCAAAACTGTTTTGACATTCTGTAGTCCATTTGAAAACTTTTCCTTTCCTCTGCAAGGAAGTAATAGAAAAAGAAATTTTGGAAAATCCTTCAATAAATCTTCGGTAGTACCCAGCTAGCCCCATAAAAGATCTAATATCTGCCACGTTTTGGGGTACCCGCCATTCCATAATTGTTTTGATATTTTCTAGATCAACCGCAATTCCATCTGTGGAAATAACGTGTCCTAAATACAATATTTCTGTTTTAAAGAAATCACACTTGCTGAACTTTGCGTACAGCTGGTGTTTTCTTAGAATTTCCAACACAATCCTCAAATGTTCTCCATGCTCTTCCTGATTTTTAGAATAGATCAAGATATCATCTATAAAAACAAGTACAAAATTATCTAGGAAGGGATGGAAGACCCCATGCATTAGTATCATAAAGGTTGCTGGTGCATTTTTTAACCCAAAGGGTAACACCACAAATTCATAGTGACCATACCTTGTACGAAATGTTGTCTTACAAATGTATTCCTCCTTAATTCGAATCTGGTGATACCCCAATCTCAAATCTATCTTGGAAAACACCATGGCCCATTTTACTTGATCAAATAGATCATTAATCCTTGGTAAAGGGTATTTGTTCCTGACTGTTAATTCTTTGAGCTGCCTGTAATCCATGCACATCCACATGGTACCATCTTTCTTTTTCACGAATAGAACTGGTGCTCCCCAAGGTGACACACTTGGGCAAATGTACCCCTTATCTAGCAGTTCTTGTAACTACATCTTCAGCTCTGTTAATTCCGGCACACTCATTCTATACAGAGCCCTTGATACAGGAGAAGCTCCAGACATTAACTCTATAGTAAAGTCAATGTCTCTTATTGGTGGTAATCGAGGAATATCTTCTGGAAAAACATCCAGGAATTCTTGCACCACCGTTATACTTTACATTGTAGGTGATTTCTCCTTAGAATCTGCATATCCCACCTGAATAGCATATAATTGGCACCCCTTCCTTCTACATTTATTCATTTGGGATGCTGATATTGGGCGTAACTGTAATGGCTTTATGATTCCTTGAATTTCCTTCCACTTTCCATCATGCGTTCGGTAATAAATAATCTTTTCCTTACAGTCCACTAACGTCCAATGCTTTTCTAGCCAATCCATGCCTAACAAAAAATCATAGGATCCTAATGGCAGAACGTTCAGATCCACTTGTAACTGCAGATTCGAAATTTCTAATATACAGCTCGGAATTTTTGCAGTCACTTTATGCTTTTCCCTAGTGGCTAGCTGTACTAGCCATGAATTTTTAAATTTCTGTTCTTTCAATTTACACATATCTACCACCTTGGGACTAACATAGCTCAGAATTGTGCCTATATATAGTAAAATTGAAACAGACTGAGTTAGTATTTTACCTTCCAGCTCAATCATCGTGGGCTGATAATCCGTTTGTTGGTCCTCCAATGCTGCATTAATACGGGGTATGTTTCACGCTACATCACCCGCAGTAGAAGCTTCCTGCAAGTTTGCTACAACATCATTTATGGTTCGCTGTGGATATTTTTTGTATTAATGTGCTTCACCACACCCCCAACATTGTAAAGGTGGTTTGGTCACCTTCCCTTTCTCAGGTTTGCTGGATGCTTCTGTAGCCTTTTCGTCTGGTGGCTATCTAGTCCTCTAGTGATTTCTGCCAAACTGTTTTCTGCTAGGATTTCATGCAAAATTCTTAAAGTTGCCGCTTTTGGCGCACTAGAAGCTCGAGTTGCTTTTTTGTCCTTTATTTAGCTACCAAGTCTTGCCAACCTCCCCTTTTGCCTTGGATTGTTGATAGCACATTCGTGCTTTACGAATGGCTTCATCCATAGTCCGGGGATTTACAAATTCTATTTTCTCTTTCATGTGTGTTGGCAAGATGCTCAGAAATATCTGCACCTTAGCCTTCTCCTCTCGAAGGTATGGAACATAGCGTAACAGGGAGGTAAACTTAGTAATATAATCATCCATGGTCATCTGTCCCAACCTTAGATCATGAAATTATTTAGCTTTTTCATCATAAAATCTTTCAGTCAGGGACTTGTCCTTGAAGTATTGCTGGAATGATTCCTAGGTGACGTCTTGTTCTTCAATACTACGTACATTATTCACTTCCTCCCACCACAGAGTGGCTTTCTCTCTTAGCTGATATATTGTAAATCTGGCCTTCAGGTTGTTGTTATATTCATACACCTGAAAATACTTATTCATATTTATTAACCATGCCTCTGCCACCTCCTCAGCCTCACCATCAAATGTTGGTGGTTTTATTTTACAAAATTCTCCTTGAAGTTCTACTTTTTGCCTCTTGACTTCTTGCTGATCTGACAAGTTACCAGATTCTGCCTCATTATAATTTTTATTCTTACTTCGCTAAGAGGGGCTCCTTTCCACCCTTTCTGTAGTGTTATTTCATGTTTGTCTCTCACTTTCTTCTTGTATATATCTGTTAGTACCGAGATGTTCCACCTCTTGGTTTTGTTTATCTGACAAACTCTATAATATCTTTTCCTAGTCTTGTAGTAATCACTCATTATCTTTTCGAACGCGCACCATTTCCTCCTACAGTTGTTGAATCATATTTAATAGGAAACTGTTTTGGTGTTGTTGTTCTTCTAAAAACCTAGTATTTTTCTGTTGCTGTTCAACACTTAGTTGGACCCATATCTCTGGGTTCATCACTGGTTGTACTTGGGGTTCCCCAGTGTCTTGAGGAGGCTGCTGCGGAGTTCCTCTTCTCATGATGTTCCTGTTAGATTGCTAAATTCTCTCTGTGCATCATTTACACACAGCCTTATTGTTAGTTTACCCTTAGGGTCCTAACGTATGAACGCTGCTCTGATACCACTTGTGACATCCATCAACACACAAAATAAAATAAAAATTTCTTTTACCTTACCAAAAAGAAAATATAACATCTCTTTACCTTGGATAAGATTCATATACAGATAATTGCATTAACCAAGATCGAATAAATAATTACGTCCTGCCACTAATAAAAAACCATTAGTTATAAAACCAAATATTAAACAAAATAAATATGGATTATCGAATAACTATGGATTATTGGATTCTTGATATGAATTTATTGCACCCCTGTAACACTTGTTCGCTAGTTTATTAGTGATTCAAATGTATGGTACTGGTTACATTTATGTGTTGAATTCGATTTCGGATTTCCACGACAGCTGTAATATACTCACATTCTCTATGGAGATTACAATGTTCTATGCCTTGGATCTACATCGTCGATCTGTTTTTGGGTAATCGAGGGTTTAGATTTAGCCAGGAGCCTTGCCCGGTAACCCTACCAAACCCTAGATAAGCTCCTTGGAATTATTCTTCATGTTATTTTTTCTACGTGAAGTGTTGGTTCACATAGTTGCTCCCACCATGATTTCAAAGTTCTGCTGCAGTGGAAGATATGGCTGTCTGTGAGGACGCCAAGCCCAGCTTGAATATGGAGGTATTTTCACGTTTTAAAATGACTTTGCTATCAAAGATTTCGCTCGTTCCTTTGCATCAAGTTCTCTTCCTATTTCTTCTTTTAGGTTACTGTAATTTTTTTTTTCTTCACTGAAGTTCTCATTTTATTTAGGCCTTCAGCTTGCCTATGAAGTAGAGTATTAACTATTTGTATTTCTTAAATAATTTCTCGGTCGAGCAGGTTTACGGTGAAGCTGGCCTCCCTTTCTCCTTTGATGTTCTTCTCAGGTATACACAAGCTCTGAAATTACGTTTTTCCCTTTTGTTCACTTTGTTTTAAATCTTAATTTTCTTGCACCACATTAATCATTTTTGTGCCTAATTTGATTTACAGGTATACTCTCAAAAACTTATGGCAACCTCCTCTGCAGAAATACTCATTTATGCTAAGTTCTTCTCTTACCTTCTCCACCCAGAATTTCGCCAGGTATGCCTCGAGAAAATTTGCCCACATAGTCTAGGTGTTGAATTACATTTACGAGTTTCGACTTTTGAAATGGAAGGTTCTGAAATCCCTTTTTTAGGTTTGTTGTTCCTCAAAGGAACATTATTGTAGAAAGATTTAGAATTTTAACTGAGTTTTCTCACTATGGAATCCCTGTAAAGGTTTTAAAGGGATTTATTTTCTTTTGTTAAAGATTTAAAGCTTGGAATCGTTTATTATAGCTTTTATGACATTCTGGGTTTAATCCCTTATGATTCAAGTCGGTAGAAATTATGTAGCCACTATGTTGGTTCCTGTGAGCTATTTTTATGATTTTGTTTCTCATATGTATATACAAAATCTTTGATTTCCGTCTGATTTTTTCTTGCTACATCTTTATATGTTGTGGGTTTACTGCATTATTTTTTTTATGCGATAATGATGAAAGAGGCGTTCCGAAAGAATTTCTCATAGAGCATTTTTCTGGGTTTATCATACTGTTTTCTACTACCAAGGAAGAAATGTTTCCTCCATTTGTTGGCTATTATATACATTATAAAGAGTTCTTTCTCACAAGCTTATTTTTAGCTTTGCGCTACATTTACTTGTATAAAATGATTCTTCTAAGTACTTTTCCATTATAGAATTACTGTCTCGAATTCTACTATTGATTTTCCTGGTGACCGGACCACCGTTTTTCCACTGTCTGAGTGTTAGATTTTATACCCGATTGACGACTAAGTTTGGGACTGGGATTTTACCCTAACCCTCACCTGACGGTCTACTAGGTCTTATTTTTTTATAAAAATTATGCATATTTTTAAATGATATTCTTACCACCTGACATCATTTAAATCATTACTATTTATTTTCTCACTCTAACATGTACTATTGGCACAGTATAGTATATCTATGAAAGTATAGAGGGTTTTGTACAGCCTTATGGTTATCTTTGGTTTGCATTACTCTTTCTCTTAAAAGTATATAATTCTACTGTTCTTTCTTTCTTTCTTTTTTCCTTTAAAGAGTAAATACAATCTAACTCTCTCATTTACAGATTCATTTTGTTGTGTTTAATACCTACTTCCTATCTCATAAAATACTGATAAATGTTTTCAAAAATTCATCATTTCTCCATACAATAATTTTTGGAAGTATTTACAGCATTTAACTCTTGAAATAATCATTTCTAACAGTGAAAGGTAAAATCCTTACACATTAATTAAATAAAATACAGAACATGTTGCACTACTGCACATTTCCATTATGATAGCAGTAACATAAACTACCAGTTATAGACTGCATGAATAATTATTTGAAATTTAAATGATTCAGCTGTGGTCCTCCCAACCATCAAGTGAGGCAATTACGTCCTCCTTGCCCCCGTGCTCCAAACTGAACGATACGGGTTAACAGTGGAATTTCTTTCTGCTGTGACCTCAGGACACCCATTCCAGTCAATACCAGAAACTTCAAGAAATTTCTGAGTGTAATTCCACTAGTTACTACCAGCTCAAGAATCTCTCACTCTTTCCTTCTTCCAACCACAGAACACCCACTCCTCCCTAGGATCAGTCCTTTATCCTAAGAGGAGTAGGTAACTGTTTTCCAACTGTTTCCCAACCTCTTTTAAGTTCTTGGAAACATTTTACCATTAATTTTTTTTTAGTTTTATTATCCAGTTATTTCTCATAGCAATTTTTATTAAATAACATTAATTGTCTCAGTTTTTCATTAACAAAACAATAAAATTACTTAACTAGTTAATCAACTAGTTAGAAATAATGTAGTTGTCACAACTCTCAACTTCCATGCAGAAGATGGCTCTACCTGTAGCCATGTATTTGAATAGTAATTTATTGCTGGTTTTGGTTGTTAGCTGCATTTATGCTACAAATCTGTCAGTTTTCAAATACATTAATTCCCCACCTCCTAAGCCTTAACTTTATAAATCACCTCCTCCTCCATCTCACATTCCATCTCCAGTCCATTATAAGTTGTCTCTTGCACCTACACCCCTCCCCAAACCACCAGTAGTGGCGAAACCACCTCCCGTGCACAGCAAACCTCCTCCCAAGCTCGTGCCAGTTTCTCCTCCTTACAAATACAAATTTCCACCTCCTCCCAAGGTGGATATTTCTCTGCAAAAACCAACTCCTGCTCCATATGCTAAGCCTCCCCTAGTTGAGAATCCCCTTCCTCCTCCTTCACCACCAAAATCATGGCCAACTCCTCCCCACCACGAACACCACAAAGACCATAAACCTTCTCCAGTGACCAAACCACCAAAAGCTGCTCCAACCCCGCCAGAAAAACCATATGGATACAAATATCCTCCTCCCCCAACCCATGTCGTAAGTCCTGATCCCCCCAAAGTAGTACCCACCTTACCCCCTCCCCATCCCAAACCACCAGTCTACCCCTCACCACCCACACACCACTACTCTTACTAGTCTCCTCAGCCACCGCCATATTAGATTCTGGGCAGCAACTGTGGAGCATCGTTACATAATGATAAGGTACATTATTGTTCTTTATAAGTATTATTTGATAAATCTTACATATTTCTCCATGATATATGATTTCATGCCATTCTGTAGACTGTTTCTGTCCATAAGAGTTGATTATTCCAAACAAATTTTTATCATTTACTCCAGCTACTATAGATTGTTGTTTGCATTATAATTATATATTTCTTGATCTGTATAGATTAACTACATTGTACTCTTTCGTTTGATCTCCAGCTTATCATATGTGTGTATTTTACTTGCAGTTAAATAGAGATTAGAGAGACACCATGACGAAGATGGGTATATTACTGTAGTTGTAGACGCTGTTGAGAAGCTGAGTGCAGAGCTGGATCTCTACCTGAACTTTTCCTTTTATCTCATTTATCTATTTCTGTAATAAATTCATTTGACCATTGTCAGAATATAATAAAACCATCTCATGATATTAGAAAATATATATGGTTCATTTTAGCAGCCAATATCCAAATAGTTTCATATTTTTTATTTATTTAAGTAAAATAGTTTAGGATTTTATTGATTTAAGGTTTACGGTAGGATCAAGCGGACATATATTATCCAACGAGCCCTATTTTCTATTTTCAATCACACCATAATATTTACTTATAATAGTGGCTACTAACTTGTTAAAGAATTAATCATTTGGTTAGTTTAGAAATAGTTCTAGATTAGTTAGTAAACAGTTTCCAGATTCAGTTTCTGCATAATTGTTTTTGACTTGTATAAATATACATTTATCCTTCAATAAATGTAATGTAGTGCCATTTTGCTCTCTGCAATTCTCTGTTGTCTCCCTTTTTCAATTTGCCATGGTATCAGAGCTAGCTTGCATAAGCCCCCCGAGAGAGCAGCAACAAATCCAAGTTGGAGCAGTAGAGAGGAAAGACGAGCCTACATAAGACTAATGCATGAGCCGATAGCATAGGGTCGCATTAGTTTCAATTACACGGATTTTTGAAGTGACGCAGGACCAGACTGCAATTAGTTGCGTTAAAGTAAACGTGGGTCCGAAACTGAAGCGTCGCGTTAATGACATTCACGCAAAGAAAAATATGAGGGTTGAAGGTTGCTACCATGCCAGCTGGGTCCATTCTTAGTGAATAAAAGGTAGAAGACATAGAGGAAGTTGTGAAGCATATAGTAATCGAACCCACAACCAAAAAAGCTGCTGAAGGAGAAGCCCCTCCCTCTTGTCCTGCTAAGCTGGATCCCATGGCAGACCAAGCAGTCAAAGAAAGCCCCAACATCGTGGAGAAAACTGCAGAAGAATCGACTGAAATGTTGACTGCTTTGGAACCTGGAGTAGAATCGGCCGAGTTGGAACCCGATGAAACACCAGAACCTAAGGAAGAAGCCATCGAACCTCCCAAGGGAATCACACCTGCCAAGGAAGAATTTGTAGCTCAAGCTACCGCTGTTGAAGTAAACCCTAAGGTGTCATCGGTTAAGGAAGAAGGTTTTGCTGCTGTTGAAATGGAAGCAGAAGAAAATTCTGAAGAATCATTGGCCAATGGATATTCAACTACTGAAAGTATTATATTAGTACAGAAATTTTGGACCTTTTTGGAAGCAAGGTATTTGATGCATATGTAGACTTGTTTGTTTGTGTAAGTCAAGCAACGAGGTCATGGGAGAAGCCAAGAGGCTAAAACATAAACAAAATATGTTCAAGATCTTTTTAGATCTAGAAATAAAGAGGCAAAAAGATGCCTATGCGTTAAAATGCATAAAATATTCAGTCGATGAAAGTATACTTCCCTTGATTTCAGATGCCAAGACAACTAAGGAGGCTTGGGATACCCTTGAGAGATGTTTTTTTGAAGTTGAAGATAAAGGTGGATCTATAACAATAGATCTAAAATGAGATGAAGAGTTTGTTGAATCCCACTGTGCTCAGTCACAGGTGGATGATGTCAGCAAAGAAAGTGCAAAACGAGATGAAGAGTTTGTTGAATCCCAATGTGCTCAGTCATAGGTGGATTATGTCTGCGAAGAAAGTGCAGAAGTGGTAGAGAGAGGGCACGAAGATGCTTGTGAACCCCACTATACACAACTACAAGGGGACAAAGATTTCATGATACCAACAACATGGATTGCTGATGAAGATTTGGTGATTCCAGCAACATATCTTGCTGACGAAGGTTTGATGATTCCAACAACACAGGTTACTGATGATGATTTGATGATTCCAACAACACAGTTTGCTGATGATGATTTGTTGATTCCATCAACGGAGCTTGCTGACGAAGATTTGATGATACCAGCAATAGAGCTTGTCGATGATGAAAAGTTGGTGATACCAGCAATAGAGTTTGCTGATAATGATATGTTGAATCAAGCAATACAACTTTCTGATGTAAATTTTGATAAAGAATATTTATTGACTAATGATGCAACAAAAACATGATATTGACATGATGTTATTTGGTGAGATAACCCCACTTCAAACAGTGGAAGACAACCTGTTTGCAACATTACAGGTTAGTCAAGAAGAGAAAGAGACAGAGAAGGAAGAAACAAAGAAAGAAGCAGAGACAGAAGAAAATAAAGAAGTATGCAAAGGGAAAGCAGAAATAGAGATAAAGGCAAAAGAAGAAAAGGAAACACAATAGGAGAAAGCTCTCATTGTAGAGCAGAAAGACTAGAACGAATGTCGTTCTGCAAATATTTTTAATTCTACCATTAATTTCAAGTGTGCAGATACACAGATTGATTATGGAGAAGAGTTAAAGTTTATTGAAACATGGCTTGCAACACCATGTCTGGATGAGATCTACACAAAAGATTTAGATATGAATGTTGAAGATGACATGCATGATGAACATGTCAATGTAATTTTCATGCATCGGAGTTTTGAAGAAATAAGATATTATTCTAATATTATGTTGCAGCAGATTGATCATGAAAAGCGCACTACAAAAGACAATATGTGGTAGCAGTCCACATTTCTTGAAGATGTCCAGGAGATGCTTAGACAACCTAGAATAGTAAAAGACCTGCACCAACAAATGAAAAATCTGAGGTTTGAAGAATACAATGAGACAAAAATGATGAAACAATTTAGAGGCTACAGAATTTGGAAGGAGAGAAGAAGAAAACCAAATCTAGTTGAAAGTTAAGAGACTTCTCTCTGACTTCGGATATATAGAATGCATTTCAATGCCAAAAGTTAGGAATAAAACAATGTAACCCTCAAGATTAAGGGGGAGTGTTAAAGAATTAATCGTTCGGTTAGTTTAGAATTAGTTCTAGATTAGTTAGTAATCAGTTTCCAGATTCAGTTTCTACATAAATATTTCTGACTTGTATAAATATACATTTCTCCTTCAATAAATGTAATGTAGTGCTGTTGTGCTCTCTGCAATTCTCTGCTGTCTCCTTTTGTCAATTTGTCATAACTGAAAATATTAATTATGAAAACCATTACATGTAATTTTTGATTCAAAGAAATATCACATAATTACGTGAGTGACGTAGATGGATGATCTAAAGCTTAGTGACTCACACCATGCATCACATTATTCTCAATATAGTGTAACGAACACAAAACAAGAAATAACAAAACAATAATGGAATATAGTTGTATCAATGTTGAAAATAGGCCATAACTCAAGTAAATATTTTGTAGGTCACGTATTTACTTTGCACATCGTTTAAATGGAGTTCTTAACAGGACGATAATGTATAAAGGTACGAGCAAGAATTTACTCACAGCTGTTATTTATTTACTGTTTGCAAAGTCCAGATTATAATTTTGAACAAGTTTGTAATAACTTCATGCATTGTGGGGTATGTGCCAAACAAAATCATGTTGGCTCATCCTGTGTATTAACTGTCTTGCCATGTATTAATGCTTTGGAAATATAGATCAAGTTTGTAATAGCTTAATGTATTGTGGCTAAATTCTATGATAAACAAGATGAGAAAATTGTGGAGCATCTATGATAGACAATGAGAAAATTGTGGAGTATTTTGTGGTGGTCGCAGAAGTTACATGTTTTACAATGATTTATTCAGCAACTCCTAGTGAATGTATATCTCAGTAATAACTCTTGCTTTACTCGTAAATTAGCTACAACCTCCATATGAATTATGTCTTGTGTTTTGGAATCATAATTTAAAGTTAAATTTAACTATGAGTTTTACAACACTCTGTTGAGTAAATATGTTTGAAGTTTCTGCTGCATTATAGTTGGAAAATTCAACTAATTTAAATCTCCCCACTCTGTTTTAAAAGGAAAACTCACATGATTTGATTTCAGCTACTATATTATGTTGATTAATATCTCTATGCAACTCTATGTGTTGAGGAAAAAATCCATGTCCATTGTAAGAGAAAGTATTTTTAGAGGGAGTTAAAAGTTGTTTTCGAAGGCATTATGTTTACATAGTATTCACCACCAACACAGAGAAAATTTTTACACAGTCGGCAAGAAGCACAAGTTTGACTAATCCACAATAACCTCAGTTTAATGGAAACAATTGTGATTATTGGGCCATAACAATGGACACTATGTTTTCCTCACAAGACATTTGAGAACTGGTAGAGAATGGTTTCCAAGAACCAAAACATGCAACAAGATACAATGCTTGGAATTGGTAGAGAATGGTTTCCAAGAACCAGTAGATGCAGCAACATACAATACTTTGACACAAGAAAAAAAATATTTGTTGAGAGACAACAGGAAGAAGGACTCAAAATTCATCTTCTGTATTTTTAAGGCAGTTCATGAAAGTATCTTCCCAAGGATTGTAGCAGCAACAAAGTCTAAGCAAGCATGGGATACCCTCCAAAAATCCTACCAAGGCATGGCAAAGGTGAAGACAACAAAACTACAAATGTTGAGAAGAGACTTTGAGACAATTTGTATGAAAGAGTCTGAGAATGTAGACTCATATTTTTCATATGTAATTGGGTTGGTTACTCGAATAAGGTCTAATGGCGAGACACTTGAGGAAAGTAGAATAGTTGAGAAAGTTTTGAGAAGTCTTCCAGCAAGATTTGATGCCATTGTTGTGGCCATAGAAGAGACAAAGGATCTCTCACAATTTTCTATGGATGAGCTTCATGCATAATTGATTTCTCATGAACATAGACTGAACAGAGAAACAAACACCTTGTTGGAGCATGCTTTCAAGACAAAAGTTTCATTTGGTTAAGGTAGAGGTCGAGGAAGATCAAATTATAGAGGAAGAGGAAGAAGCCCACACAGAGGTGGAAGAAGCAACCCATCAAATTCAAGTGGAAGGGGCAACAATCAAAATTCAAGTCAAGGCTCAAGCCAAAATAAAGCACAATATCAGAGATATGATAAATCTAAAGTTCAATGTCATTATGCAAATGAATGTAGAAAGAAGCAACATGACATAAATAGCAAAGGAAATGAAAATTTCATAAAGGAAAATCAAAACCATGATAACACGTTTTTATCTTGTAATGTAGCACAAGAAAAAGAAGGAGATGTATGGTTTCTAGATCTAAGGTGTAGCAACCACATGACTAGCAACATATAAATGTTTTTGAATCTAGATGAAAGTGTAAAATTTGAAGTAAAGGTAGGGACTGATAGAAAAATTTGTCATGGGAAAATGAAGAGTCGATATTCTAACAAATAAGGGAGAGAAAAAATGCATTTCATATTTTTATTTTGTCCCTGGTTTGAAACATAACCTCAATATCATAGGAAAACTCGTCCAAAAGGGCTACAATGTCTTTTTTTTTAAATGATGAGTGCACAATTTTGGATAAGTCTCCAAGCAAAAATCTGAGTACAAAAGTTCAGATGACAGACAACATAATGTTTCCCCTAAAGATAAAACTAGATTTGAAGGAAGAAGGAGTTCGAGCACAACTATCATTGAAATCACAAGAGGATGAAATAAAAGTTGCATTTGTCACACAAGTAAACTTTAAAACAAAAATTAAAGATGAGAACTCGATATGGCATTTGAGATTTGGTCATCTCAACTTTGGAGGTTTGAATTTATCACATAGGAAAGATATGGTGAAGGGATTACCACTCATATAAAAAACTAGATAGCCTATGTGAAGGATGCATCTTGGGAAAACAAGATAGAGAATCATTTCCAGCAAGAAAGTTTATAAGGGAAAAGGCACCTTTGGAGATTGTCTATTCATATTTATGTGGACTAATGCAGACACCATCAATCGGTGGAAATTATTATATTTTAACTTTCATAGATGATTATACAAGGAAGACATGGGTCTACTTGCTAAAATATAAAATTGAAGTTTTTGAGCGCTTCTGCAAATACAAAGCTCTTGTTGAGAAGCAAAGTGGACACTACATCAAAGTGTTGAGGACTAGCAAAGGTGGCGAATACATCACAAATGAATTCCTACATTTTTGCAGGGAGCATGGAATTCACAAGAAATTTACAACAAGGTATACACCTCAGCAACATGGTGTCACGGAAAGAAAGAATAGGACCATTATGAAAATGGTAAGGAGTATGTTGAAGGAAAAGAATTTGAAAAATGATTATTAGACTGAAGTTGTCGCTTCTGCAGCATATATCATTATTAGGTGTCCAACCAAGAGCATCAAGAACATAGTTCTTGAAGAGGCGTGGAGTGGAAGAAAGCATAATGTCACTCACATGAGAGTGTTTGGATGTGTGGCTTATGCACATGTCCCAGATGAGTTGAGGAAGAAGTTGGACAAAAAGGGGGAGAAATGTATATTTGTTGGATACAGTGATGAATCCAAGGCATATAAGCTCTACAATCCATCAACCAAGAAAGTCATAATAAAGAGAGATGTTTAGTTCATAGAAGAGTAAGCATGGGATGGAAGTTTAGAGAAGACAATCAATGTGAAGACATGTATACCACATGAAGACAAGGAGGAATTGACCGCAACAATTAATTCCTCAATGGTGACTCCTCCTACACTTAATCAAGCTCAACAAAGCATTCACCAAGTGACATCATTAACAAATAATAGAACAGTGTCATAGATTCAAGGAAGTGCTTCTCCAAGCACACCACAAAGATCCACAATGCCATCTACTTCAAGTGCAACAACAAGTGACATGTCAAGCCCATATTCCGCAAGCACAAGAGGAAAAAAAATAAAAAATTTAGGGGAAAATTATTAGTGAAATGAAGTTGATAGTAGCGTTGGTATGAATTCTTTATTTGCATTATTTTTTCATGTAGATGACTCAATCCATTTTGAGGATGCAACCAAATAAGAGAAATGGGTTGCGACAATGGATGAAGAAATAGGAGCAAAAGAAAAGAATGACACATGGGAGTTAGGGGATCTTACACAAGGAAAAGAAGTCATTAGAGTGAAGTGGGTCTATAAGAGCAAGAGAAACATTAAAGGAAATATTGAAAGGCATAAAGAAAGGCTACTTCTCAAAGGATACAAGCAGTAGCATGGAAGAGATTATGTAGAGACATTTGTGCTAGTCGCGAGGATGGAGACATTGCGTGCAGTGTTGTCAATTGCAGGACACCATACATGGAAAATGTATCAAATGGACATAAAGTCGGTGTTATTGAATGGAATATTGAAAGGGGAGGTATATGTTTCACAACCACCTGGTGACAAGAAGACAATGTGTGTAGGTTAAGGAAAGCTCTTTATGGGCTAAAGAAAGCACCGCGTTCATGGTATAGTAGAATAGATGCTTACTTGATGGACAATAAGTTCGACCAAATGTGATGGTGAGCCTACTCTCTACATCAAAGAGAGTGATGGTAAGATTCTTATTTTTTTGGGGGGTATGTAGATGATTTGATTTTTACAAAAAGTGATTATTTCATCATCATTGATTTCAAAGAAGTCATGAAAAGTGAGTTTGAAATGACTAACTTGGGGTTGTTAAGATATTTTTTGGGCATAGAAGTGAAGCAAACAGAAAAAGGCATTTTTAGATCTCAAGCAAAGTATGTTGCAGAAATTTTAGAGAGGTTTAATAAGAAGAACATCAAGAAAACACCAAAACCAACAATAATGGGGTTGAGGTTGAGCAAAGAATATTGCAACATAAATGTCAATCTAACATTATACAAAAGTATGGTGGGCAACCTAATGTATTTGACCGCAACTACGCCTGATACAATGTATGTAGTGATTTTGGTGCCAAGGTTCATGGAGACACCCAAGGAGAAACATTGGAAAGCAACCAAAAGGTTTTTAAAGTATGTCAATGGGACAAAGGAGTATGATATTTTGTACACTGCAACATATGATCTTAGGTTGGTTGGTTACAATGAAAGTGACTGAGGAGGAAGTGTTGATGATCGAAAGAGTATGTTAGGATATCTTTTTCATTTAGGTTCAGGGGCCATTTCATGGGCTTCCAAGAAGCAGCCGATAGTGTCATTATCAACAACAAAAGCTGAATATGTCACCACAACAATAGCAACGTGTCAAGCACTTTGGATGAGAAGGATGTTAGGGGATTTATGCCCTGAACAAGAGGGAACAACAACTATTTTATGCGACAACAATTCCACGATTTCACTATCAAAAAAATATGTTTTTTACAAGAGGAAAAAGCACATTGATTCTAAATATCATTTCATAAGAGAATTATTTAACAATGGTGAGATTGTGTTGCAACATTGCAGGTCAGAAGAAAAATTTGTAGACATCTTCATAAAGGCATTGACACGTGGAAATTTTGTTTATATCAGAGATTGTTTGGGAATGGTCAATGGCGATTGTTGTGATTAAGGGGAGTGTTGGAAAAATTAATCTCAAACACTGCGTTAAATTTTCTGATAGCAGCCATACCTCAACTAAATATTTTGTAGGTCGCAGATTTAGTTTACAGGCAAGGACGTCGTTTAAATGGAGTTTTGAATAGGAGGAAAATTACCCTTTCCGCAAAAAATAAATAATTAAAAGTAAAATATAAATTTATGAATGGTTGGTAGAAAGGCATGGGCAAGAATTTACTCCGCAAGTATTATTTATTGTCTGCAAAGTTCAAAAAATAATGTTCTCCCATCCTGTGTATTAATTTTGTCTTGTCATGTATTAATGTCTTAGAAATATATGTTTTCATAGAACAAGTTGGTAATACGTTAATGCATTGTGGGAGATGTAAGTCTGTGAGAGACAAGAGGGGAAAATTGTGGAGCATTTTGTGGTGGGCGTATAAAATAGTTTATTATAAGTTTGATAGTGAGTTATTCCAGAACTCCTGGTGAGTGTAAATCTCAGTAAGAACTTTTGTTTTACTGGTAAAGGAGACACAGCCTCCATATGAATTACTTCTTCTGTTTTGGAATCATAATATAAAGTTTGGTTTGTTGCGATTTGGTCATGAAAATTTCACTTATGAGTTTTACGACAACCACTCTGTTTTACTCTGTTCCACTCTGAGTAAATTTGTTTGAAGTTTTTGTTCCATTATAGTTGTGCAATTCAACTGATTTAAATCTCATTCACTCTGTTTTAAAAGGAAGAATCATATGATTTGATTTCTGCGACTCCGTTATGTTGATTAAGATCTCTTCGCAACTTTGTGTGTTGAGAAAAAAATCTCTGCCTTAAATTATTTAACATAAATTCATCAACGAAGTTATACTGATCATGTGTACAAGATGATATATATTTGATGATCTATTTTCGTAGCCATGCATGCCCATTTAGGAAAAACCAAAAAATAATAGCATGTTTTAATTTTTTTTCAAAATAAGTGCAAAACACAGAAAGTTACCATAACAATGTTGGGGAATGGATTGGCAATGCCAAGTGATGGTGTTGAAAATCCAAATGCATCCTTCATGCATTTCAAATTCATGTGCTTGAGCACATTCAATTTTTTATCAATATGACAATAAAAAAATTAATTTAGTTAGTGTAATGAAACTACACCAAAGGATCAATACATAGTTAACACATTGGTATTTTAGGTTAAAATATTTTTCATTTTTCATTTTTTAAGGTTCAATATAAGATCTAATATATTTTCATCTTCAACATAAATTGGAACAAGAACATTATGTTTAATAAGGAAAGCTTTATGCATATTTGAATTATAAAATCACGCTAAGAGGCTCATAACCCTGAGAAATAAAAATTACTGAAAATTATGATTTATTATTATGGGGTAAATGTTGTATTGTTTTCTAAAATAAAAACTATATGAAAGGATTGAAATTGAAAATTTAAGTTAGGAAAAATCTATTATATCCAAAAATTTACTTTTAGTACAGAGGCATAAGACATCAAAGTGTTAAAGAATTCAAATTTTATTATACAAAGTTTAAAATATATGTCTTTTTGGCTATAGAGACCAAATGAAAAAATGGGAAAATAAGAAACTAGGGACATAACAAGAGACTTAATGTAGCACTAAGAATATGTAGCTATGATATGGATGGGATCCTTGTGGTTTCGTAGAGTGCTTTCAGCTAGCGGAGGGATGCCAATGTGTTTCTTTATGCACTCCGACCAGTAATTCAGGTCCTTCATATGGAAGTGCAAGTGTTCCACGGAGTGCAAAAGATCTTATTAATGCTCATACTTGTCTAGGAGAACCCTACCTAAGAGAAATTTCATATGCTAATAAAAATCCATTGTGTGCATGTATTGGTTCAGGCCCCCATGTGTATGTCAAATATCTAGCACCAAATCATACAAGTAGAACCTCAATATCCAAGAGGTCGTGCCTTTGTGTGGCCCCTTATTGTTGAGAAGGAAAATCCCCTCTGGGGACAGAGGTGATCCCTCTAGCCCTTGGGTGGGTCTAGCAACAAGGGAATATGCTAAACTTTCAGACTCCTAGCTTATAAATGAAAAACAATTTGGGATAAATGATTTTCCTTGGTCTAATGCTCTTGTTGTAGCTTGCAATAGCGATCCTTTGATCTTTGTCTTCACATGTCGCGGTCATTCAGTGATGATGTCTGTGTACCTGCACAAGGATCAAGTGAACAGTGACAACATATGAAAACATACTTTCATTTATAGCTATTCGATTGGTCAAGGAGAATCAAACATTTTTCATATAATTAAACACAAAATTGGAACAAAAAAACCAGTCATGTATTAATAATAGAGAAAATAATTTTACAACCTTAATGCCTTGACGTTGTAGCCTCCTTCAACGAGTTCAGTCAGGCACGTCTCAAGAATTCGTCAGGAATCAAATTTGATGAGGCAACAGGCCTAAACTCTCTCTCGCAAAGGGGTTCTTGTTTGCCTTCTTCTACACACCAACTATAGTAAGGAATGTTCAACTAGCTGAAACAATGTGAGAAGGAAGTATTTATAGGAGAGGAGGAGGTTGTTTGGGATCCCTCATTAGGTGGAAGAGGGGTATTATCCCTTTGGGGAGTTTCACAATTGTAGGAAACAAGAAGCCAAAGGGAGGACTTCGACGTTATTCAGTCGAACAAATCATGATGACTCCGCTCACGAAGTGGTTAGGCATGGAAAATCCATTTATATTTTAAAAACATTCCAAAAATAGCTCGGCATGGGTGCCACACCGAGATAGAGTGCCAATGGGTGCGGTGCCTAGCTTTAATTTCTCTATGGGTACGAGGCGAAAACTACCTACTAGTGCCAACCCAAAATCACATGTTTTTGAGAGTCTCCTTGAAGAATGATCAACAGAGGAAATTGTCTTGACATGCCAAGGGATGAAATGACACTTATAGAAAGGTATGAAAATACACAGAAGCCACTGAAATGGTCCTCCAATGTTTGGGATGGGGATTGTAGGGACGGTGAAAAAATACTGTGTAACAAAGGCCCCCTAAATCATGAGGTTCGAGAGAGAGGGAGCGGTGAAATGCTTTATGATAACATGCCCAAACTAAATGCTGACGTCAAAAGACCTGCAAGAATAAGTACAACTGATATCTTTGATACATGAATATGTGTTATGGGCGCAACCATCCATAAAAGAGTACATATAAAAATAATATCCAAGGTATGGATGCAACCATCCAGTAAGAAGAATCATAAAATAGACTTAGGTATGGTCGCAGTCATCCATTCAGAAGAGTCATGAATATAGTCATGATAAACCAAATCGTCTCACAACCTAGATTTCATCAGACAAAACCCAGGGTCGTGCGCTCCATCTCCACCCGAACAGGTACAAATTCAAGCATGCTGTTGTGGAGGTAAACCCCCTCTGTGGACAGAGGCGATCCCTACTAGCCCAGACCGGGTCTAGCAACAATCAAAACATGCTATGGCGCAAGTTCCTAATTGCAATAAACCAAATCGCAAAGAAGGCCTACCTCAAGTCCAATGCTGTCATTTGTAGAGGAGATGATGCTCCTGTTTCCTCACTCCAGCAGATCACAATCCTCTCGCTTGCTGCGATTGAACACCTGCACACGCGAGAAACACGACAAACACAAGCGTAAAACCTGATAGATATGCAATTGTGTGTCAGTCAGAGAGGACACAACTCATGATCATAATGAACAAAACGAGTGGAACCATAACCAATAGTCACTTATCATTAATCATACAAAGGAAAATACAACCTGGCTCTGACGTTGAAATCTTCCTTTGGCGGGTCGTCAACGGAATACGTCTCGGTAAAGCTTGTCAGGAATGGGGACAAGCCTCTCTCTTCGATCGTCAATCTCCTTGTTATTTATTTGACACTATGAGGACTATTGCAGCATTCTTTAGGCTATGAAGGCTCTTGGAGATTCTTGGAGACTCTTGGAGACTCTTGGAGACTAGCTTGCAAAGGAAAATGGCAAGCTTATATAGATGGAGGAAGGGGAGTTGGGATCCCTACAATTATGGGATTGGCCCTATCCTTAAGGAAGCTTCCATGAGAGGTGGCAAACTACTTCCTCTACATGGAAATATGGAGCCAAACATCCCAACTCAAATTAGAGACCAGTTCAGGAATTGGTTGGGGTCAATCTTCCGCCATTTATTTAAAAAAAAAACTCCTTATTAATCCTGGCACGGGTGTGGCTCTGAGAAAAAGCACCAATTGGCATGCCCTATTTGGAGGATTTTCCCCCTTTGCGCGAGGGCTGAACTGTGTACCCACGCCAATGCAAAAAAGGTTATTTTTATGGTTTTCCACAAGGCGTTGTCTTCAGGGGAATGAAAGTACATGTTCAGGGAAATGCCATCAAA
The DNA here is from genome assembly GCA_034641835.2 of Pinus albicaulis. Lineage (NCBI taxonomy): Eukaryota > Viridiplantae > Streptophyta > Pinopsida > Pinales > Pinaceae > Pinus > Pinus albicaulis. Next base: position 1,552,830,933 of record CM076581.1, read on the forward strand.
AATTTTTCAAGTTATGTCACTACTCACAGGTCACAGAAAGAGCCCTCCAATGTGCGGGACGGGGAATTGCAAGGATGGTGACAATTTTTTGTGTAACAGATGCCCCCTAAAGCATGAGGCCCGAAAGAGAGAGAGGGGTGAAATGCTTTACGAGAACGTGTCCAACTGAAAACACCACCGTCGGAAAACCTGCGTAGAGAAGTACAACTGATATCTCAGGTACATGATATATATGTGGTATGGGCACAGCCATCCATAACATAGTATACAATAATCCAGATCCGAGGTATGGTCGCAGCCATCCAGTGAGGATCGATAAAGAGACTCAAGTATGGTCGCAGCCATCCAATAAGTGAGTCATGTAACTAATCATAATAATCCACAAAATCACAGCCTGGATTCTAACAGACAAAATCCAGGGTCTTGCGCTCCATCTCAACCCAAAAAAAGTACAAGTTGAAGCATGCAAATAAGTGAGCTGAAGTCGAACATGCAAGAATATCGCCTGATTACCAGCCAATGATGAAAGCTGTTAATAGACGCGAGAGGTACCACCAATAATGAAAATGGTCCTCAAGGTACTATAGGTACAATCTACGGCATGTGAATCAGTGAGCTGGCGTCGAACACCCGTAGAATCACTCGATCAGAGGCCAATGGTGAAAACCTCATGTCAAACGCGAAGAGCCTGCCGTTGAGGCATGCAAGCTCCAAGGTACCAGAAGGGAGTCTCTGGATCAGCTTCCTGGATGATGAGCTGAAGTCGACAGGAAGTGACCTTGATCGAAGGTGGGCCATAGTGTTTCCCACATCATCGACACGAGAGAGAGGAACATAATGTCTTTGTGAATCAAGATCAGATGAGAATCAGAGGAAGGTTGATACTTGCAGAGGTCAATTTCTCTTGAACATATAGGTGACACGACAATGGATTTGGCAGTATTTGACATCAAAAGATCAAAGGTCATGATGACGAGACAAGGAGAAGATGAGAGGTCAAAAGGGATCACCCAAACCCACGGAGGCAAGTGAAAAACAAGATGAGATGTCCCCAACCCGACACGACTGCAGACAAGTGCCATGTTCAAGAGCGACATACTGCCGACATGACAATGATGTTGTTTCCATTTTCCCCGCAATTTCTGGTGAGTACCTATTTATTTTTACACAATATTGAAGAGGATACCATATTCTTATCATATAAATCCATCCTTCGAACGAATCCATCCTAGTACATTTACCGAGCCCTAGGAAGGAGAAACTCGAATACCTTCATTACGACTGAATCCAATGTCATCGGGGTTTAGCGAGTCTGACAAAGGAATAACTTGGCATCTTTTCATGTTTATAGAGTTTGAAAAGACAACAGAAAAGTAAACTCCAATAGTCCCTTTTCGTAAATAGTTCCTCAGATCCGAAAAGATAGAAAACTATGTCTGAGGAAACCTCCTAGTTGCAATACACTAGGGTATTCATTTTTCGTAAATAATCTATCCCAGCCCGAAAAAGGGGTAAACGCATACTGGGTAGATGTCATTTCGCAGCCACTTCAACGAGATCAAAACAACAAGTGACTCGACAATCTTTTCATGTTTAGAGAGTCAGAAAAGAGCTGAAAGTTGACTCCTCCTGGAGGAACGAGTGGTATAAAGGGTAGCGACTGGTTCCGGTAATGGTGGAACTGCTCAGAACAAGTAAAGGTTAAGAGGTTGGCTAACAAGACCACTCATCGCAGTGGTTCCTCAGGAATGGGTAAAACAACCAAGTGAAGGCATATGATCGGCCAAGCAAATAGTGAAGATGGAGTGAGAAAACCAAGGTTCATCTAGCAAAACAGGCTGATAAAATAGCAATCACAAGAGGTAAAATGGGAATGGTTTCATTTTTACACAAGCTTGAAATCAGGAAACTCTGCTTGAGGTTGGTTTCATTTTTACACAAGCTTGAAACAAAGATAAACTATGCTTGAAACTGGTTTCATTTTTACACAAGCCTGAAACAAAAACAAACTATGCTTGAAAAAGAAAGCATGCCCCCAGATTGGTGACTCAATTCAAGGTACATGCCCCCCAAGCTCCAGTCCATGCACCTGAGTAAACAGATGGAGGGAGTGAAGGTTCAAGTTACGAGACCAAGAGAGAGACTCAACTGGGATTTTACGAGAACTTATCAAAGACTCGAATTGAACATGAAAGTGTTTCATTGTTTTAACAAGGTTGACACATTAAGAGAACTATCCTCGGGACACCTTGTTTCATGGTTTTAGGAGCTTGACACAAGAAAACGAACTCTGCTCGAACAACCTTGTTTCATTTTTTAAGGAGCTTGACACAAGACAAGGAACTCTGCTCTAACAACCTTGTTTCATTTTTTAAGGAGCTTGACACAAGACAAGGAACTCTGCTCCGATGACCTAGTTTCATTTTTTAAGGAGCTTGACACAGGAAAAGAACCATGCTCCGACTAACTTCATCATAATGAACAAGAAGTCATCGCTTCCAAGATTTCCACTCCCGATGGAAGGAAAACATCCTGGAAGTCAGGACCCAATGCCCCCAGCACCTGATGCACAACGACACTATCACTGAGTAGAGGCACGGGGTAGGTAGCCACATAGTTGACCTGCGGTGGGGCAGATACAACGGGTGGATAAAAACCAGGAAGGGATGATGGCGGGCCAGTTTCCATATCAAGACCAAAGAATGAAAGCTGATCAATGGTCACGAACCGTCCTTCATGTGGAAAACATACCACACAGAAAAGGGAGGAGACAAGCGCTCCCATGGCATAGGTGTAATCACGCCCCAAGAGAAGATTGAAATACAAGGGGCCTGGAACAATCATCACGTCCATATGGATGGTTTTACCTCCCAAAGTAACAACTAACCTTGGAAGGATCCCTAATGGTTGACTCGTTCTTCTGTTAAATGCCAACAGATTCTGCGTAACAGGCGCAAGCGGTGGTGAACCGAAAGCTTGCCAAGTAGTTGAGGATAGAACACTAACAGATGCACCTTCATCTATAATGGTGCTGGGTACGACCAGACCAAAAGCCTGTACTGTGATCTCAAAAGGCACATAAGACAGAAGGCGGTATCCTGTAAATCGATTCCAATCAAAGGAAGTGACCAAACTACTCGGAGGGGCTTCCATCGAACCGAGATTTTCTTCCCCGGGTGTTATGGAAGAAGGAGCATCCTCCACGACCTCCATCTCGAAGGTGGGAGGGGAATCCTCCGGGACCTCCATCATGGGAGGCGGAGGAGAAACTTCTTGAGTTATAGGGACAGGAGAATCTTTCTCTAAATCCGAGGAATCTAAAGAAACAAGAAGAACCTGAGGGGTATGGGATCCACTCTCCATAGAAAAGACCTGGTGCACCATGGACGAGGCCAGCTCAACCGTTCCCACAACCAATGGTTGGTCAGGAACGAAATCCTGAATTTGAATTTCTAGGGTAGCGGGGTTGATCAAGGATGATTCTGACCAATCGTAGGATTAGCTGGTGGAGGACTCAAAGAAAGCTGTTGGTAACCAGCCGGAAGGCACGGCGTAGAAATAGCTGAGTTGTCCAAAACTCGCTTGGCTTCATCCATATATGGACAAAGGTGAATGGCATGGTGCCCTTCACACAACTTACAGGGATTGGTAATCTTACCCTGCTTCTTAAGAGCCTTACCAACACCAGTTGAAGACGTGCCCCCAACTTGACTCCCAGAAGCCAAGGGCAACGGTGGGCGACCGTTGGACCATACTTCGAGCACCTTGGGAATGCCAGGGCAATCTCGAAGAAGATGGTCTGTTGTGCACAACATACAAGGGAACTTGAATTTCCGTGGAGGGTTGGAAGGTTTGTCAAGAAGAGATGTTTCAGAAGAAGTAGTTGCACTCTTAGCCTCTCGCTTATCAGACTTCTTCTTCTTTGTCTTCTTCTTCTTCTTCTTAGCCACCTGGTTACTTGAATCCAGACTTTCACCATGCGAAGTAGAAGAGGAAGACGCAGAAACATGCGAAGAAGGGGAGAGGTCCACCTTGGAATCAACATGATGTTGTTCAGGTGGAGGAACTGATTGAATAGTAGCTGAGACATTTTGGACCACAGAGGTTGAAAACAACCAAACAGGAAACCCAATAGTTAACCCAGGAAGGGACAACGTTGCCATATAAGGAGCACCAACATTCCCAAAAGGAGGAAAATGACGAGGATTCCCATTGGAGGGGATTCCTTGGTTGGTGAACTCTGGAAAAGTTGCCATCAACAACTCAAAACTGCACATGGGCTAAAAACCAAGGCACACAATCAAACGGCCAACAAGAAACTTCTAACAGGGCGTGTGATCGCAGGTGATTTATTTTACCACATTGAAACTTAGAAACTCCATTGTTTCATGTTTTAAGAGTAGAGAAATGACTGAAAGGTGACTCTATCTCTTTCAGATTGGAAACAAGCGTGAAAGGACAAACGCTTGATGATCTTTTCAAATTTAAAGAGTCATCTAAGATCAAAATGACTGCTCAGGAATTCTAGGTAAAGGGTGTACCAAATAACCGTGAACTGCAATATACACCTTGGTTTCAAAATGAAAGAGAAATCAACCAAGGACTTAACGTACGTGCAGGTAATCTCCCCAAATGTTGTGTCCAGTGTATCATGGGTATAGGGCGGCAGACTCGGCTTCCTATGGATAAAGGATAGAAACCTAGTGGGGTCTCCCTTTATATACGCGACAGTACGGGGAGCACATGTCCGTACTAGTGTTGTCTAAAGCCAAGAGGTGAACGACAACTACTAGGTTTAAAGACGCCAGAACACGTCTCTAACCTAGACCTCTAAATATTTCGTTAATGTTTCAATGTTGCCTTTGTGTAAATTGAAATAATTTTAATGTTTATCTTCAATTATGTTTCAGTTTTCAGGCCCTATCGAATGTAATGTCTCAAAAACTCCTAAGTGCACACTACATGCCACAGTATATCATTTCATTCGATGAAAGCTAGTTACAGGAGAGTTAAGAGCTTTTCACAAAACAACAAAATGACTAGAAAACAACCAATGATATCTCTAATGCATCTAATGGAAACTAAAAGATTTCCGTTCAAAGTTACTAATCACTAATAACACCGAAAAGATCTAATTCACACCAACTAATTCAACGCAAAAGAGATTTTTTTTGTATTTTCAATGTTTAAGAGCAAGAGCACTAAACAAGATGAAAACAAATGAAACAAGCAATTTAGAAGCAAAATCAAAAGAGAAAAACAATCAAATTTCACTCAATGCAAGCACACAATCAGATCTCAAATCGACAAACAGTCCCTCAAATCAAAATATGCCCAAAGACTCAAATGAACCATGTAATCTAGGCCCAAAACGAGACAAAGCGGAATTCAAGTGAAGAAGAAACCAATCACTCAAACAACGCAATAAAATGATAGACAACCACCAAATGAATGCGGAGAAGCAATCAAAAAGTTGACTGAAACAGACAGGAACCAAAAACTCCCAAGCGAGGCTCGATGCACAATAGCACCTAGATGCAGTAGGGCTAAAATGTAAAATCGATAGAAATGGGCAAACAACCAAAGGAAGAAGGTCACAGTCAGTCAAACAAGGCTCCATAACACTCAAGCAGTCGTAAAAATAAGACCAAACACCTAGATCAGTCTCAGAAGGCTCAAAACACAGTAAACCTTACTACCTTACAGGATTGGCACGACTGTAAGGCTGAAACTAGCACCAGAATGGAATTGGCGTGAGTAATACACTAACAACATGCGCCATTGGGTGCGACTGTCACACTGAAAAGCGCGCCAGCTGGGTTTACTAAGGAAAAATGAAAAAAGATCAATCCAAGAAGGAGACTAGTGATGGTAAAGCTAAACAAAGAGCCAAACAGACAGCAAGAGCCAGCCAAAAGAGCTGATCAAGCAAAAAAAGTCAAGGATGGACCAAAGAGACAAGGCAATACTCCAAGTGTTCAGGTCATAAACTAGACCGGAGATTGACTGAAGTAGCTTTCATCTACTTTCGCTAATGCAGAGCAAGATCATTTCGAAGGCTATCTGGCTAACTTCAGGCTCTGTCCGTAGTTTACAAAGCAAACAACAAGCTAACTCCCCAGCAAAGTCACCAAATTGTTGTGGAGGTAAATCCCCTCTGTGAACAAAGGCGATCCCTACTAGCCCAGACTGGGTCTAGCAACAATCAAAAAATGCTATGGCGCAAGTTTTTAATTGCAATAAACAAAATCATGAAGAAGGCCTACCTCAAGTCCAATGCTGTCGTTTGTAGAGGAGATGATGCTCCCATTTCCTCGCTCCGGCAGATCACAATCCTCTCACTTGCTACGATCGAACACCTACACACGCGAGAAACCCAACAAACACAAGTGTAAAACCTAATAGATATGCAATTTTGTGTCAGTCAGAGAGGACACAACTCATGATCATAATGAACAAAACGAGTGGAACCATAACCAATAGTCGCTTATCATTAATCATACAAAGGAAAATACAACCTGGCTCTGACGCTGAAATCTTCCTTTGGCGAGTCGTCAGCGGAATATGTCTCGATAAAGCTTGTCAAGAATGGGGACCAGCCTCTCTCTTCGATTTTCAATCTCCTTGCTATTGATTTGACATTATGAGGACTATTGCAGCATTCTTTAGGCTATGAAGGCTCTTGGAGATTCTTGGAGACTCTTGGAGACTCTTGGAGACTAGCTTGCAAAGGAAAATGGCAAGCTTATATAGATGGAGAAAGGGGAGATGGGATCCCTACAATTATGGGATTGGCCCTATCCTCAAGGAAGCTTCCATGAGAGGTGGAAAACTACTTCCTCTACATGGAAATCTGGAGCCAAACGTCCCAACTCAAATTAGAGACCAGTTCAGGAATTGGTTGGGGTCAATCTTCTGCCATTTATTTTTTAAAAACACTCCTTATTAAGCCTGGCGTGGGTGCAGCTCTGAGACAGAGCGCCAATTGGCGTGCCCTCTTTGGAGGATTTGCCCCCTTGGTGCGAGGGTTGAACTATGTACCCGCGCCAATGCAAAAAAGGCTACTTTTAGGGTTTTTCACAGGGAGTTGTCTTCAGGGGAATGAAAGTACATGTTCAGGGGAATGCCATGAAAGTGTTTTCAAGTTATGTCAATGCTCACAAGTCACGGAAAGAGCCCTCCAATGTGCGGGACGGGGAATTGCAAGGACGGTGACAAATTTTTGTGTAACACATGCGAATTAGTGATTTGAATTCGAACATGTAAGAAAGTCACCTGATTACCAGCCAATGAGGAAATTTTTTAACAAGCGCGAGATAAATCACCAATAATGACAATGGCTCAAAAGGTACAACTAGTACAATCCATGTAATGTGAACAGTGAGTTGGAGTGGAACACCTACGAAATCACTTGATCGAAGGAAAATTATGAGGACTTGTCATCGAATGCGAAGAACTCTCTATTGAGGCATGCAACCTCCAACGTACCAGAAAGGATTCTCTAGATCATCTTCCTAGATAATGAGCTAAAGTTGATAGGAAGTGACTCGTCGAAGGAGGGCCATAATGTTTCCCACATCATCGACACGAGAAAGAGGAATAATATGATAGTGAATCAGGACTCAACAGAGGATCAGGGGTTTAAAACTGCAGAAGGAAACTTCTCCTGAACATACTGGCGACACGACTCCAGAATTTGGCATTTTTTGACATCAAGGGATCTGAGGTCATGATAACGTGGAAAAGAGCAAATGAGAGGAAAAAACAGATAACCCAAACCCATGGAGGCAAAAATGAAGAAATGGGATGCCCCAACCCGACACAAATTGCAGACAAGTGTCATGTTCAAGAGCGACATACTGCCAACACGACTGAGAAATAGTTCTATTCCCCCCCCACCATTTCTGGTGAGTACCCCAATTATTTTTGGAAACAATATTGAATGGGATAGCATATTCTTGTGATATAAGTTTTTCCTTTGGACAAATCCATCCTAGTACATTTTACAAGTCCTAAGAAGGAGGAACTTGGGTACGTCACAGTGATGATTTCCGATGTCATTTAAGTTTTAACGAGTCTGACAAAGGAAGAACATGACATATTTTCATGTTTCAAGAGTTTGAAAAGAAGGGGAAAAGAAAAATCCAGTAGGTCCCTTTTCATAGGTAGTCTCACAGATGTGAAAAGGTAGAAAACAATATCTCGGAGAACCTCTTAGTCACGATAGGCTAAGGTATTCCTTTTTCATAAATAATTTGTCCCAACCCGAAAAAGGGATAAACGTGTACTGGGCAGATTACGTTTTGTAGCCTTTAACGAGTTCAAAATGACAAGATTCTCGACAATATTTTCAATTTTTGAGAGTCAGAAAGGAGCTGAAAGATGACTCTAGGGGGTGACTTTTTCATTTTTTTACCAAGTCCGAAAAAGTAATAAAATACAAGTCATCACTTCATCGTCACCACGTTTAGGACTTGTTGCTGCACAAGAAATGCACTCAAAGCCCACTTTTCGAGATAAAATATTAAAATAATCGAAAAATAAGCTCAAAAACCTAATTAGGGTTTTGAAAAGGTTATAAAATGACAAAAATAGTAAAAATAAATTACTTTTCACCTTTTCACCTCTTGTGAGTATTTTTACCATTTTTCACTATGATCTTGTGGAACTGGCAGCGGACAATCCAAGAGACCAATCACAAATCCGTTTTCTTCAGGTAAGACCTCTTATCCTTGCCTACATTTTAAGCCAATTTTTATTGCCTGCATTTTAACTTTTCATAATTTTGGGGGGATTTTGTTCAAAGCTGGGCGCGGTGGTCGGTGCAGGTTTCGGGCATGGAGTCGCGCCAACCTGCCTTAACTTTCAACAGGGATGTGCCAATTGGCGCTGCTATTTTTAAAACAGTCATGCTAATCACCGCAACCAATTTTTCTTGAAAATTATATTAAATTGACCATTTTAAATAATTCAAAAGTTAATCATTTGACTGATGAAAACCACAATGATGATTTTGCAGGTGTTTAAAAGAAAAAATGGCTTTCAAATGGAAGGAAAGAGAACACGGGGAGCAGGATGACCAAACCATGAGAAGTGTAAGATGCATGGATGCCCTAAGAGACTGCAAGTTCTTGAAATTCTTCATGGCACTGTGTCTTCATGCTCAGCTGGAGTTACTACAATATCTGATCAATGTGTGGGACACTGATCGGGAAATATTTATGATTCACGATCAAGAGTTAGAGATTGAAATATTTGACATATATTTCATCACTAGATTGTCATAGGGGGAGCCACACCAATCCTGACAGGTACCCGACCTACGATGGAAAACATGAGCATGTTCATACACAGGGTTTGTCGAGGGGCAAGGAAAGGATCCAAGAGCAGGAAAGTGGATATTCAAACCATTCCAAATTTGGCACTAAAAGTAGTGCTGCACACCATCACTCGAGTTGTTGGATCTCAAGCCCCTCATGAAGCCACAAAAACACAACTTCTACTTGCCGTGGATTCTATGGCCCCAACCATTTTCAACTGGGTGGAGGTTGTAACAATCAACCTGAAATGCCAACTAAAGAAATTCAAGAATGACAAGCTTAAACAATTTGGTTATGGGTCCATCTTGGTACCATTCATCCTGTAACAGTTGCCAATATTTCAACGCCAGGAGGTGATAGTCCCTGCACCACCATTACGAGAGCCATAGATGGTTCGCTGGGAAACTTTTGATGCCTAGAGTAGGAGGCGGTCAACAAATGTCATGGAGATCGTAATTCTTTGACTGGCTCCATCAACAACTCATTTTCGTAAAGGATTGGCCCTATACTAGCACAGACTTCATGGGTGACGCAGATATTCCACTCCCTAAAGGAGAGGATTGGGATGAAGCATTGGGTAAGACACATTTTTTCTATTTTGATGAGTATTCTAATTTTTTTTTTGTATTATATGTGTTCTGATGTTTATCCATGTATCGTAGATGTCGGCCTAGAGAGACCTGCAGAAATGTCCCCTATAGCTCAGAGAGTTTCGCGTGATTTCATGGTGGCCCCTCATGGTTAGGGAGGCGAGGAGGAGGAGATCGTATGTAACCTAGAGGGACTCACTAGAAGAATCCCATATCACACAAGATTTGATGATGTTCCTCGTGCATACAAGAGGCACACTGCAGGGGTGTCTAACCATGTCCACTGCTTATTGAGGTGGCTTGTACTTGCAGTGACATGCTACGAGGAGCATCATGTTGATTAGACACCTAGGCTTTTATTCCTGCATATTTTTTGAGAGACATGATGTCTCAAGATGTAACCAAAACACACATATTTTTAGACATGATGCATGTGGTCCCAAAACATAGAATATATATATATATATATATATATATATATATATATATATATATATATATATATATATATATATATATATATATATATATATATATGTATGTATGTATGTATGTATATATATATACACATACATGTATATATATATATATATATGTATGTATATATATATAGATATATATATATACATGCATACATATATATGTATATATATATCTATCTATATGTATATATACATGTATATGTATATATATATATATATATATATATACATATATATATATATATATATATATATATATATATATATATATATATATATATATATATATATATATATATATATATATATGCCTATTTTCCTGTATAAATCTTATTATTTGATGATAATTCTTTTACAAATTACGCGAATGTATATCTAATACAACATTGGCTACTGCATAAGCTAACGCATTCATTCGTCTAAGAATTTGTTGATATGTGATGTAATCAAAATTCCTTTCTAATAAACGAACACAAAAGTAAAACCTTAAAATTTGAGTATTTCTATTAGAGTAATGCCCATTAAGCTAAAGAACAACAAGCTGTGAGTCTTGGTTAAAAATTCATGTACGAATGTCGAGAGAAATGGCCTCGGTTAAGAGTTCAATGATGGCACTATATTCAATGACATTGTTCGTTGTTTATCCTAGACAAATACATTGAAGGTCTATCAACTCACCGTTAGGATTATAAATCACCCAAGCTATGGAAGATAGATTCTGAGTACTGCAAGAGGCACCATCTGCAAAACCAACATAAGGAGTGGTATACATCTGCACAGTAAGAAACAACATAATAAGCAGGAAAAACTTCTTGCAAAGCACACCAAGCCAAAAAACGTACAAAAATGAAAAACACACCTATGTATAAAAGGACATCCACGAAAACTCATGTATAGTATTTTTTGAGGTACAACCCATTTCTGGGTTGATTGAAAGGATAGCCTTCATAATCAATTAGCTCATAAGCCCCGTTTTGAAAAACACACTTAACGATATAGGGCCCATGCCACATGGGTTCGAATTTTCCTACCCCCAGCTTATCATGAGCTTGGTCATACAAGAGGACGAGGTCTCCTTCTACAAAGGTACGAGGGGAAACAATCTGATCAAAATGAGCTTTGACCAGATTTTTCAGTGCTTCTATGACTAGAGCAGCAAAGTGGCGATTTTCATCAAGCCTCTCTAAATATAGAAGATGCTCTTCTTCTGGCGAGGTATTAGGTAGTAATTCAACAACTATATTAAGAGAATGGATTTTGCATTCAATCAGAAGGGTAGCTTTCAGACCGTAAACAAGCTAGAATGGATTGAATCTGGTCGCATCCTTCACCAAAGTTCAGTAAGCCCAGAGAGATGAAAACAACATGAGATGACAGTTGGACTTGTGCATCCAAATCGTACACTGAAGCATAATGACTAGAACCTTGTTCACAGCTTCAACCTAGCCATTAGACTGAGGCCATTACAACATTGAGCTGTCATGACGCAAACCCAACTTGGAAGTCAACTCAGGCATCATGTAATGATGAAAATGAGAACCATGATCAGTGATAATGCTTGAGGGAAACCAAACCTGGTAATGACATGATTGAATAGAAATTGCGCAGCTGTCTTACTGTTAGCTGTGAGTGTAGGCATTGCTTCAGCCCATTTAGTGAAGTAGTCAACGACTACGATAATATAAGCATGCCCCCCGGCCGAGTGAGGTTTACATGTCATAAAATCAATGCCCCACTTCGTAAAGGGACCAATGGTAATGAAAAGATGGAGGTGATCGGGTGGTGCGTGCATCTTGTGCTGGTAAATATGACAATCGTGACACTTACGGACAACAACAATGCAGTCTTTAAAAATGGTAGGCCAAAAATATCGAGCACGAAGAATATTTTGTGCAATAGCATATCCAGACATGTGACCACCACATGCACTAGAATGACAGTCATTGAGGACTTTTTTAGACTCCTCGAGGGTTAAACACCAACGGAGAATAGAGTCGGCTCTGATGCGGTATAGAGTATCTTTGACTATGCGATACGGTTGCGAATGATGGCGGATGCGTCGACGAGAATTCTTCGTCAACTCGAATCAGAAGGTGGAAGTCTAGAGATAGACGATGATATCACTGTACCATGGATCGAGGGTGCTAATGATAAAAAGAGTTTCTTCCTGAATGCATTCCTTAGAACTGGATGGAGCAAAGACAAAAGGTAAAAAGCAAATCAAATCGGAAAAAACCGATGATTTCTTCGATTTGGCAGTAGAAAACTTGAAATCGAACACTTGGAGGATAACAATCCACTTTGAGTATTTTCCCACCAAAAATTTTCGAGTCAGTATGTAGGTCATGGGGCTGCAATCAGAAATCACAGTTACTGTGTGCAATAGAATATAATGGTGAAAACGTTAAACGGCTTGAACAGCCACCAACACCAATTTCTCAACATGTGTGTAATGTGTTTCATTATAAAGAATATTGCAGCTCAAATAATAAATGACGTGCTCATCACCATCGTTGTCGTCTTGCACCAAAACCATGGCAAAAGTGCTAAATGCCGCAGCCAAGTAGAGGGAGTTGTCACGATGATAATTGGTAGGATGCAAGAGAGGATCATTAATAAGCAATGTACTCAGTGCATCGAAGGATTTTTGGGCGATCTCATCCCAGAGGAACGGGAAACCTTGCTTAAGTAATCACGTGAATCATTTGGCTACTTCAGCATAGTTCAGTATAAAATGGCACTGGAAATTAGCTTTCCCTTGCAGACTCTGCAACTGATGTAAAGAGGAAGGGGAGGGGAGATTTACAATAGCTTCGAACTTGAGGGGGTCGAAACGAATTCCGTCCTTAGAAATGATAAACCCTAGGAGTCTACTGAAATCAACACAGAAGACACACTTATGCGGATTGAGTCGAATGTTATGGCATCTACAATGAAGAAATATTTGACAGAGATGATCTAGGTGGTCCTTACACTTAGCAGAATGAGCCGTAAGGTCATCCAGGTAAGGTTGAACAATGTACTTAATATCATGGAAAGATTACGACATTGCTCTTTGAAATGTAGCCATAGCATTCTTAAGACCAAAATGGAGCTTCTTGTATGCGAAGGTACCCCATGAACAGATAAAGGCAGTATTTTTTTGATCAACCGAAAGAATTTTGATATGGTTGTACCCAGAAAACCCGTCCATAAGGGAAAAAATCTCACTCCGAGCACATTCATCAATGATTTGGTCAATAAAAGGAGTAGGATAGTTATCCTTAGGGAAAGCACGGTTGATATCATGGTAATACAGACAGACATGAATAGTACACTGCTTTTTATCCACAGGAACAATATTAGAAACCCATTATGTCAAGGGAATCAGATAAATGAAGCCAGCTTTAAGAAGTTTTTCAACTTCTCCCTTGATGGCAGCTGCCTTTCTAGGGTGCACGAGACAAAGACGTTGGAAAACAGGCTTCGCGTTAGGATAAGTAGGGATCTCATGCACAACTATACTCGAATCAATGTCGGGCATTTCTTAGTAGGACCAAGCGAAAACATCTTGAAACTCTCGGAAGAGACTAGTATAGACCTCGATCTCATTAGGAGAACAAGTCACCCCAATGTGGATGTTCTCAAAAACCCCCGGTTTAATGGAGATGTCAATAGGAATTCTTTGCATAATGTTCCCCAAGTTACCTTTCACAAATACTTCATGTGTCAAGATGGGAATTTGAATCGGATGGGAAGGAACATGGGAAGCAAACTCATCGAGACAAGTAGACATAGTAGATGGCGTCTAAGCCAAATCCTCAACAATACTATAATGCTTAGTGGCACGGGCATTGGGATTATAGTAAGACTTTCGGAGCACACCTTTAGAAGTTTTCTATACAACGGGCTTAGTACTGGGCCTTTCGATGTGAAGAGGGCTAGAAGCAGGTGGGGGAGGAGGACCATCAGCGAATTCCTTCCCTACTGCCTGACGCGGTTTGGTATAATCTTTCGATTAGGTAGCAATATAGATGAGTGCATGACCATTCATCATGAAAAACTGAGAACCAAATGGGGTATAGGACTGAGGTTGCTCCACCATCTGAGTTTGCTATGATGGGAATGGTTCCTAAAGAAAAATCGGAGTGCCTTGAGTACCTTTGAGTAGTCGACTGACCTCGGCTCGTCATGGACAGTCCTTGGTGTAATGCTCATCATCACAAATCAAGCAAGGGTACTTCGGTTTGCATTTTGAACCATCATCAGCATTAGGTTTCAAAGAATCCTATTTCAGGGTATCGACTTTGGGCTTACCTTTACCCTTCTTCTTACCCTTGGAAGTTTTATCCACCGGATTGGACTGGACAACATTCACTTCCATGGTCTTACTAGGATTCGGAGGTGGCTGAGAAGAAGTATCAGTGGAAGAAGTATATTTTTGCTTCGCAGGATTTGGAGAAGACTTTCGAGAAGTCTGAGACACAGAACCAATGATACCATCGAGAGATGGCGTTGCCGGTGCTTTGGTAGTTCCATCTCGTGAAGCATCGGGAAAGAGTTCATACAATGTGCCGGACTGAGAGTACACAATATCGAGGTACAGGGCACACAATGGCTTTTTCCTTAGTTACATATGCCCCCATAGTGATGTCTTTAGCAATCATACCGATAAAAGAGGTATTGAACCAATTAGTTAGAAGTTGATCAGGAATCACAAACTTGGTCAAATGACGACACCGCCACCATTCATGAATATGATCAGAGATATGAGTAGCTCGATCCTATTTCAAGGATGTAAGGAGGTGTCTCCCAGTTTCATATCAAATTGGTAATTGAAAGTGCGTGAGAAATTCCATAGAAAGAGATTTGAAATCTTGAAAGATGCTGCGAGAGTTCAATGTACCACTTTGCAGTGGCACGAGTGAGAATCCTTTGGAAAAGACATAGTCGAATTGAATCGTCAACCCAATAGTTAGAGGAGCACCAAATATGGTAGGTCATAACATGCGCTTGGGGGTCTTCTCCAGACTTGCCATCAAATTTGGGACAATCGCCAAGGATTTTAGTTGGAACTGGAGGTCAATATGGATTATGAAGGATAGGATCATTCATCAACTTCGACACATCGTCCAGTTCCAGTGTAGCGAGAAAATATATTCGTAGATTGAAAGGAATTGCAGGCCTTTGATAAATATCATTATTGGGATTCCAACCAGGATGGGAGAAATTCTGACCCCATATGTTCTGTCTGAGAGGATTTTTTCCATAGGGGTTATAAGTTTGATAATTCTGCCCATACACTAGTTGAGGACCAGGGTATTGATTCTGAGTGAACCACTGAGGTCCTGTTTGAGCAACATATGGATTTTGTTGCAGAATGTAAGAAGTTCCTTGGGGCAGACCTTGTACCATCTGAGATTGACCTTGAGGAATAAAAGGTTGGCCCTGAGGCTACACAGGTTTCCCCTAGGGTGTAGGTTGACCCGGATGTTGCGGTTGAACAGGCTGTCCCTGGGGTGCAGTTTGGCTTGGATGTTGGGGTTGGACAGGCTGTCCCTACGGTGCAGGTTGGCCTAGATGCTAAGAGCCACTAGGCTATCCATGAGGAATAGGTTGGCCTGATGGTTGAGATGAGCTAGGTTGCCCCTGAAGACTAGGTTGGCCCAGCTAAGCAGCAGAGGGTTGACCTTGCTGTACAAAAGTTGGGCCTTTCTGAACATAAGGATGGTTCTGTTGCACAAAATTTTGTCCCTGAGATGGATAGGTTTTCCCCTGGGGAACATAAGATTCTCCCTGTTGAACATAAGGTTGACCAGCAGGACCATAGGGTTGTCCCTGAAAGGGTTGTCCTTGTGGACTGTAGGGTTGTCCCTGTGGAACATAGGGTTGTCTTGTTGGATCGAAGGTTGTCCCTGAAAGGGTTGTCCTTGTGGACCATAGGGTTGTCCCTATAGGTATGTGAACAGTTTGGGGTAAGCCAACATTTGAGGTGTCTGAACATACAATGGACCTGACAGGTTAGGCCCACGTAAATAGATGTGATTTCCGTGCTCATCATAATAATGCGGAGGATTGATGGGAGCTTGCATCTATTGAGAACCCTGAGGGATATAATTTTGTTTCTGAATGGCCAACATGTACTAATCATATGTCAAACCTTCAGGAATTGGATTAGAAGAGACGGGTGCACTACCAGTAGGTTGGACTCCCGAAACGTGAGTTTGTGATCCACTCATGGCGGGCCCAACAGGTATCGTAGAGGTGATCAAGGTCATCCCATGAACAACAGAAGATGGAGGTAATGACGGAATCACACTAACGGATGGTGTGGATGAAGACACACAGATAGTGGGCTTGGTTGGGACAGATGTAATGATTGTCGACATAATGGGAGTCGAGGGGGATGCACCCAATACAAATGACCCTTCTAAGGGAGTTGATGTACCCAACCATATCAGATTCTGATTCAAAGATGTAGCACCATAAATGATCTGAATCAACAAATGATAACCAACCAAGAGAGATACCAGTTGTGAGGAAGGTTGACCTAAGACATAAGGAAAATTATCTGGAGGGAACTGATAGTCTCCCGTAGAAACATAAGTCTCTTCACTACTGATGGGACTCATAGCATCCATGTTGGATGAAGACATGTTGTTAGTGAAAAGATGACGAGTAGTGGAAAGTAAAGCACGTGTTAACGGTGATTCAAGTGATTCTGAGGCAAGCGGTTATGAGGTAAGAGGAGGATATTATTCTTCATCCTTGAAACCGACCCAAACATCTAGAGGTTGACAATTGATATCAAATGGTTCCCCAGGAGGAGATCAAGTAGCAAGGGGTAGTATACTCGGAATAATAGAATGCCAGTAACCTATAGGCCTAGTAGGTTGAGGTGCCTTCGAAGAAACTTCAGGAGAAGGATCTCCACTACAAGGTAATGAAGGGGACGACGAAACTGGTGGTTCCGCCACTGTGACTTTGTCTCAAAAACAAGAGAGAAAAGAGATGACAAATTTGAGGCTTCATGACCAAACACTAAGGAAGTACTTATGAACAAGCCATGAGAATAACTTTAATGGGCATGTGATCATAGGTAATTAATTTATGACACTGGATAAAAACTTCGCCTTTTCATATTTTAAGAGTCAAGAAAAGGCCAAAAGGTGACTCTAGTCACTTTCAAGTTGAACGGGTGTGAAAGGACAAGTGCTCGATGATCTTTTCAACTTTAGAGAGTCACGAAAAGATCAAAATGACTAGTTAGGAGATCTAAGTAAGAGGCTCTACCAAGTTTCCGTGAACTGCAATATACACCTTAGTGATCAAATGAAAGAGAAATGACCAAGGACTTAAAGTACGTGCATGCAGTCTCCCCAAATGTTGTGCTCGGTGTATCACAGTTACAGGGTGGCACACCTGAATTCCTATGGATAAAGGATTGCAACCTATGAGGGTCTCCCTTTATATACTCGACGGTACAGGGAGCACAAATTCATGCTAGCACTCGCTAATGCCATATGGAAAACAAGAGCTACTAGGTTTAATGATGTTGGAATACGTCACTAGCGTAGACCTCTAAATATGAGCTTTAAGTTTCAATGCTTCCTTAGGTTGATTGAGTTCATTTTAAAGTTGATCTTGAATTAATGTTGCAGTTTCAAGGCCTTACTGAATGTAATATCGAATCTCTAATGCACAACTATATGCAAAAGTAAATCATTCAAATTCAATGAATAGCTAGCTAAGAGAGGGATAGTAGTTCACAACGAAGCAACAATCAATCGAATACAAGAAGAATTTTTCCTAATGCATCTAACACAACCAAAGAAGAAAACGAAAATATCTTTGTTGTTCACTCAAAGCTACTAATGCAAAAGAACTATTTTCATTTTCAAACCAAGAGAAAGAATGAAAATTTTGTTTTTTTAGATGAATGAGAATCAAAATGCACTATTACACTAAAATACAAAATGAATACTAGTTTTGAGTCATTCGGAAAAAGAAATCAAAGACAAAGAGACCAATCCAATGTGAATGTAAAACACACTAAAAAAAGAGACGCATTCCTTCATGAAAAAATAGGACTTTCAAATTGATTGAGTGACCAATGTAATCTATGCTTAGGGTGACAGAGGGAAAGTCAAACGGACACCAATATTACAGTTCAATGACCCAACAACACGTAGAATCGAAGGAAAAGATCAGAATATGAGTTGACAAGCTAAAAAGATGAAAGACTAGACTGACTCAGACTGCTCAGTGAGGAGGTGGCCGAACAAAAGGCAAAAGACATCTAGAAACCCTAGGATGACGACCCACACTGATCAGATGAGTGGCAAACAACTGAGAAGAATGAGACAAGAGATTCAAAGTAACTCAAATGGACTGATTCAGAGGGGAAAACCAATCCAGAGGCAAGACATAAGAAAAACTTAGGGAAGAGGCCCAAATCCAAACTTACAAGATTCAGCGCATCTGTTAAGATGTAATTCACGTTGAATAGAGGAGGGCACACCTATAAAACAAGTATCAAGCACCAATCGGTGCGACTGTTCAAGAAACAGAAACGCCGAGCTAGAAAACTATGGAAAAGATAAATATCCACTGTGAAAAAGCTAGGCTTAACACTCTGAGACTAAGTATGATGTATGAAAATAGTCAGAAAAGAAAAACAAAGCAAAAAATCAGTAATACGACCAAAGTTAGACAAACATGCAAAACACTAGATGAACAACGAGCGACGACAAACACATTATTACTCAGTATGGTTGCCAACTTGTTGAGCAGGAAAATCCCCTTTGTGGATAGAGGTGATCCCTCTAGCCCTAGGGAGGGTCTAGCAACAAGGGAACATGCTAGACTTTCAGACTCCTAATTTATAAATGAAAAACAAGTTGGGATAGATGACCTACCTTGGTCCAACGCTCTTGTTGTAGCTTACAGTAGTGATCCTTTGATCTTTGTCTTCACACGTCGTGGTCCTTCAGTGATGATGTCTGTGTACCTACATAAGGACCAAGTGAACGGTGACAGCATACGAAAACATACTTTCATTTTTAGCTATTTGATTAGTCAAGGAGAATCAAACATTTTGCATATAATTAAACACAAAATTGGAACCAAAAAACCAGTCATGTATTAATAATAGAGAAAATAAGTTTACAACCTTAATGCCTTGACGTTACAGCCTCCTTTGAAGGGTTCAGTCGGGCACATCTCAAGCATTCGTCAGGGATCATACTTGGTGAGGCAACGGGCCTAAACTCTCTCTCGACAAGGGGTTCTTCCCTGCCTTCTTCTACACACCAACTATAGTAAGGAATGTTTAGCTAGCTGAGAAAATGTGAGAAGGAAGTATTTATAGGAGAGGAGGAGGTGGTTTGGGATCCCTCATTAGGTGGAAGAGAGGTCTTATCCCTTTGGGGAGTTGCACAATTGTATGAAACAAGAATCCAAAGGGAGGACTTCAACGTTATTTAGTTGAAAAAACCATGATGACTCTGCTCACGAAGTGGTTAGGCATGGAAACTTTGTTTCTAGTTTAAAAAGCATTACAAAAACAACTCGGCGCAGGGGCCCATCAAGACAGAGCACCAATGGGTGCAGGGCCCAAATTTAATTTCTCTATGGGCACGAGGCCATAACTGCCTACTAGAACTGACCTAGAATCACATGTTTTTGAGAGTCTGCTTGAAGAATGATCAACAGAGTAAATGTTCTTGACATGCTAAGCGATGCAATGGTTCTCCAATATTTGGGATGGGGATTGCAGGGACGGTGAAAAAATACTTTGTAACAATTATTTCTTGGAATGAGTGAGCTCATTCTAAATAAGGCCTATTGTAATATCTCTGAACAAAGAAGTGATTTATCCAGTCATTGATGAGTACGTGTACTTCCTTCACTAACTCGTTCCTAGTAGTATGTCACTCTCATGGGAACATGACTACATGGACAATGCATGATGGGATCACAAGAAAGGGGGAAAGGCCAAGGAACCAAAATATGGATGTCAAGTGGCTGATAGAGATGCACACTTGTGGGAGTTAGTGGATATGTTAGTCATCAGTGATTTTTGTTGATATCCAAAGATGACTAAGTTGCAATCCTAGATTTCTAGAAACAACATTTGAGAAATATTGTGAGTTCTAGAAATCTCACTGCCTTCATTATCCTAAACCTAACTGACTCACTAAAAACTTCATCTTTTTCTTTCTTAAAGTTTACCCTGTTGCTCTAAGGGGAACTTCTTTTCTGGGCCTGTTTGTCTCATTTTATAACCTCACCTACAATCTCATTCACTCCCTATTTTCCTCTGAAAACCCCATTTTTCCTTCCCCCAAAAACTCCTCATAAACCCCCTTATTCATCATTTTTGTCTAAAAAACCTTAAACAATGTAAAATCCCTTTTACATTCTTAAATTTAACGTTTTAGCCTATTAGACCCTTAAAAACCGTATAAAAACATCATTTTTCTAAATAAACCCACCCTCTTTATGAAATGAGCCTTTTATGCCTCTCTCGACTTAAACCCTCAGCCCCCTCGCATTCACATGACCTTAACCCTAACCTTCCGCTATCTCCTAATCCCTTTTCTATTTCGACCCCAGGTCCCCTTCACCCCCACAAAATTTTTCCCTCCACCCCTTCCTAGACTTTTTCCCCTATTCAAATGAACTCCGCCGGCTTTTCCTCCACCCCTCCTTAACTTTTCACCGGGGCCATCTCCATCGTTGATCTGGAGCTTTGGGCCCTGATCCGACGGCTATCACTGGCTTTCCCTTCATCATGCATCAATAAAACCCCACACAATGCGACAAACATGCCCACGTCATCAATCCGCCCCGCCTTCCATTAAACTCAGCTGGCCATTCACCTTGCACCAGCTGTCCACGAGCTCCACTCCCCTGTTGAATTCTTAGTTGAACTAAGAGGGGGAGGGGGTGAATTAGTTCAATAAATACATGAGATTTTTAAAGTTTCATTAGTTTATTTACAGCTTACTTTTGTATTCAACCTTAGTATATGAGCAGTCTTAATATGTTGCAGCAAGTATTAAATTAATGTGACATTAAACTTATTATGAGAGCAGTAAACATTAAGCAGATTTGATAAATCATCTCAGCACACAGGCAACACAGATAGAGACAACAGATATAAGTGGAAACCCATAAAGGGAGAAAACCAAATATTATTATTGTTGTGATGCAAAGGCAAGCTCCAACTCCCTCTCACCACTGTTTTTCTGCAGGCACCAACCTACAGGAGGCTCCAACCTCAATTCTGCAAGCTACAACTTGCAAGGAAGCTCCAACTCCCTTCAATTTTTTTGCAGGCTCCAACCTCAGTCAGCTACAACTGACAGCTATCAAGCTTCAACTTGATAGGGAAGCTCCAACTTCCTCAATTTATCACAAGAAGTGTTTGCTGATTTACCTCAGATATCAGCTCTGTTCTGTAGCATCTCTTTCTACTCCTCTCTTCCTTATCTTCTCTGCCTCAATCTTCTATACTTTTCATTCTCTATCCTTATCCTATCACATACATCTTGTGCATATCAATGAGATATTATATATAGAGTTCATCACATGACTCTTTACATTCCTCAGGGAATTTGAAGTGAATAGTCCTGATTTTTTGACTTCTGTATTCTCATTCCTTTATCCAACTCATTTTAAAATTATAATAATATGTACAAATTTCCATGCTACAGTGGGATTTTTCTTTTCCTTAGGATACTTGCCTTTGCATCACAAACAATATAAAACAAAAATTATTTACATTTTCAGATGCACATTTCAATACCACTCAGTTCCTTTTCTGGACTTTCTTCGGCTTTACTGGATTTGTCTCTTCTGCTGCTGTTGAGTGACTGTTCTGTATATTTCTGTTCATCATACCTGCAAAATTTCCTGTGACTTTTTCAGTTCCTACATTCTTTGTTTACCTCTGTAAGGCCCACATTTTCATCCCTGTGTTTATTCACCTGTTCGCTGTACTTTTGTGCACCTGCTACATATATAACTGCTTTTTAATATAACAACTGATTTTAAATCTGGGCAAACTCTCAAGGTTCTAATCTCTTGGGCTGGCACTTTAATCAACTGTGGAGGCTTCTTATACTCACGATTATAAGACCCATAAAATACATAATATGATCTTGTAATAAATCCAATCAATGTTTTAATACAATTTCGAAGCAATATTACAGCTCACTATATTAAATATTAGCGTAGTATATATATCAGCATATATATATATATGTTTCCCACCAAATGTGAAGACCCATGTATTTACTTTAACGTATGCCCATCTCCGAGTCAGACATTAAAAAAACTATTAGTAAACCGTGGCTTTTGTTTAGCGCCCAACGTAAGCATGGTCACGGGTTTTATAACCTTTATTTCATCAAACTGTATTACGTTCCCCACTTAAATATATATATATATATCCCGAGCTTTTAATTCAATTTAAACCACTTATAACAAATCTCTGGCTCCGGGCCCACACATATATAAGCGATGGCTCAATTAAGTACATGCACCAAACCTTGGTTTATCCTTCGGGCTACTTCCGAATGCAATTGTCGTTCAATGAGCCTTCCTCTAGATCGACGGCTTGTATCAATATCGCACGGGGTCCTCAGCCGAAAGTTAATGTGCGATGGCGCGTAATGACAGTGGTTTTCCCAACTTGCTCAGGGACACGTGCCACCCATCGTATGGAATCGCTCCGATTCTCAAATTACCACTTGCCCGTCAAAAGTGGTGCGATGAAACCCGGAAACCGCCTTCACTGTTCACTCCCGCAAGGTTCCACCTTCAAGGTTCCGCTCTTCTCCTTTACACTCAAGTTCTGCCTTCAAGGTTCCGCTCACTCTTGACTGTTCATTCTTGATTCGTGGTTCTGCCTCTTCATACACCATTCTGGTTCCAGAAGCACCAATGTACAATTTCCATACCATGGTTCATTGCTCCAGTTCATACGCTAACCTTAATCGACCCCATCACTGCAACCGTAGTGGAACCCCTATGTAATCCTGGTTTCCAGCTTCCTTGCAATTAGACGATGCTCCAATGCACCTCTATGCATTTAATTTATCTTTACCCTTATGCAAGCAGTGTTGACTCTTAGTCAAAGTTACCCTGTCTCAATGATTACAAATTTCGCTGTAAGTGTTCAATTCATCATTCGAACAATATTGCTCTTCTTCCTAGTGCCGCTCTGATTCATATCGATTATTCACAATAGATATTGATTATTCACAATCTTCAAGTTGGACTTGCTGTGACTTCTGAGTCAAGAGTCTGCGTTCAATATTCTCAGGTTCCAAATGCATTCACTGCTTGACTCTTCTTCAATACACTGCATGTCTCTGCTACCTCACTGCTGCTTTGTTGCTGTTCAGCTGCTCCTTTGCCATCTCCTTTGCCATCAATGACAATATTTCCAACAGTCTCCCCCTTTGGCATTGATGGCAACAAATCCACCGATAATCCAATGCTTCCTCCAAGTCTTCCTCTGCCTAGCTTCTTTTAGAAGACCCTTTCTTCTATTACCTGTTTTTCCTCCCCCTTTGACATCAATGGCAAAGGTTTGCACATTTCTCAGTGTAGATTTTGTGTGTGCATTTCTTCTCTCTGATTTGTTTTTAGACCTTCTTCTTCTGAATTTGTACTCCTGTATCCTTTCCATTGATTCTTTTATGCTGGATGTATTCTTTCCATAGTCCTTTGATCCTGAGGACCTGTTTCATGCTTCCCTTGTTGGCTAATCTCTCCCTGGAATGATATTTTCATTTCTGTTCTCCCCCTGAAACTGTGCTTTCTATTTATATCAGAGAGTAGCATCTTCAGATACTACCCCTAGTCTATCTCTCAAATATTCAAATGTTTCTCTAGCAAGAGGTTTGGTAAATATATCAGTTGTATGTTCTTTTGTTGGTACATTTTCCAGCCTTACTATCTTCTGAGCCACTTGTTCTTGGAGAAAATGATACTTGATTGGAATATGTTTAGTTTTTGAATGAAGCAAGGGATTTTTTGATATACTTATAGCACTAGTATTATCACATTTGATTGAGATAGGTTCATCAATGCTTACCTTCATGTCTTGGAGAGTTTGCTTCATCCACATGACTTGTGTACAACATGCTGTTGCTGCTATATATTCTGCTTCTATTGTAGACAGAGAGATAGATGTTTGTTTCTTGCTTAACCATGCCACCAGACTTTCTCCTAGATAGAATGCACCTCCACTTGTGCTTTTTTTGTCATCCACACAGCTGGCCTAATCTGCATCTGTGTATGTTGTTAAGGTGAAACTTTTTCCTTTAGGATACCAAAGTCCATACTGTGTTATTCCTTATAGATATCTAAATATTCTTTTGACTACCAGAAGATGGTTTTGTTTAGGTGCTGCTTGATATCTAGCCACTAGTCCTACGGCTAGCATGATGTCTGGTCTTGATGCTGTCAAATACAGTAGGCTTCCTATCATGGATCTATAGAGCTTTTGATCTATATCAGCAGATCCATCATCAGCACACAGCTTGCATCCCGTGATCATGGGAGTTGACACAGGTTTGTAGTCCTCCATTTTGAATTTTTTCAACATTTCTTTGAAGTATTTTTCCTGTGAGATGAATGTACCTGTGTTCTTTTGTTGAATCTGAAGTCCTAATTAGAAACTGAGCTCTGCAATCATAGACATCTCAAAATCTGTTTTCATCTCATCAGCAAGCACTTTTGCTAGTTCTTCTTTGTTGCTTCCAAACATAATGTCATCAACATATACTACAACAATCAGGAGTTCATTTTCATGGGCTTTTATGTATAGATTGTTGTCTACTCCACCTCTCTTAAAGCCTTGTTTTTGCAAATATTTATCTAGTATTGAGTACCAAGCATGGGGAGCATGTTTCAATCCATATAGAGCCTTCTTCAGTCTGCACACATAGTCTTCTTTGTCTGTTAAAGATAAACCTTTTGGTTGTTCCATGTAGACTTCTTCTTCTAGATCTCCATTCAGAAATGCAGATTTCACATCCATTTGATATAATTTGAAGTTTTGGTAGCAAGCAAAGGCCAGAAACATTCTGATGGCTTCCATTCTAGCTACAGGGGCAAATGTTTCATCGTAATCAAGTCCTTCGATTTGTGAATATCCTTTGCAGACCAGTCTGGCTTTATTCCTGATTACTTTTCCTTGCTCATTCATTTTATTTTTGAATACCCATTTTGAGCCTATGACATTTTTCTCAGTGGGTATAGGAACTAATTCCCAGGTATTATTTTTCTCAATTTGGTCCAATTCTTCATTCATAGCATTTACCCAAGACTTTTCCTTGCTAGATTCTTCAAATTTCTTTGGCTCTATTTGTGAAAACATGGCTATGTATACCTCTTCAGTTTGTTCTATTAGCTACCTTCTTGTTTGAACCCCTACTCTCTTGTATCCAATGATTTGATCTTCAGGATGGTTCTTCTGACTATATCTTGAGGGAGCTTTAGAACTCAGCTCTGTATCTTCTGTTGTCTTGCTTGTTTCCTCATCATCTTGGTTTTCTTCTTCATGGTTGTCTGATGGACTACAACAGTCTGTATCTCTTGTATTGTTTGGAAGTTATTCATCAAATATCACATCAATGCTTTCTACTATTTTTTGAAGAGTCTTGTTGTAGCACCTATACGCTTTACTTTTGGATTCATATCCTAGAAATATCCCTTCATCTGCTCTTGCATCAAATTTTCCAAGATTTTCATCATTATTATTTATGTAACACTTTCTTCCAAAGACTCTAAAATGTTTGATTGAAGCTAGTTTCCCATGCCAAAGCTCATAGGGAGTCTTGTCACTGCTTGGCATTAAGTGAGATTTATTAAGTATATGCACCGCTGTGTGTACCGCTTCTACCCAGAAGGTTTGAGGAATATTATTCTCTTGCATCATGGCTCTGGCAATTTGTTGAACAGATCTGTTTTGTCTCTCTGCTACTCCATTCTGCTGAGGTGTCCCTGCAATATTAAATTTTTGTTTTATGCCATATTCATTGCATAAATCTGCAAAGTCATAATCTGTGAATTCACCTCCTCTGTCCGATCTGATGCATTTTAGCTTGCATCCTGTCTGATTTTCTGCTAATGCTTTGAATATTTTGAATTTGTCCAAAGCTTCCGATTTATTCTTGAGAAATGAAACCCATGTCATTCTGGAGAAATCATCGATTATTAGCATGAAGTAGGATTCTCCACTTGGTGTTTTAGTTCTTGCAGGTCCACATAGATCCATGTGCACAAGCTGGAGTGGTCTACCTGTTGATAACTCATCTTTGGCCTTAAAGGATGTGCGAGTCTATTTTCCTAATTGACATGATTTGCATATGGTATTAGAAGGCTTATTTATTTCTGGCATGTCTCTGATAGCTTTCTTCTTGCTTAGTCTGATGATGTGATCGAAGCTGATATGTCCCAATATTTTATGCCATAACCATGACTCCTCAAGTTTGGTAAGATAACATGCTTCATCTTCCTCTTTCGCAATGTAAACATTACTCTCTGTTTGAACTCCTTTCAGCAGAGTCTTACCTGTTGTGCTTGATCTGACTTCACAATCTTGTGCTCTGAAAAGAACTTCGCAGCCTTTATCACACATTTTACTGACACTCAGCAAATTAGCTTTCAGCCCATCTACAAATAGTATATCTTGGGCCTTACCTCTACCATTATATAAGCTGACTGAGCCCTTTCCCTTGATTTTTCCTGATTTATCATTGCCAAAAGTAACATTACCAGTTTTCTTTTCATCAAAAGTTATAAATTTTCTCCTGTCTCCAGTCATATGTTTTGAGCAGCCACTGTCCAGATACCACTAGCTTTTCAGGTCTTGAGCAGTTAGAGCCAAGTCACATTTATTCACCTTCTTTATCCACTTGAGGCATCCTTTTGTTTGGTATCTTTTGAGAGATGATGAATCACATCCTTTCAGAGGACATTTGGAAGGCATATGTCCAACTTGATTGCATTCACAGCATTTGATCATAATTTTTGCACAGTTGTGGGTATGAAAAAAATTTCTTTGATTCCTAAACCTCCTTGAGGTGTTGAACATCAATCTTTGCCCATACTTTCTACATTCAATAATTTTATGGCCAAATTCCTTACAATAAAACCAGTAACCATAGAAATTATTTTCATACCTGATGTAAGGTTGTCTTCTCCACTTGTCTTCTTGAGACAGTCTCTTCACTATTTGCATCTTTTGCTGGTTTAAATCACTCCTTCTTGCATGATAGTATGAAGCAATGTGTCCCAGCTTGTGGCAGACATCACAGGTGGCATTATTTATAGAAGGGAAGAATCTCCTTTGATGGCTTTCAAATTTGACATACTCAGGAGCATATGATATTTTTTCAATTGTCTGAATATTTACTACAGTCTTTGTTACTGGAGGTTTCTTCTAATCTCTGTCTTCCTCATTACATGTTTCTTCTTTTATAGGAATTATTTGAGCTGCTTCATCATCCTTCTTTGCTTTTACAAAAATAATCTCTCTGTTTTCCTTTTCTTTGCTTTTACTCGATTCTCCTTCATAGCCTATTCCAGTTTTTATCATAGGAGATCTTTGAGCAACCAGAATTTCATTCAACTTACTAGAGCTTGTTTTTTGAGAAGAATTTATAACCACTTTCCTTTGAGAATTTTCTAATTTCTTCCTGAGACATACTACTTCTTCTTCCAACTTCTCTTGTTCTTGAGTTTTCTCCTTGATTTGCTTAAGTAACATGTCCTCTATCTTCTTGGCTTCTTCAAGCTCTATCTTTAGCTACATAAGGACTTTTGAATTTTGTTCTTCTCCTACATGCTTGAGGATAATGTCCTTTTGTTTTCTGCATTTCAGCTTGAGTCTATCAATCTCTTCCAGAGCACTTCTTAGCTCCCCCTCAAGGTCGACTTCACCTTCTTCTTCTTCATCTTCTAGCAGGAGACCTTCATGTTCTTCTATGGCCATCAATAAGAATTCAGAGGTTCCTTCTTCACTTGAAGGTTCATCTGAGTCTTCAAATGCAATGCTGTCTTGTTGAGCATAGAAGGATTTTCTGCTGAACTTCTTTCCTTTCTGCCAGGTTTTTGATGCATTTTTCTCTGTTTCTTGAGCCTGATTCCTTACTTTCTTGTGAGGACACTTAGCAGCATAGTGTCCCACTCTTCCATAATTAAAGCATTTGAAAGGAAGTTTACCTTCGTATTTACCTGAGCCTCTATCCAATTTCTTGACAAAATTTGCCTCTTCTTCATCCGAGCAAGAGCATATATCTTCCTCTTCTTCTCTCTTCTTTTCTGTTTTAAAGTCTGCCTCTCTTGTACTTGGCTTCTTCTATGGGAGCCTCATCTCGTATGCTTTTAAATTTCCAAGTAGCTGGTTCATGGTCCAGGTCTCCCAATCAGCTGTTTCTTCTATTGCGAACACCTTGGGATTAAACCTGGATGGAAGAGATCTTAGAATCTTTTGCACAATTATACTTTCTGGCATGGTTTCTCCAAGAGCTTTCATATTGCTAACAATTTCTGCAACTTTTAGGAAGAAATTGTCAATGTCTTCATCATCATTCATTTTTAAGTTCTCAAACTAGGCTCTATAGACTTGATTTTGGCAGTCTTTACCTTCTTGTCTCCCTCATGGATATTCTCCAGAGTATCCCACATCTCTTTGGTAGTGTCTTTTTGCATTACTTTGATAAACTATGCTTCACATAATCCATTTAGGATGGCATTCATGGCTTTTGCGTTAGCTACAAAATCTTGTTTGGATTCTTTCTCTAAGTCAGTAGCCTTTGGGGCATATCCTAATTCCACAGCACCCCAAACTTCTATTCCTAGAGACATTATGTATGTCCTCATCCTGATTTTCCAGAAGACATAATTTTCACTTGTAAAGAAAGGGGCTTTATTGGTTGAGCATCCTTCTTTACTAGCCATCCTGAGAACCTAGGATCTCCTTTCAATTGTTAAACTGGTACAAAGGAACCTATCTCTGATACCAATTGTCGAATTCTTAGTTGAACTTAGAGGGAGGGGGTGAATCAGTTCAATACATACATGAGATTTTTAAATTTTCATCAGTTTATTTACAACTTACTTTTGTATTCAACCTTAGTATATGAGCAGTCTTAATATGTTGCAGCAAGTATTAAATTAATGTGACATTAAACTTATTATGAGAGCAGTAAACACTAAGCAGATTTGATAAATCATCTCAACACACAAGCAACACAGATAGAGACAACAGATATAAGTGGAAACCCATAAAGGGAGAAAACCACATCTTATTATTGTTGTGATGCAAAGGCAAGCTCAAAATCCCTCTCACCACTGTTTTTCTGCAAGCACCAACCTACAGGAGGCTCCAACCTCAATTCTGCAAGCTACAACTTCCAAGGAAGCTCCAACTCCCTTCAATTTTCTGCAGGCACCAACCTACAGGAGGCTCCAACCTCAGTCAGCTACAACTTGCAGCTATCAAGGTTCAACTTGATAGGGAAGCTCCAACTTCCTCAATTTAACACAAGAAGTGTTTGCTGATTTACCTCATATATTAGCTGTGTTCTGTAGCATCTCTTTCTGCTCCTCTCTTCCTTATCTTCTCTACCTCAATCTTCTATACTTTTCATTCTCTATTCTTACTCTCTCTCCCTTACTTCTTGTGCATATCAATGTGATATTATATATAGAGTTCATCACATGACTCTTTACATTCCTCAAGGAATTTGGAGTGAACAACCATGACTCTTTGACTAGTGCCTTCTCAATTCTTTGTCCAACTCATTAAAATTATGACAATATGTACAAATTTCCATGTTACAGTGGGATTTTTATTTTCCTTAGGATACTTGCCTTTGCATCACAAACAATATAAAACAAAAATAATTTACATTTTCAGTTGCACATTTCAATACCACTCAGTTCCTTTTCTGGACTTTCTTCGGCTTTACTGGATTTGTCTCTTCTGTTGTTGTTGAGTGATTGTTCTGTATATTTCTGTTCATCATGCCTGCAAAATTCCCTGTGAATTTTTCAGTTCCTACATTCTTTGTTTACCTCTTTTAGGCCCACATTTTCATCCCTGTGTTTATTCACCTGTTCATTGTACTTTTGTGCACCTGCTGCATATATAACTGCTTTTTAATATAACAGCTGATTTTAAATCTGGGCAAACTCTCAAGGTTCTAATCTCTTGGGCTGGCACCTTAATAAACTTTGGAGGCTTATTATACTCACGATTATAAGACCCATAAGACACATAATATGCTCTTGTAATAAACCCAATCAATGTTTTAATACAATTTCGAAGCAATATAACAACTCACTATATTAAATATCAGCGTAGTATATATATCAGCATATATATATGTTTCCCACCAAATCTGAAGACCCATGTATTTACTTCAACATATGCCCATATCTGATTCGAGCATTAAAAAACTATTAATAAACCGTGGCTTTTGTTTAGCGCCCAATGTAAGCATGGTCACAGGTTTTATAACCTTTATATCATCAAACTGTATTACGTTCCCCACTTAAATATATATATATATATATATATATATATATATATATATATATATATATATATATATATATATATATCCTGAGCTTTTAATTCAATTTAAACCACTTAAAACGAACCTCTGGCTCCCGGGCCACATATATATAAGCGATGGCTCAATTAAGTACGTGCACCAAACCTTGGTTTATCCTTTGGGCTACTTCTGAATGCAATCGTCATTCAATGAGCCTTCCTCCAGATCGACGGCTTGTATCAATATCGCACGGGGTCCTCAGCCGAAAGTTAATGCGCGATGGCATGCAATGACAGTGGTTTTTCCAACTTGCTCAGGGACACGTGCCACCCATCGTATGGAATCACTCTGATTCTCAAATTACCACTTGCCTGTCGAAAGCGGTGCGATGAAACTTGGAAAACCACCTTCACTGTTCACTCCCACAAGGTTCCGCCTTCAATGTTCCTCTCTTCTCCTTTACGCTCAGGTTCCGCTCACTCTTGACTGTTCGTTATTGATTCGTGGTTCCGCCTCTTCATACACCATTCTGGTTCCACAAGCACAAATGTACAATTGCCATACCATGGTTCATTGTTCCAGTTCATACGCTAACCTTAAGATTCTGAACAGGCAATTTTCCAACATATCTCCTCTTTTATGCCTCAACTTCCCTTCTTCCTACTTGCATCGGCGTGACCATTCAAGAGTTGCAATCATCGATTCTATTCCAATCTCGTGGAATGGAAATCGACCCCATCACTGTAACCGTAGTGGAACCCCTATGTAATCTTGGTTTCTGACTTCCTTACAATTAGACAATGCTCCAACGCACCTCTACGCATTTCATTTATCTTTACCCTTATGCAAGCAGCGTTGAATCTTAGTCAAAGTTACCCTGTCTCAACGATTACAAATTTCACTGTAAGTGTTCAATTCATCATTCGAACAATATTTCTCTTCTTCCTAGTGCTGCTCTAATTCATATCGATTATTCACAATATTCAGGTTGGACTTGTTATGACTTCTGAGTCAAGAGTCTGCGTTCAATATTCTCAGGTTCCAAATGCATTCACTGCTTGACTCTGCTTCAATACACTGCATGTCTCTGCTACCTCACTGTTGCTTTGTTGCTGTTTCAGGTGCTCTTTTGCCATCACCTTTGCCATCAATGACAATATTTCCAACATCCCCAACCCTGCACCCCACTCCCTAACTCATTATGCACCGTTGATCTTGCTCATCGAGATTCGACGGCCCAAACTGCATATCACGTAGAAACTTGCGATGAGGTTTAATGTTCTTAACCCGCATGAAATGGGCGGTTTTTCCCTGCCATGCGGAAAACGCCTAATGGTATCGCGCAGCCCCCACTCAAAACCACAAACCACCCTAAACGCGCATGATAAACCACCGTGGCTTTCCAAAACCACTTTCTCCCTCCCCGCGCCAAAATTCAAAACTCTTCACCTCTGTTCGAATTCCACCATGTTCGACATACAGAACCTTACCCTATGCTCCATTTCTCTTCTACAAATGCCTCCTGAACACCCGAAAAACCTAAAAAAATGCAGTCAACCCAATCCCACAGGCTTTAACAAATTAACTAGTTTGTGTTTTTGTAGGTTTTAATGGCAGGGATACTTAAAAGTGCATTCCAATGGCACAAAAAGGACAAATGAAGCCCCAGATGACGATCTGAGGGGTTTCAAACCAATTTAAAAGGGACAGAGGTGAAGGTTAAACCCTGACACCACTGGAATCATGATTCTTGGTGGACATTCAACCTTTCAGCCAGAAAGAAGATTGCCTCCCTGCACACAAAGGAAAATTACAATCAGAAGAAGCAGTGAAGAAGGAAAGAAAGATTAAAGGGTTAATCTTGTATCAAAAAGCAAATCAAGGAGATTAATCCATAACACAGAGATTAAGGCAGAAAGTGAAAATAGTCAGTGATTAAAGAGTAAAGACAGCAAGACAGATTTTAAAGACTAAATCAAAGTTCAAAGGCCTAATACAGATTTTTATGATTAAACAAAGACATATTAACCCAAAGACAAATTCAAATGACTAAAACAAGAAGCATTTACTCCCCCAAAGACTAAACTACCACCTACAACATGATTTATTTCCATAAAGGCATTCAGTGGTTATTACATTGTCAGAGATTTTTTTTTATCTGTCAAGGCAATTATTGTAAAATTAAGAATAGGCCTTAAATTCAAACATTTCACCTATTTTTCCTTAGGAGTTAAGATAGAGTTATTGAAACAGAGAAGTAGCTGCAGATATTCCTACCTTAATCCTTGCATGGTTTTCAATGTTAGGAATGCACTTACTTTGTAATAAATGATGCTCAAACCCTATCTTGAGCTTCACCTCCTCATTTGCAACATAAATACTGCATCTGAACTCATTGTATTGTTGGCATTTGATGACTCTTTGAAGTAATACATAGTATCTTGGAAGTTGAATGGAAATTGATGTCTTGGAACTTGTGGATGCCTTGATTTTTTTGTCGATGGAGGAGGCTAGATCACTGGATCCCTGAGCTTGGTTGTTGGTGAAGTGCTTCTATCTGTTATTTTTATTTCCTATTTTCATTATGTTTCCATCTTTCTTTATTACAGTAGAGAAAAAAATTTAGGCTAAGAAATGTCTTTTGAAAGCACCTTAGTTCTATTTTCTCTTCACTTTCTTAATGTTTTCTTTTGCAAGGTCTGATTGGAGGATTCTTAATTTCCCTCCAGTTCCATCTAGCTTGTTATTTTAGAAATGATTCAATAGAGTATAACCAAGGAATTTTTGGTAATTCCACGTTCATTGGTATGGCTTGAGATGTTGTTTTAAGGAATGATTTCAATAGAGTGCAACCAGGGAAATTAGTGGTGATCAATCCATGCTTCTTGAGTACAACTTGAGATATTGTTTTTAAGATCTTCTTAAGGTATGCTTAGTAGAGTCTAAACTAGGGAAGTTTATGGTGTGCCCTGTCCTTTGGTCTGCCTTTAAAGGTTTCTTTAAAATATCCTTAGAGAGTTAGTCAAAATCATATTAGATTATTTCTGTTTGATCTTAGGCTCCTCTTGCTGTTATCTTATATGTTTTCTTTAACCACTTTCTCCCTCCCCACGCCAAAATTAAAACTCCCTGCCTTTGTTTGAATTCCACCAGGTTCTGCATACGGAACCTTACCCTCTGCTCCATTTCTCTTCTGCAAACACCTCATGAACACCCGAAAACCATAAAAAGATGTAGTCAACCCAATCTCGCAGGCTTTAAGAAATTAACTGGCTTGTGTTTGTGCAGGTTTTAATGGCGGGGATGCTTAAAAGTGCATTCCAATGGCCTAGAAAGGACAAATGAAGCCCCAGATGACAATCTGAGGGGTTTCAAACCAATTTAAAAGGGAAAGAGGCAAAGGTTAAACCCTGACACCATCAGAATCATGATCCTTGGTGGACATTCAACCTTTCATCCACAAAGAAGACCTCCTCCCTACACACAAAGGAAAATTACAGTCAGAAGAAGCAGTGAAGAAGGAAAGAAAGATTAAAGGGTTAATCTCGTATCAAAAATAAAGTCAAGGAGATTAATCCATAACATAGAGATTAAGGCAGAAAGTGGAGACAGTCAGTGATTAAAGAGTAAATACAGTGAGACAAATTTTAAAGACTAAATCAAAGTTCAAAGGCCTAATACAAATTTTTATGATTAAACAAAGACAAATTAACCCAAAGACAGCTTCAAATGACTAAATCAAGAAGCATTTACTCCTCCAAAGGCCAAACTGCCACCTACAGCATGATTTATTTCCATAAAGGCATTGGGCAGTTATTACACAATCAGAGATATTTTTTTATCTATCAAGCCAGTTATTGTAAAGTTAAGAATAGGACTTAAATTCAAACATTTCACCTATTTTTCCTTAGGAGTTAAGATAGAGTTATTGAAACAGAGAAGTAGCTACAGATATTCCTACCTTAAGCCTTGCATGGTTTTCAAGGTTAGGAATGCACTTACTCTGTAATAAATGATACTCAAACCCTATCTTGAGCTTCACCTCCTCATTCATCATAAATACTGCATCTAAACTCATTTTATTGTTTTCATTTGATGACTCTTTGAAGTAATACATAGTCTCTTGGAAGTTGAAAGGAAATTTATGTCTCGGAACTTGTGGATGCCCTGATTTGTTTGTCAATGGAGGAGGCTAGATCACTGGATCCCTGAGCTTGGCTATTGGTGAAGTGCTTCTATCTGTTATTGATATTTCCTGTTTTCATTATGTTTCCATCTTTCTTTATTACAATAGAGCAAAATTTTTAGGCTAATAAATGTCTTTTGAAAGCACCTTAGTTATGTTTTCTCTTCATTGTCTTAATGTTTTCTTCTGCAAGTTCTGATTGGAGGATTCTTAATTTCCCTCCAGTTCCATCTAGCTTGTTATTTTAGAAATGATTCAATAGAGTATAACTAGGGAATTTTTGGTAAGTCCATGTTCATTGGTACAGCTTGAGATTTTGTTTTAAGGAATGATTTCAATAGAGTGCAACCGGGGAAATTAGTGGTGAATCCATGGTTCTTGAGTACAACTTGAGATATTTTTTTTAAGATCTTGTTAAGGTATGCTTAGTAGAGTCTAGACCAGGGAAGTCTATGGTGTGCCCTGTACTCTGGTCTGCCTTTAAAGGTTGCTTTAAAATATCCTTAGAGAGTTAGTCAAAAGCAGATTAGATTATTTCTGTTTGATCTTAGGATCCTTTCACTGTTATCTTATATGTTTTCTTTATCTGAAAGTAGTCTTTTGATTGCTGGATTGTTTTCTGAAAGGTTTGCTTATTAAAAGTTTGTCCAAAGAAGTCTATGGTTTTCACTGTCCTTTCGCTTGCTTGAAACAGTTACCTTGAACGATTTCTCTTGTTTAAAGTACATGATAAAGGATTCTTAATTTCCCTTTACCCTATTTTTCATTCTTATTCTTAATTTTCATCTCATTATCCTAAAAAATTTTAAGATCCATTGGAAAAGTTAGATTTTCCCTATGATACTTCCCGATCCATTAATGAACTTATCATGAATTTCATTTGACTCCATTTCCCAATGACTTAGATATTTCCTCATTCTACTTATGCTCTCTTATAATCATACCCAACAAAAAACAAACAAAAAACCTCATACTTAATACTTCATAACTAGCCTAAAATCAACCCTTAGAAGAAAACAAGCACATATCCTTTGCAAACAACCTAAGAGATCCCTCTCTGAGTCTAGGAAGAGTAGGTCCTAGAAATCTAAAGATTGGTTCTGATGTTGCCTTGTCATTTGGTTTACCAATCTGCCAAATCATAGGACCCCAACATTATGGCGATCACGGTGGGACCATTTTGAGTAAAGTCCCTAGATAAAACACTTAGTATTCATCTAGTGAACCATAGCTGCCTCAAACATTACCAACACAATGGGGATTATGATGAGACCCTCTGAATCAGTGACAATCTAAGTACACCTTAGCATTATAGAAACCCTCATCAAACCTTAAAGGATTCAAGCTATTAGCCATAAAGTAGACTTTGTTTGTTTCACCATCTTAGCTACATGATGATTCAGGTATAACACACTCTTACAAACCATGGAACTGCATAAAAACTCAGAAAAACGCCAAAACATCCCTAGATTGTTTTTTATTACTTATTGGTGGTGGACCATAACACATTTTACCTTCAAAAAAGCTAAAAATTTCCACCTGGCGACTTCACTAGTCCCAGCAAGCCTATTACTTCACTAGTGCTTTCAGACTTCCTTAAGACTGTGTCAAATCAGTCCCAAAAGGTTTAGAAGCCTAGTCCTGTATTCTAGAGGGATACAAAAACACTAAGAGAGGTCAAAATTTTGAAAACAGTCCTTATACTTTCATCCTCTCTATGTTTTGAATTTGAAATCTGGCTTCACATAGGATCAATACCAGATCTCATCTAGACCCAAATCCTCCCACAATAGTTGATGATCCGGAAAATATTTTGTGGAAAACTTCTAGAGCCGGAGATTTAGCTACTATTAGTAACATCTAAAGAACAAGATCTGTCCCTAAAAACCTTACAGTCTTGAAAGATCGTCACGTTGAATTGTCTCATACAAAGAACCTATTTAGAACCAAGCCACAGAGTGATATAAACCAAACTAACCTTGAGCCCACAAATTGCAGCAGAGTTCTAGTAGAGAAGCCTCCCCTTCTACTCCGCCTGATTTTCAGCTTCTCCACCACTTTAGCTCTTTTCATAACAAACCTGCTCAAAATCAGTTTGTTGGCCCAAGTACTTCCAACACACCCGTCCATACTTCCACTGTTCAAAACACTCCATTTCATCCCACTTTCCCTTTTACGAATCCACCTCTTGTAAATCTCCCAGTTTCTACACTTATGGCAACATCGTATGCCCCATTAGTGTTACCACAACCTATGGTTCCTTTACCAAATGATTATCAATCTATAATTCCCCATTTCACTGGAGCTGAATCTACTACTGCCCAACAACATGTAGATAAAATGGATGATGCTTTTGTTGGAAATATGATGCAGAGTGTTGTCCTTGATGGAAACCCACTGAGTGAAGATGAAGACATGCGACTGTTGACATGTGTTGTCCTTGATGGCAATCCACCTGATGAAGTTATTCTTGACTTGATGGACTTGGTGAATGATGTAAATCTGATGTGATATGATGTTTGTTAGCAATATGGTGCTGAGTGTTGTCCTTAAATGGCAACCCTTTTTGATGAATATGATGACAACTTAATTGATGAAGTTGTGCTTGACAGAATATGTTCCTGATGAGATAAATATGATGTATCTACAGTATGTACAGAAGACAGTGAAGAAAGGAATTCAGATTGTGTTAAATCTATGGTGAAAAAGTATGTCTCAAGGAATACGCGGATCTGTCTAAGGGAAGTCGCGTATGCACGCGGAAAAGAACGTGCCAAGTCGCGTATGGGCTAAAGCACTCTAAAAGTGCAAAACCAGGGGTAATCACCATGGTATTGACCCATTGTATTGGGTAATGATCCGCCTAATTGACCCCGTCTAATGTATTTTTGGGCTCATGGTATTGGTTTGGCTCATGGTATTGAAAAAGGGGCTCATGGTATTGAAAAAGGGAAAACCTATATAAGGAGAAGAAATTCATTGTGAAAATCATGAGTGTGGGTGCAAGATGTCTGAGCTTGAATGAATACTTCTCTCTGAAGTATATTTGAATGGAAAGGGTTACACTTGAATGATAAATCTGAATTTATGATGCACCAATGATGAAGAAGGGGATCTAGATCTGAATTGCACTTGTATTTGCTAGATCTGATTATGGAAGGCTTAGATCTGTGATGAGGCGAACATCTAGGCGAACATCTGTCCGAAGTGAAAGGGTAAATCTGAACTGAATATCTGATCTGAAGAATTATGCTGCTCTATAATGATTGAAGATCTATACGCTACTTCGTCGCAGTGGAAGCACGTATAGACGCAGCTTCGCTGAAGAGAAAGCGCGTATGCGCAATAAAATACATACAAAGGTATACGTTGGTTTGTGTGGACGGAAGCGCATATATACGCGACATCAGTGAAGTAAAAGCGCGTATGCAAACTAGGGTTTGCTGAAGTCTGTGGTAAGAAATGTCTGATCTAATCTGCTGTGTTGCTGCTATCTGTATTCTACTGTTCTGAGTTTCCTGTATCAGTTTGGTTGTATGGTTGAGCTTGAAAGGATGAAAAGGGTCTAGTCTGAAAATATGGTGAAACGTGGCCTGCAAGTTGTGTTCTATTGAAGTTGTTGGATCCAGTGTGAAAATTGATGAAACGTGGTCCAAGGTGGTGCTGAAGGTTGTAGCCTTCAGTCAGGGGGTTGTAGCTCCCTTCCGGGTGAGGCTGGTAAACGAGATCGGG
Source organism: Pinus albicaulis (assembly GCA_034641835.2). Taxonomy (NCBI): domain Eukaryota; kingdom Viridiplantae; phylum Streptophyta; class Pinopsida; order Pinales; family Pinaceae; genus Pinus; species Pinus albicaulis. Next base: position 1,552,869,807 of record CM076581.1, read on the forward strand.
GGGTCGTAGCTCCTTTCCAGGAGAGGCTGGTAAACGAGTCAGGGGGTTGGAGCTCCCTTCCAGGAGAGGCTGGTAAACGAGCGCAGGTGGGTGCCTGCGTGCTGGTAGGAGTCTGCACCAGCACATATGTTGTAAGGTGTTTTCTCTATAATAAAATATTGAAGGCTGAGCAACTGCAGCGGTGGTTTTCTCCCGACTTGGGTTTCCACCTAAAAATCCTGGTGTTCATGTGTGATGCTTTGTGTGATGGTTTATTATGTTCTTACTGCACATGTTTACTGTTTATTAAACATCTGATGAATGAATGATGGAATAATAGAAGTGAAGATTTAATGACATATCTAGATCTCTGTGTATACGCTAGTTTCATAAAGGGGATCCGCGTATATACGCTAGTTTACTAAAGGAAAGTAGCGTATGGGTTTTAAGGAATGAAAAAGTAAAAAGATTTGATTATGCAGTAAATACTGATTCACCCCCCCCCCTCTCAGTATTTTTCCCAACAATTGGTATCAGAGCGAGGTCCTTGTGCAGAAGCTTGATCGCTTAAAGGAGATCCGTCGCAATGGGAAGTCAAGAAGGAGTAATGTCTATAAAGCCACCTCTATTCAATGGAAGCAATCTGATATTCTGGAAGGTACGTACAAAAGCATATCTGCAAAGTCTTGGTGCAGATGTATGAGCAATCGTGGAAGAAGGTTATCAATACCCGGCAAGTATTCCTACTGATGCAGCAGAAAGGAAGAAGTATGAAACCAATGCCAAAGCAGTAAATGTCTTGCTAAGAAGCATGTCTGAATCAGAATTTTCTAAAGTGATGCAGCTACATTCAGCAAAAGAAATATGGGACAAAATCATTCTGAGCTATGAAGGAGACACAAAGGTAAAAAGTGCAAAACTTCAAACTCTTAGAATTGAATATGAAAATTTGAAGATGCATAGTGATGAGAGTGTTGCCAGTTTCTTTCTTCGTCTGGATGACATTGTAAATCGAATGAGAAATTTGGGTGAAACCATAACTGATACTACTCTGGTGGAAAAGGTCTTAAGATCCTTGACTTCAAAATTTGACTCTAAAGTTTCGGCTATTGAAGAAAGGCAAGATCTGCAAACTCTTTCTATTGTTCAATTGCATGGTATTCTGACTGCTTTTGAAATGAGACAAGGAGGTCCTTCTCAAATAAGAGAAGCTGCTTTTAAGGCATATACAAAAGGAAAGGAAAAGGAAGTTGTCAAAGAATCCAGCTATATATCCGATGAAGAAGAAGCAAATTTCGTGAGAAAGCTCCAACTAGGTACTGGAAGATTCAAAGGTAAGCTTCCCTTAAAATGTTTTGAGTGTGGAAAAGTTGGTCATTATGTTGCAAAATGTCCTTATAAAGGAAAAGAAGTAGTAAGAAGGAATAAGAACCGATCTAGCTCTAAGAAAAATTACTATACTAATGAAGATAGTGATGGGTCATCTAATAGTGAGGAAGAATGTGAAGAAGATCTTAGACTTCTCATGGAATTTGAACAAAAAGAAGAAAAGGATACTTTTATGGATGCTCTAGAGGAAAACGATTTTCTTGAAGAAAATAATCAACTCAAACTTCGCTTAGAAGATTACAAAATTCTCTTAGAAGAACAAAAGATAATCAGAGAGACCATTGAAAAACAGCTTGAAGAAGTAAAGAAACATATTGAAAAACTAGAATGTGAAGTGGTAAGTCAAAGAAAAGAAGTTGAGAAAGAAAAAACCTTGAATCTTAGATTTGCTAAAGGATCTGAAACCTTAGATGAGATCATCAAGGTACAACTTTCTCCTCTTATAAAGACAGGTCTTGGATATACCGGAGAATCTTCTCAAACTTCAGCACCAAACTATCTAAAAGCAGTTACAGGTGGTTTACATCATTCAACCACTCAGCAAGGGAATAAAGGATCTCTACAGGGAAAGCAGGACCATCTCAATTCAAGGTACACTAACAGGGATAGCTTTCAAAGACACTACAACCAACGGGTAAATTCAAATAGAAGATTCCATGATCGCAGAAATTTCTACTTCAATGGGCAATGTTTCACTTGTCACAATTTTGGTCATAAAGCTATTCAATGTGTTGCATATAAAACCATCATGACAAGAGAAGCAAGAAAGAAAAGGTTGGATACTGAACCAAAGAAGAATACCTATAACAATTTTTCTCCTCTTCAAAGTGAATTTGAATGTACTTATTGTAATAACTTTGGCCATGAAGAATCTGAATGCAGGAACAAGATCCAGCCAAAAGAACATGTTCCCTCAAGCTCTAAAATATGGAAAAAGAAAGAACCGCCAGTTGAAAATTGTGGGATAGCATTATTTGCAGAAGGTGAAGAAAATCAATGGTACATCGATAGTGGGTGCTCAAGACACATGACAGGTGACAAAAGCAAACTTCATACTTATAATGCTCTAGAAAAGGAAAAGAAATTTACATTTGGAAATGATACTCCTGCTGTGATTAAAGGAAAAGGGTCAGTATTTCTAAAAGAAAAAGTGAAGGCTAAATATGTCATGTATGTGGATGGATTAAGGCATAACCTGTTAAGTGTTAGTCAAATGTGTGATCAAGGAGCAGAAGTGGTCTTCAGTTCCAAAGAATGTGTGGTTCGTGATCTCGATACAGGTAAAATCATTATAAAAGGAAAAATAAATCCAAGCAACCTGTATGTACTAAACGACATAGATCAATGTTACTTAAGAAAGTCTTCAGAAAATTGGCTATGGCATAGAAGGCTGGGGCATCTGAGTTTCTCTCAAATCAACAAAGCAAGCAGACTTCAAGCTGTTCGTGATCTTCCCAAGGTCAATCTTCCGGAAAGTACCATATGCAAATCTTGTCAATTTGGTAAGCAGACCAGAGTACGATTTAATGCCAAAGAAGGATCATCAAGTAAGCCTCTTGAACTCATTCATATTGATATCTGTGGATCTATGAGGAAAAATTCATTACGTGGGGAAGAATACTATATCTTATTTATTGATGACTACTCTAGAATGTGTTGGATCGGGTTCATTAAACACAAAGATCAAGCACTTGAAAAATTCCAGAGCTTCAAAGCATTGGCAGAAAATGAATTAGATCTAAAAATCAAGTGTCTTAGATCTGATCGAGGAGGAGAATATTCATCAAATGAATTCTTTGAATTCTGTGAACAACATGGCATTAAAAGACAGTTCTCTGTAGCAGGCACTCCATAACAAAATGGTGTAGCAGAAAGGATGAATAGAACAATTGTTCAAATGGCTAGAGCTATGCTTACTAATTCTGATGTACCTGACATGTTCTGGAGTGAAGCAGCACATACAGCAGTTAACATTCTCAATAAGGCTCATGTTCGGGTAAATAGTGACAAAACTCCATATGAACTCTGGTATGGCAATTCTCCCACTGTGAGGCATTTTAAGGTTTTTGGAAGTAAATGCTTTATCAAAAATAATGATGAAAAGCTTGGAAAGTTTGAACCTAGATCAGATGAAGGGATATTTCTTGGTTACTCATCGTCAAGCAAAGCATTCACATGTTACAATAAAAGACTTCGAAAGGTTGTTGAATGTATTGATGTTGTTATTGATGAGTCTCCTACAGCTCCTAAAGAAGAAAAACAAACAACAAAAGAAGATGATAGCGACATATGGCCTTCTACATCAGATATCAATGATATAGACAATGGATCCAATGAAGAACCTGAAGATGATCTATCTGAAAAAGCTCCATCCAAATATGTTCAAAAGAATCATCCTGAATCTCAAATTTTGGGTGACAAGGAATCTGGGGTACGAACAAGGAGAACTCTTGTGGGATCCTCTAATCATTTAGCACTCATATCCACAATTGAACCACCCAATGTCAATCAAGAAAGCAAAGATGAATGTTGGAGGCAAGCCATGAATGAAGAACTTGATCAAATTGAAAAGAATGACACTTGGGAATTGGTACCAAGACCACATGATAAAAATGTCATTGGAACTAAATGGATTTTCAAGAACAAGCTAAATGAGAATGGGGATGTTGTAAGAAACAAAGCTAGACTGGTTTGCAAAGGGTATACTCAACAAGAAGGTATAGACTTTGAAGAAACTTTTGCTCCTGTAGCTAGACTTGAAGCCATAAGAATGTTTCTTGCTTTTCAAGTTATCAACAAATCAAAGTTTATCAAATGGATGTTAAATCTGCCTTTCTTAATGGTGATCTAGAAGAAGAAGTATATATAGAACAACCGGAAGGATTCATTTTGGGAAATGATGCAAATCTTGTTTGTAGACTTAAAAAGGCTCTATATGGTCTTAAACAAGCTCCAAGGGCTTGGTACTATCGTCTTGACAAATATCTTCATCAACAAGGATTTTCAAAGGGGTCTGCTGATAGCAACTTATACACAAAAGTTGAAAATAATAAACTATTGATTGTGGTTGTATATGTTGATGATATCATTTTTGGGAGTAACAAAGAATCTATGAGTAAGAAATTTGCTTCTGTCATGCAGCAAGAATTTGAAATGTCTTTACTTGGGGAACTAACATTCTTTCTTGGCTTGCAAGTGCATCAATCTATAGATGGTATATTCCTATCACAAGAAAAATATCTTAAGCAAATTCTGAAGAAGTATGGCATGGAAGATTGCAAACCTGTAAGTACTCCAATGATAACCGGATGCAATCTCAGTTCTCATGATGATTCTCCCACGGTGAATCAACCAGATTACAGATCAATGATAGGAAGTCTACTTTATCTCATTGGGACTAGACCAGACATTATGCATGCAGTTGGGATTGTTGGACGATTCCAAGCTAATCCAAAAGAGTCTCACCTTCAGGCTGTGAAAAGAATTTTCAAATATCTACAAGGGACTCAAGACTTTGGTCTATGGTATCCAAAGAATCTTGATCTTACTCTTCATGCTTACAATGATGCAGATTGGGCTGGAAGTGTTGATGATCGGAAAAGCACTAGTGGTGGTGCATTCTATATGGGACCCCGGTTAGTATCTTGGTTCAGCAAGAAGCAAAATTCTATTGCCTTATCTACAACAGAAGCAGAATATGTGGCTGCCGCATCTTGTTGCACTCAACTCCTTTGGATGATGCAAACCTTACAAGATTTTCAAATCAAGTGTACACCTCCTGTCCCCATTATGTGCGACAATACAAGTGCCATCAGTATTTCAAAGAATCCTGTTATGCATTCAAAGACCAAGCACATTCCCATCAAGTATCACTTCTTACGTGAACAAGTGCTTGAACAAAAGGTGAAGTTGGAATATGTTCCCTCCAAAGAACAAGTTGCTGATATTTTTACCAAACCTCTGCCCAAGGAAGCGTTCGAGTATCTAAGACAGAAGCTAGGAGTGTTCTCTGCCAGTCAAAAGAACAAATCTGCATAAATTCTAGAAGATGGCTTGGGATACGCGGGTTTCCTGAAACACAGTCGCGTATGTACGCGAGTTCATGCACATAAAACCGCGTATGTCTGATTGCTGACAATTTTTGCTTGGAGTCAGCTCTCTTCAGCACAGCTGCAGTGCTGTATGGTATCTCTGATACTGTTTGGTATCTCTGGTGGTGTTCCAGTTCTCATAATTCTGTTTCTAATGTTTTGATGAAGATGCCTTGATGATTTGTTGGTGGAAATTTTCAGGATGCACAAACTAAGGGGGAGCCTTAGTCATTTGAAAAAATTGCTTGGTTGCACAGATTCAGGGGGAGCATTAGCTTTTCTGCGTATAATGCAGTGTTGGCATTATGATGGTTCTGAAATATGTTCTCTTTCTAGAGGAGCCTCTGGTGTTGGTTATGAAAAGTCATATTTGTAGTTTGATGAAAAGGTCTTGTTGACCCATGTTGTAAAATTGTAATATTCAGTCATTTTTCAGCATGAACTCAGAGGGAGCTTGGTCACTTCAGTATATATCAGTTCTGCAGAACGCTTCTTCCACATGAGGAGAACAGGGGGAGAGTATGTTGGTTTTTGATCCGCCCTTTGCCCTTGATGTCAAAGGGGGAGAGTGACATGGTGTTTGAATTCAGATAATGGTGTCAAAAATTGGGAGAGTGACATGGTGTCAATGTACTTATCTGTTGTGATAACCAAACACCATTGTGGTTGCCATCAAGTCCAAAGCGGGAGATTGTTGGAAATATGATGCAGAGTGTTGTCCTTGATGGCAACCCACTAAGTGAAGATGAAGACATGCGACTGTTGACATGTGTTGTCCTTGATGGCAATCCACCTGATGAAGTTATTCTTGACTTGATGGACTTGGTGAATGATGTAAATCTGATGTGATATGATGTTTGTTAGCAATATGGTGCTGAGTGTTGTCCTTAAATGGCAACCCTTTTTGATGAAGATGATGACAACTTAATTGATGAAGTTGTGCTTGACAGAATATGTTCCTGATGAGCTAAATATGATGTATCTACAGTGTGTACAGAATACAGTGAAGAAAGGAATTCAGATTGTGCTAAATCTATGGTGAAAAAGTATGTCTCAAGGAATACGCGGATCTGTCTAAGGGAAGTCGCGTATGCACGCGAAAAAGAACGTGCCAAGTCGCATATGGGCTAAAGCGCTCTAAAAGTGCAAAACCAGGGGTAATCACTGTTGGAAATATGATGCAGGATGTTGTCCTTGATGGCAACCCACTGAATGAAGATGAAGACATGCGACTGTTGACATGTGTTGTCCTTGATGGCAATCCACCTGATGAAGTTATGCTTGACTTGATGGACTTAGTAAATGATGTAAATCTGATGTGATATAATGTTTGTTGACAATATGATGTTGAGTGTTGTCCTTGAAAGGCAACCCATCTGATAAAGATGATGACAACTTACTTGATGAAGTTGTGCTTGATAGAATATGTTCTTGATGAAGGAAATCGGATGTATCTACAGTGAGTACAGAAGGCAATGAAGAAAGGATTTCAGCATGTGCTAGATTCTATGATGAAAAAGAGTATGTCTCTAGGTATACGCGGATTGGCCTAGGGGAAGTCACGTATGCACGCGGAAAAGAACGTGCCAAGTCGCGTATGGGCTAAAGCGCTCAAAAAGTGAAAAACCAAGGGTAACCACAATGGTATTGACCCATGGTATTGGGTAATGATCCGCCTAATTGACCCCGTCCAGGTAGTTTTGGGCTCATGGTATTGTCTTGGCCCATGGTATTGAAAAGGGGCTCATGGTATTGAAAAAGGATAAACCTATATAAGGAGAACAAATTCATTGTGCATAACATGAGAGTGGGTGCAAGATGTCTGAGCTTGAATGAATACTTCTCTCTGAAGTATATCTGAATGGAAAGGGTTACACTTGAATGATAAATCTAAATGTATGATGCACCAATGATGAAGAAGGGGATCTAGATCTGAATTGCTCTTGTATTTGCTAGATCTAATTATGGAAGGCTTAGATCTGTGATGAGGCGAGCATCTAGGCGAACATCTGTCTGAAGCAAAAGGGTAGATCTGAACTGAATATCTGATCTGATGAAGTATGCTGCTCTGTAATGATTGAAGATCTATACGCTACTTCGCCGCGGAGGAAGCGCGTATATACGCGACTTCAGCGAAGAGAAAGCGCGTATGCGCAATAAAATATACACTGAGGTATACGTTGGTTTGTGTGGACGGAAGCGCGTATATACGCGACATCAGTGAAGTAAAAGCGCGTATGCAAACTAGGGTTTGCTGAAGCAAGGGGTTTGAAATATCTGATCTGTTCTGCTGTGTTTCTGCTATCTGATCTGAGTTGATAAGTATCTGTTGGTGATGTATGTTTGTGCTTAAAAGTATGGAAAGGGTCTAGTCTGAAAATATGATGAAATGTGGCCTGCAAGTGGTGTTCTGTTGAAGTTGTTGGATCCAGTGTGAAAATTGATGAAACGTGGTCCAAGGTGGTGCTGAGGGTTGTAGCCTTCAGTCAGGGGGTTGTAGCTCCCTTCCAGGTGAGGCTGGTAAACGAGATCGGGGGTTCGTAGCTCCCTTCCAGGAGAGGCTGGTAAACGAGTCAGGGGGTTGGAGCTCCCTTCCAGGAGAGGCTGGTAAACGAGCGCAGGTGGGTGCCTACGTGCTGGTAGAGTCTGCACCAGCACATATGTTGTAAGATGTTTTCTCTATAATAAAAATATTGAAGGCTGAGCAACTGCAGCGGTGGTTTTCTCCCGACTTGGGTTTCCACCTAAAAATCCTGGTGTTCATGTGTGATGCTTTGTGTGATGGTTTATTATGTTCTTACTGCACATGTTTACTGTTTATAGAACATCTAATGAATGAATGATGGAATGATATAAGTGAAGAACTAATGGCATAATTATATCTCTGTGTATACGCGAGTTTTATGAAGGATATCCACGTGTATACGCTAGTTGGCTTCAACAAAGTAGCGTATGGGTTTTAGAGCATGAAAAAGTAAAAAGTTTTAGTTTTCCCTAAATACTGATTCACCCCCCCCCCTCTCAGTATTTTTCCCAACAATTGGTATCAGAGCAGGTCCTTCTGCAGAAGCTTGATCGCTTGAAGGAGATTCGTCGCAATGGGAAGTCAAGAAGGAGTAATGTCTATAAAGCCACCTCTATTCAATGGAAGCAATCTGATATTCTGGAAGGTACGTACAAAAGCATATCTGCAAAGTCTTGGAGCAGATGTATGGGCAATCGTGGAAGAAGGTTATCAATACCCGGCAAGTATTCCTACTGATGCAGCTGAAAGAAAGAAGTATGAAATCAATGCCAAAGCAGTGAATGTCTTATTGGGAAGCATGTCTGAATCAGAATTTGCTAAATTGATGCAGCTACATTCGGCAAAAGACATATGGGACAAAATCATTCTAAGCTATGAAGGAGACACAAAGGTAAAAAGTGCAAAACTCCAAACTCTTAGAATTGAATATGAAAATTTGAAGATGCATAGTGATGAGAGTGTTGCCAGTTTCTTTCTTCGTCTGAATGATATTGTAAATCGAATGAGAAATTTGGGTGAAACCATAGCTGATACTACTCTGGTGGAAAAGGTCTTAAGATCATTGACTTCAAAATTTGACTCTAAAGTTTCAGCTATTGAAGAAAGGCAAGATTTGCAAACTCTTACTATTGTTCAATTGCATGGTACTCTGACTGCTTTTGAAATGAGACAAGGAGGCCCTTCTCAAGTAAGAGAAGCTGCTTTTAAGGCATCTACAAAAGGAAAGGAAAAGGAAGTTGTCAAAGAATCCAGCTATATATCCGATGAAGAAGAAGCGAATTTCGTAAGAAAGCTCCAACTAGGTACTGGAAGATTCAAAGGTAAGCTTCCCTTCAAATGTTTTGAGTGTGGAAAAGTTGGTCACTATGCTGCTAAATGTCCTTATAGAGAAAAGCATGGTAAAGGGAAACAATTTGAAAAGAAAAAGAGTTATTATGCAAAAGAAGATGATGATGAAGTGTCTAGTGAAGATGAAGAAGATTCTGACCATGATCTGAAAGTGCTCATGGCAAAGAAGCAAAAGAAGAAGGTTACTCAAGGAAAGGAGATACCTCAGAAATCATGTATAGAAAAAATTGAAGAAGATGAAACAGATTCTGACGAAGCTCTACAAGTGCTCATGGCAAAGAAGAAAAAGAAGAAGGCTACTCGAAGCAAGGAGATATCTCAGAAAATAGAAGAAGATGATTCAGATAGTGATTGGGGTCATCCTTTGCATGATCTTGGTGGTTCAAACGATGATGAAATTTGTGAAAGTAGTATTTTGGAATTAGAGAAAGCTTTCAAGATCAAAGATGAAGAACAACAAAGAGCAATTGATAAGAAAGATTCTATCAACAAAGATATGATCTCTCAAATGAAAGAACAAATAGAAATGTTGAATGGTCAGGTGGACAAGTATCAAAATCGTATTAAAGAACTAGAAGTAGAAATCAACGATCTAAATGCAGATCTCGAAAAATCAAGCAAGAAGAATGAAGGACTTGAAGCTGCAATCATCTTTCTACAAACAGATCTTGAAGCATCAAATAAGAAGAATGAAGAACCTCTGTCATTTGAAAAGGAAGGCCTTGAAGCAGAAATCATCTCTCTCAAAGAAGATCTGGAAAAATCAAATAAGAAGAATGAAGTGCTGCAACAAACATGTGAAGAAAACGAAAATTGGTTGAAAGAAGAGATTCTAAATCTGAAGGATCAAGTAGAAGATGGAAGAAGGAAAGAAGAAAGCATGACAAAGCAATATCAAGCCTTGGAGGTTGAGGTAAACATTCTCAAAGGTAAATTAGAAGAAAAGGTTAAAATTTTGAGGTTTCAAGATAGTACTAATATTTTGGACAATATTATGAGTAATCAAAGGTCTCCTGCTATCAAACTTGGTCTTGGTTTCCATGAAACTGTTAAAGGAGAATCTAGCTCACAAGGAAGTGCTAAAAATTCAGAGGATGTCAATGCAAAATCTGAAGTGTTGAAAGAGACAAAAGATCAACCAACAATCATGAATTCTCAAAGGAATTCATTCAAGAACGTTGAATGTTTTAAATGTCATAATTATGGGCATGTTGCAGCAAATTGCAGAAGCAGAACAATTCCGCCACAAATAAACAGGTACTCTGGAAGCTTCAAGGGATATTGTTTCTCATGTAACAAGTATGGACATAAAGCAGCTGATTGTAAAAGAAGGAAGATCAGAAATACTCATTATAATTCTTATTACTTTGGACACATGAGATGTTATTCTTGTAACAAGTATGGTCATGTAGAAAAGGAATGCAGGCTGAACAGATATGAGAAATTGGATAACTTCCAGCACACAAATAGAAAGTTTAAACAAGTCTGGAAAAAGATGGAGGGATGGAATAAGAATCAATCTAGAGAAGAAAAGGATACTTTTGTGGATGCTCTAGAAGACAATGATTTTCTTGAAGAAAACACTCAATTCAAGATAGAGGACCGATCAGAAACGTAGGGTATTCTGACCCTACTGCAGTCATCTGCTTATGAAGCTGACTTTTCTTATTGACTGCAGGAATGATGTGGGATACATTATGAGATTTAGTAATGTATCGTCACAAGGGGAGCAATGCATGATGACTCTCATGGTTGATTTGATTATTAAATTTATATAATATTTGACAATTCTTGTCGGTGTGAAGAAAGAAACTGAGCAGAAGGTAGAAGAATCGAGGAGGAGATGAAGTTGTGAAATTTTCTATGTTTCACTTTCCATACGCGGGTTCTATGAACAAAAGTCGCGTATACACGCGAGTTTCATCAGACACAGACGCGTATGCATTGATGATAAAAGAATTTATCTGATAACTGAAGATCTGGAGCAAAGGTCCAGGGGGAGCATCAGTCTGACTGCTGATGATTGCACTATTAGCATCTTCGGTTATCTTATGATAATGAAATAATCATGGGTTCTTGTGTTGAAGATTATGGATGAAGCCTGGTTGCTTTGTGATGAAGATGACTCATTGGTGAGATAGAAAGTCTGTTGGAGCAGTTGTGGAGAGATCATGCGGGAATTTTCTTCGATTCTGCTGTTTGTTGAAGGTGTTTCAGATTGCATAAGTTAAGAAGGAGCACTGGTTTAGGGGGAGCAGCAGGTTGAATACTAATGATTGCATTGTTGGCAATATGACTGCTTATTCTTTGGGTTTTTGTGATACTCATGCTCAAATGATGATGTCTTGGTACATGGTTTATTATGATGAGAGTTTTGAGCTACAGTTCTTGATAAGTATCCTTTGTACTCACACATGGATGATTGCTTGACACCTATGTGAAGATGTTGTTCTGATATGACAATCTCTCTTGGAAAGATTGTATTGATGCTGCAAAGAATCTGAAGGCTTGGTTACTATTGTACTGATGCCACAACCATTGGATGATGCTTGAAGACACCACTACACTGTTCTATATATCTGTAGTCCAGGGAAGCATTCAAATATCTCAGAAAGAAGCTGAACACTGTCTTTGCCTCACAGAAAATCAGATCTGGTTGAATTTTAGAAGATGGCATTGGATACGCGGGTTTCATGAAACACAGTCGCGTATATACGCGAGTTCCTGCACAGAAAACCGCGTATGTTTGGTTGCTGGCAATTTTTGGTTGGTTCAGCTCTCTTCAGCACAGCTGCAGTGCTGTTTGGAATCTCTGATACTGTTTGGTATCTCTGATGGCATTCCAGTTCTCTTAATTCTGTTTCTAATGTTTTGACGAAGATGCCTTGATGATTTTTTGGTGGAAGTTTTCAGGATGCACAAACTAAGGGGGAGCCTTAGTCATTTGGAAAGATTGCTTGGTTGCACAGATTCAGGGGGAGCATTAGATTTGCTGAGTATAATGCATTGTTGGAATTATGGTGGTTCTGTTATATGATCTCTCTTGAGGTCTTTTTGGTATTGATTATGAAAAGTCATATTTGTATTTTGATGAAAAGGTCTGGTTGAGACCCATGATGTAAAATTGTAATATTCAGTCATGTAAGGACTTGTCAATTTGTAAACCCACTTGGTTGGGTAGCTGAGTCAAATTTGTAAACCCACTTGGTTGGGTAGTTGAGTCTCATATGTAAATCCACTTGGATGGATTATTGATGTAAGTATGAGTCTTTGGTGATAGGAAGTTCATAGAGTCATGTACTTCATTGAAAAATATGTTTGAAGATTCAGCATGAACTCAGGGGGAGCTTGGTCACTTCAGTTTACATCAGATCTGCAGAACGCTTCTTCTACATGAGGAGAAAAGGGGGTGAGTATGTTGGTTTTGATCCGCCCGTTGCCCTTGATTTCAAAGGGGGAGAGTGTGTTGGTTTTTGATCCGCCCTTTGCCCTTGATTTCAAAGGGGGAGAGTGACATGGTGTTTGAATGCAGATAATGGTGTCAAAGAATTGGAAGAGTGACATGGTGTCATTGTATTCTTGTTTGAATGAAGAGACAGAATGGTGTCACATATTTGGGAGAGTGACATGGTGTCATTGTATTCTTAATGTATCTGTCTGTTGTGGTAACCAAACACCATCGTGGTTGCCATCAAGTCCAAAGGGGGAGATTGTTGGAAATATGATGCAGAGTGTTGTCCTTGATGGCAACCCACTGAATGAAGATGAAGACATGCGACTGTTGACATGTATTGTCCTTGATGGAAATCCACCTGATGAAGTTATGCTTGACTTGATGGACTTAGTAAATGATGTAAATCTGATGTGATATAATGTTTGTTGACAATATGATGCTGAGTGTTGTCCTTGAAAGGCAACCCATATGATAAAGATGATGACAACTTACTTGATGAAGTTGTGCTTGATAGAATTTTTTCTTGATGAAGGAAATCTGATGTATCTACAGTAAGTACAGAAGGCAATGAAGAAAGGATTTCAGCATGTGCTAGATTCTATGATGAAAAAGAGTATGTCTCTTGGTATACGCGGATTGGCCTAGGGGAAGTCGCGTATGCACGCGGAAAAGAACGTGCCAAGTCGCGTATGGGCTAAAGCGCTCAAAAATTGCAAAACCAAGGGTAACCACCATGGTATTGACCCATGGTATTGGGTAATGATCCGCCTAATTGACCCCGTCCAGGTAGTTTTGGGCTCATGGTATTGTTTTGGCCCATGGTATTGAAAAAGGGGCTCATGGTATTGAAAAAAGGATAAACCTATATAAGGAGAACAAATTCATTGTACATAACATGAGTGTGGGTGCAAGATGTCTGAGCTTGAATGAATACTTCTCTCTGAAGTATATCTGAATGGAAAGGGTTACACTTGAATGATAAATCTGAATTTATGATGCACCAATGATGAAGAAGGGGATCTAGATCTGAATTGCTCTTGTATTTGCTAGATCTGATTATGGAAGGCTTAGATCTGTGATGAGGCGAGCATCTAGGCGAACATCTGTCTGAAGCAAAAGGGTAGATCTGAACTGAATGTCGATGCGATGAAGTATGTTGCTGCGATTGGAAGTCTATACGCTACTTAGCAGCGGAGGAGTATATCTGCAGCCAATGAAGAAACGCGTATCACGCAATAAAATATACTGCACGTATCTGTTTGGTTTGTAATGAATGACGCGTATATCTGTGACATGGAGTGAAGAAAACGTGTATACAAACTAGGGTTTCTTTGAAGCAAGGGGTATGAAATATACGATGCTTTATACGTACACGCTGCTCTGATCTGTGTTGATATGTATTTGTTAGTGATGTATACGTGCTTAAAAGTATGGAAAGGTCCGGTAAATATGATGAAATGTGGCCTGCAAGTTGTGTTCTATTGAAGTTGTTGGATCCAGTGTGAAAATTGATGAAACGTGGTCCAAGGTGGTGCTGAAGGTTGTAGCCTTCAGTCAGGGGGTTGTAGCTCCCTTCTAGGTGAGGTTGGTAAATGAGATCGGGGGGTCGTAGCTCCCTTCCAGGAGAGGCTGGTAAACGAGTCAGGGGGTTGGAGCTCCCTTCCAGGAGAGGCTGGTAAACGAGCGCAGGTGGGTGCCTGCGTGCTGGTCAAGTCTGCGCCAGCACATATGTTGTAAGATGTTTTCTCTATAATAAAATATTGAAGGCTGAGCAACTGCAGCGGTGGTTTTCTCCCGACTTGGGTTTCCACCTAAAAATCCTGGTGTTCATGTGTGATTCCTTGTGTGATGGTTTATTCTGATCTTACTGCACATGTTTACTATTTATTGAACATCTGATGAACGAATAATGGAATGATATAAGCAAAGAACTAATGACATAATTAGATCTCTGTGTATACGCGAGTTGCATGAAAGATATCCGCGTGTATACGCGAGTTTACTAAAGGAAAGTAGCGTATGGGTTTTAAGGAATGAAAAAGTGAAAAGTTTTGAGTATGCAGTAAATACTGATTCACCCCCCCCTCTCAGTATTTTTCCCAACAATTGGTATCAGAGCAGGTCCTTGTGGAGAAGCTTGATCGCTTAAAGGAGATACGTCGCAATGGGAAGTCAAGAAGGAGTAATGTCTATAAAGCCACCTCTATTCAATGGAAGCAATCTGATATTCTGGAAGGTACGAACAAAAGCATATCTGCAAAGTCTTGGTGCAGATGTATGGGCAATCGTGCAAGAAGGTTATCAATACCCGAAAAATATTCCTACTGATGCAGCTGAAAGAAAGAAGTATGAAATCAATGCCAAAGCAGTGAATGTCTTATTGGGAAGCATGTCTGAATCAGAATTTGCTAAAGTGATGCAGCTACATTCAGCAAAAGAAATATGGGACAAAATCATTCTAAGTTATGAAGGAGACACAAAGGTAAAAAGTGCAAAACTCCAAACTCTTAGAATTGAATATGAAAATTTGAAGATGCATAGTGATGAGAGTGTTTCCAGTTTCTTTCTTCATCTGGATGATATTGTAAATCGAATGAGAAATTTGGGTGAAACCATAATTGATACTACTCTGGTGGAAAAGGTCTTAAGATCCTTGACTTCAAAATTTGACTCTAAAGTTTCAGCTATTGAAGAAAGGCAAGATCTGCAAACTCTTACTATTGTTCAATTACATGGTATTCTGACTGCTTTTGAAATGAGACAAAGAGGTCCTTCTCAAATAAGAGAAGTTTTTTTTAAGGCATCTACAAAAGGAAAAGAAAAGAAAGTTGTCAAATATTCCAGCTATATATCCGATGAAGAAGAAGCGAACTTCGTGAGAAAGCTCCAACTAGGTACTGGAAGATTCAAAGGTAAGCTTCCCTTCAAATGTTTTGAGTGTGGAAAAGTTGGTCACTATGCTGCTAAATGTCCTTATAGAGAAAAGCATGGTAAAGGGAAACAATTTGAAAAGAGAAAGGGTTATTATGCAAAAGAAGATGATGATGAAGTGTCCAGTGAAGATGAAGAAGATTCTGACCATGATCTGAAAGTGCTCATGGCAAAGAAGCAAAAGAAGAAGGTTACTCAAGGAAAGGAGATACCTCAGAAATCATGTATAGCAAAAATTGAAGAAGATGAAACAGATTATGACAAAGCTCTACAAGTGCTCATGGCAAAGAAGAAAAAGAAGAAGGCTACTCGAAGCAAGGAGATATCTCAGAAAATAGAAGAAGATGAATAAGATAGTGATTGGGGTCATCCTTTGCATGATCTTGGTGGTACAAACAATAATGAAGTTTGTGAAAGTAGTGTTTTGGAAATAGAGAAAGCTCTCAAGATCAAAGATGAAGAACAACAAAGAGCAATTGATAAGAAAGATTCTATCAATAAAGAGATGATCTCTCAAATGAAAGAAAAAATAGAAATGTTGAATGGTCAGGTGGACAAGTATCAAAATCGTATTAAAGAACTAGAAGTAGAAATCAACGATCTAAATGCAGATCTCAAAAAATCAAGCAAGAAGAATGAAGGACTTGAAGCTGCAATCATCTTTCTACAAACAGATCTTGAAGCATCAAATAAGAAGAATGAAGAACCTCTATCATTTGAAAAGGAAGGCCTTGAAGCAGAAATCATCTCTCTCAAAGAAGATCTAGAAAAATCAAATAAGAAGAATGAAGAGCTGCAACAAACATGTGAAGAAAACGAAAATTGGTTGAAAGAAGAGATTCTAAATCTGAAGGATCAAGTAGAAGATGGAAGAAGGAAGGAAGAAAGCATGACAAAGCAATGTCAAGCCTTGGAGGTTGAGGTAAACATTCTCAAAGGTAAATTAGAAGAAAAGGTTAAACTTTTGAGGTTTCATGATAGTACTAATATTTTGGACAATATTCTGAGTAATCAAAGGTCTCCTGTTATCAAACTTGGTCTTGGTTTCCATGAAACTGTTAAAGGAGAATCTAGCTCACAAGGAGGTGCTAAAGAATCAAAGGACATCAATGCAAAATCTGAAGTGTTGAAAGAAACAAAAGATCAACCAACAATCATGAATTCTCAAAGGAATTCATTCAATAACGTTGAATGTTTTAAATGTCATAACTATGGGCATGTTGCAGAAAATTGCAGAAGCAGAACAATTCCGCCACAAATAAACAGGTACTCTAGCTTCAAGGGATATTGTTTCTCATGTAACAAGTATGGACATAAAACAGCTGATTGTAAAAGAAGGAAGATCAGAAATACTCATTATAATTCTTATTACTCTGGACACATAAGATGTTATTCTTGTAACAAGTATGGACATGTAGAAAAGGAATGCAGGCTGAATAGATATGAGAAATTGGATAACTTCCAGCACACAAATAGAAAGTTTAAACAAATCTGGAAAAAGATGGAAGGATGGAATAGGAATCAACCTAGAGAAGAAAAGGATACTTTTGTGGATGCTCTAGAAGACAATGATTTTCTTGAAGAAAACACTCAGTCAGGAATGAAGGAGCCGTCAAACGGCAGGTATTAAGACCCTCTTTACATGTTGTTCCAACCACGAAGCTTGCTCTTATTATTGGAATAATGTGGATACATTAGCCAGTTGTGTGCAATAGTCACAAGGGAGCAATGCATGATGACTCTCATGGTTGATTTGATTATTACGGTTATGTATTTAAAATGATGCATGCATTGTGAAGAAAAGGAAACGGGGAACATAGGTAAATTTGCTGGAGGAGATGAAGGTGTGAAATTTTCTATATTTCACTTTCCATACGCGGGTTAAATGAAACAAAGTCGCGTATACACGCGAGTTACAGCAGACACAGTCGCGTATTCTTTGATGATAAGAAAATTTATCTGATAGCTGAAGATCTGAAGCAGAGGTCCAGGGGGAGCATCAGTCTGACTACTGATGATTGCACTGTTAGCATCATTCTGGTTATGCTTATGATAATGAAATGATACATGGGTTCTTGTGTTGAAGATTATGGATGAAGCCTGGTTGCTTTATGATGAAGAGCATTCATTGGTGAGATGAAAGTCTTATATTTCAGAGACAAGGACAGATCATGCAGAGATCTTTGCTGATTACTGGCTGTTGAAGGTGTTTCAGATTGCATAAGTTAAGAAGGAGCACTGGTTTAAGGGGAGCAGCAGGTTGAATACTAATGATTGCATTGTTGGCAATATGACTGCTTATTCTTTGGGTGTTTGTGATACTCATGCTCAAATGTTGATGTCTTGGTACATGGTTTATTATGATGAGTTTTTGAGCCCTGGTTGCTGATAAGTATCCTTTGTACTCACACATGGATGATTGCTTGACACCTATGTGAAGATGTTGTTCTGATATGACAATCTCTTGGAAAGGTGTATTGATCTTTATGAGATCTGAGAGCTTAGGTTATACCATCCTGATGCTACAACCATTGGATGACGCTTGAAGACACCACTACACTGTTCTATCTATCTGTAGTCCAGGGAAGCATTCAAATATCTCAGAAAGAAGCTGAACACTGTCTTTGCCTCACAGAGAATTAGATCTGGTTGAAATTTAGAAGATGGCATTGGATACGCGGGTTTCATGAAACACAGTCGCGTATATACGCGAGTTCCTGCACAGAAAACCGCGTATGTTTGGTTGCTGGCAATTTTTGGTTGGTTCAGCTCTCTTCAGCACAGCTGCAGTGCTGTTTGGTATCTCTGATACTGTTTGGTATCTCTGGTGGTGTTCCAGTTCTCTTAATTCTGTTTTTAATGTATTGATGAAAATGCCTTAATGATTTATTGGTGAAAGTGTTCAGGATGCACAAACTAAGGGGGAGCCTTAGTCATTTGGAAAGATTTCTTGGCTGCACAGATTAAGGGGGAGCATTAGTTTTGCTGAGTATAATGCATTGCTGGCATTATGGTGGTTCTGATATATGATCTCTCTTGAGGTCTTTTTGGTATTGATTATGAAAAGTCATATTTGTATTTTGATGAAAAGGTCTGGTTGAGACCAATGATGTAAAATTGTAATATTCAGTCATGTAAGGACTTGTCAATTTGTAAACCCACTTGGTTGGGTAGCTGAGTCAAATTTGTAAACCCACTTGGTTTGGTAGTTGAGTCTCATATGTAAATCCACTTGGATGGATTATTGATGTAAGTATTAGTCTTTGGTGATAGGAAGTTCATAGAGTCATGTACTTCATTGAAAAATATGTTTGAAGATTCAGCATGAACTCAGGGGGAGCTTGGTCACTTCAGTTTACATCAGATCTGCAGAACGCTTCTTCTACATGAGGAGAAAAGGGGGTGAGTATTATTGTTTGATCACTTGGTGCCCTTGATGTCAAAGGGGGAAAGTGTGTTTGGTTTTGAGTCCGCCCTTTGCGCTTGTTCAAGGAGAGTGACATGGTGTTTGAATCATGAGATAATGGTGTCAAAGAATTGGGAAGAGTGACATGGTGTTTGAATGGTGTCAAAAATGGAGAGAGGTGTTTGAATGGTGTCAAAAATGGAGAGAGTGACATGGTGTCATTGTATTCTTAATGTACCTATCTGTTGTGGTAACCAAACACCATTGTGGTTGCCATCAAGTCCAAAGGGGGAGATTGTTGGCAATATGATGCAGAGTGTTGTCCTTGATGGCAACACACTGAATGAAGATAAAGACATGCGACTGTTGACATGTGTTGTCCTTGATGGCAATCCACCTGATGAAGTTATTCTTGACTTGATGGACTTGGTAAATGATGTAAATCTGATGTGATATGATGCTTGTTGATATTATGATGTTGAGTGTTGTCCCTGAAAGGCAACCCACTTGATAAAGATGATGACAACTTACTTGATGAAGTTGTGCTTGATAGAATATGTTCTTGATGAAGGAAATATGATGTATCTACAGTGAGTACAGAAGGAAATGAAGAAAGGATTTCAGCATGTGCTAGATTCTATGTCTCTAGGTATACGCGGATTAGCCTAGGGGAAGTCGCGTATGCACGCGGAAAAGAACGTGCCAAGTCGCGTATGGGCTAAAGCGCTCAAAAAGTGCAAAACCAAGGGTAACCACCATGGTATTGACCCATTGTATTGGGTAATGATCCGCCTAATTGACCCCGTCCAGGTAGTTTTGGGCTCATGGTATTGTCTTGGCCCATGGTATTGAAAAAGGGGCTCATGGTATTGAAAAAGGATAAACCTATATAAGGAGAACAAATTCATTGTGCATAACATGAGTGTGGGTGCAAGATGTCTGAGCTTGAATTGAATACTTCTCTCTGAAGTATATCTGAATGGAAAGGGTTACACTTGAATGATAAATCTAAATGTATGATGCACCAATGATGAAGAAGGGGATCTAGATCTGAATTGCTCTTGTATTTGCTAGATCTGATTATGGAAGGCTTAGATCATTGATGAGGCGAGCATCTAGGCGAACATCTGTCTGAAGCAAAAGGGTAGACCTGAACTGAATATCTGATCTGATGAAGTATGCTGCTCTGTAATGATTGAAGATCTATACGCTACTTCGCCGCGGAGGAAGCGCGTATATACGCGGCTTCAGCGAAGAGAAAGCGTGTATACGCAATAAAATATACACTGAGGTATACGCTGGTTTGTGTGGACGGAAGCGCGTATATACGCAACATCAGTGAAGTGAAAGCGCGTATGCAAACTAGGGTTTGCTGAAGCAAAGGGTATGAAATATCGATACGATATACGTGTTTTCTGCTATCTAATCTTTGTTGATATGTATTTGTTGGTGATGTATGTCTGTGCTTAAAAGTATGGAAAGGGTCCAGTTTGGAAATATGATGAAATGAGGCCTGCAAGTGTTGTCCTCTTGAAGTTGTTGGATCCAGCGTGAAAATTGATGAAACGTGGTCCAAGGTGGTGCTGAGGGTTGTAGCCTTCAGTCAGGGGGTTGTAGCTCCCTTCCAGGTGAGGCTGGTAAACGAGATCGGGGGGTCGTAGCTCCCTTCCAGGAGAGGCTGGTAAACGAGTCAGGGGGTTGGAGCTCCCTTCCAGGAGAGGCTGGTAAACGAGCGCAGGTGGGTGCCTGCGTGCTGGTCAAGTCTGCGCCAGCACATATGTTGTAAGATTTTTCTCTATAATAAAATATTGAAGGCTGAGCAACTGCAGCGGTGGTTTTCTCCCGATTTGGGTTTCCACCTAAAAATCCTGGTGTTCATGTGTGATGCTTTGTGTGATGGTTTATTCTGTTCTTACTGCACCTGTTTATTGTTTATTGAGCATCTGATGAATGAATGATGGAATAATATAAGTAAAGATTTAATGACAGATCTAGATCTCTGTGTATACGCTAGTTTCATAAAGGGGATCCACGTATATACGCTAGTTTACTGAAGGAAATTAGCGTATGGGTTTTAAGGAATGAAAAAGTAAAAAGTTTTGATTATGCAGTAAATACTGATTCACCCCCCCCCCTCTTAGTATTTTTCCCAACAATTGGTATCAGAGCAGGTCCTTGTGCAGAAGCTTGATCGCTTAAAGGAGATCCGTCGCAATGGGAAGTCAAGAAGGAGTGATGTCTATAAAGCCACCTCTATTCAATGGAAGCAATCTGATATTCTGGAAGGTACAAACAAAAGCATATCTGCAAAGTCTTGGTGCAGATGTATGGGCAATCGTGGAAGAAGGTTATCAATACCCGGCAAGTATTCCTACTGATGCAGCTGAAAGAAAGAAGTATGAAATCAATGCCAAAGCATTGAATGTCTTATTGGGAAGCATGTCTGAATCAGAATTTGCTAAAGTGATGCAGCTACATTCGGCAAAAGACATATGGGACAAAATCATTCTAAGCTATGAAGGAGACACAAAGGTAAAAAGTGCAAAACTCCCAACTCTTAGAATTGAATATGAAAATTTGAAGATGCATAGTGATGAGAGTGTTGCCAGTTTCTTTCTTCGTCTGGATGATATTGTAAATCGGATGAGAAATTTGGGTGAAACCATGACTGATACTACTCTGGTAGAAAAAGTCTTAAGATCTTTGACTTCAAAATTTGACTCTAAAGTTTCAGCTATTGAAGAAAGGCAAGATCTGCAAACTCTTACTATTGTTCAATTACATGGTACTCTGACTGCTTTTGAAATGAGACAAGGAGGTCCTTCTCAAATAAGAGAAGCTTCTTTTAAAGCATCTACAAGAGGAAAAGAAAAGGAAGTTGTCAAAGAATCCAGCTATATATCCGATGAAGAAGAAGAAAATTTCGTGAGAAAGCTCCAACTAGGTACTGGAAGATTCAAAGGTAAGCTTCCCTTCAAATGTTTTGAGTGTGGAAAAGTTGGTCACTATGCTGCTAAATGTCCTTATAGAAAAAAACATGGTAAAGGGAAACAATTTGAAAAGAGAAAGAGTTATTATGCAAAAGAAGATGATGATGAAGTGTCCAGTGAAGATGAAGAAGATTCTGACCATGATCTGAAAGTGCTCATGGCAAAGAAGCAAAAGAAAAAGGTTATTCAAGGAAAGGAGATACCTCAGAAATCATGTATAGAAAAAATTGAAGAAGATGAAACAGATTCTAACGAAGCTCTACAGGTGCTCATAGCAAAGAAGAAAAAGAAGAAGGCTACTCGAAGCAAGGAGATATCTCAGAAAATAGAAGAAGATGAATCAGATAGTGATTGGAGTCATCCTTTGCATGATCTTGGTGGTACAAACAATAATGAAGTTTGTGAAAGTAGTGTTTTGGAAATAGAGAAATCTCTCAAGATCAAAGATGAAGAACAACAAAGAGCAATTGATAAGAAAGATTCTATCAATAAAGAGATGATCTCTCAAATGAAAGAACAAATAGAAATGTTGAATGGTCAGGTGGACAAGTATCAAAATCGTATTAAAGAACTAGAAGTAGAAATCAACGATCTAAATGCAGATCTCAAAAAATAAAGCAAGAAGAATGAAGGACTTGAAGTTGCAATCATCTTTCTACAAACAGATCTTGAAGCATCAAATAAGAAGAATGAAGAACCTCTGTCATTTGAAAAGGAAGGCCTTGAAGCAGAAATCATCTCTCTCAAAGAAGATCTGGAAAAATCAAATAAGAAGAATGAAGAGCTGGAACAAACATGTGAAGAAAACGAAAATTGGCTGAAAGAAGAGATCCTAAATCTGAAGGATCAAGTAGAAGATGGAAGAAGGAAAGAAGAAAGCATGACAAAGCAATGTCAAGCCTTGGAGGTTGAAGTAAACATTCTCAAAGGTAAATTAGAAGAAAAGGTAAAACTTTTGAGGTTTCATGATAGTACTAATATTTTGGACAATATTCTGAGTAATCAAAGGTCTCCTGCTATCAAACTTGGTCTTGGTTTCCATGAAACTGTTAAAGGAGAATCTAGCTCACAAGGAAGTACAAAAAATTCAGAGGGCGTCAATGCAAAACCTGATGTGTTGAAAGAAACAAAAGATCAACCAACAATCATGAATTCTCGAAGGAATTCATTCAAGAACGTTGAATGTTTTAAATGTCATAATTATGGGCATGTTGCAGCAAATTGCAGAAGCAGAACAATTCAGCCACAAATAAACAGGTACTCTGGTAGCTTCAAGGGATATTGTTTCTCATGTAACAAGTATGGACATAAAGCAGCTGATTGTAAAAGAAGGAAGATCAGAAATACTCATTATAATTCTTATTACTCTGGACACATAAGATGTTATTCTTGTAACAAGTATGGACATGTAGAAAAGGAATGCAGGCTGAATAGATATGAGAAATTGGATAACTTCCAGCACACAAATAGAAAGTTTAAACAAATCTGGGAAAAGATGGAAGGATGGAATAGGAATCAATCTAGAGAAGAAAAGGATACTTTTGTGGATGCTCTAGAAGACAATGATTTTCTTGAAGAAAACACTCAATTCAAGAAGGAGGACCGATCCGAAACGTATGGAATTCAGACCCTACTGCAGTCATCCGCTTCTGGAAGCTTACTTCTCTGATTGACTGCAGGAATGATGTGGGATACATTATCGGTTAATGTGTGTCGTCTGAGAGGCAAATAAGTAGCTCATGGTTGATTTGATTATTACGGTTGTAATATTATTACGAGGATTGCATCGGTGTGAAGAAAAGGAAACAGGGAACAGAAGGTAAATTTGCGGGGAGAGATGAAGGTGTGAAATTTTCTATGTTTTCACTTTCCATGCAACGAGGTTCTATGAACAAAGAGTCGCGTGCTCTACCTTGAGGGAGTTCATCGAACAGATTATGAAAAGTCATGTTGTATTTTTTGATGAAAGGTGCAGTTGAGACCCATGATGTAAAATTGTAATATTCAGTCATGTAAGGACTTGATACATTTGTAAACCCACTTGGTTGGGTAGCTGAGTCAAATTTTGTAAACCCACTTGGTTGGGTAGCCGAGTCAAATTTGTAAACCCACTTGGTTGGGTAGTTGAGTCTCATATGTAAATCCACTTGGATGGATAATTGATGTAAGTATGAGTCTTTGGTGATAGGAAGTTCATAGAGTCATGTACTTCTTTGACAAATATGTTTGAAGATTGAGCATGAACTCGGGGGAGCTTGGTCACTTCGGTTTACATCAGATCTACGAGCTTCTTCTACGCGGGGAGAAAGAGGGGGTGAGTATGTTGGTTTTGATCCGCCCGTTGCCCTTGATGTCAAAGGGGGAGAGTGTGTTGGTTTTTGATCCGCCCTTTGCCCTTGATGTCAAAGGGGGAGAGTGACATGGTGTTTGAATGCAGATAATGGTGTCAAAGAATTGGAAGAGTGACATGGTGCCATTGTATTCTTGTTTGAATGAAAGAGACGAAATGGTGTCACATAGGAAGTGACATGGTGTCATTATCTTGCTTAATGTATCTATCTGTTGTGATGATCAGACACCATCGTGGTTTGCAACACCATCGTGGTTGCCATCAAGTCCAAAGGGGGAGATTGTTGGAAATATGATGCAGAGTGTTGTCCTTGATGGCAACCCACTGAATGAAGATGAAGACATGCGACTGTTGACATGTGTTGTCCTTGATGGCAATCCACCTAACGAAGTTATGCTTGACTTGATGGACTTAGTAAATGATGTAAATCTGATGTGATATAATGTTTGTTGACAATATGATGCTGAGTGTTGTCCTTGAAAGGCAACCCATCTGATAAAGATGATGACAACTTACTTGATGAAGTTGTGCTTAATAGAATATGTTCTTGATGAAGGAAATCTGATGTATCTACAGTGAGTACAGAAGGCAATGAAGAAAGGATTTCAGCATGTGCAAGATTCTATGATGAAAAAGAGTATGTCTCTAGGTATACGCGGATTGGCCTAGGGGAAGTCGCGTATGCACGCGGAAAAGAACGTGCCAAGTCGCGTATGGGCTAAAGCGCTCAAAAAGTGAAAAACCAAGGGTAACCACCATGGTATTGACCCATTGTATTGGGTAATGATCCGCCTAGTTGACCCCGTCCAAGTAGTTTTGGGCTCATGGTATTGTTTTGGCCCATGGTATTGAAAAAGGGGCTCATGGTATTGAAAAAGGATAAACCTATATAAGGAGAACAAATTCATTGTGCATAACATGAGTGTGGGTGCAAGATGTCTGAGCTTGAATGAATACTTCTCTCCGAAGTATATCTGAATGGAAAGGGTTACTCTTGAATGATAAATCTGAATGTATGATGCACCAATGATGAAGAAGGGGATCTAGATCTGAATTTCTCTTGTATTTGCTAGATCTGATTATGGAAGGCTTAGATCTGTGATGAGGCGAGCATCTAGGCGAACATCTGTCTGAAGCAAAAGGGTAGATCTGAACTGAATATCTGATCTGATGAAGTATGTTGCTCTGTAATGATTGAAGATCTATACGCTACTCCGCCGCGGAGGAAGCGCGTATATACGCAGCTTCAGCGAAGAGAAAGCGCGTATGCGCAATAAAATATACACTGAGGTATACGCTGGTTTGTGTGGACGGAAGCGCGTATATACGCGACATCAGTGAAGGGAAAGCGCGTATGCAAACTAGGGTTTGCTGAAGCAAGGGGTATGAAATATCTGATCTGATATACTGTGTTTCTGCTATCTGATCTGTGTTGATATGTATTTGTTGGTGATGTATGTCTGTGCTTAAAAGTATGGAAAGGGTCCAGTCTGAAAATATGATGAAACATGGCCTGCAAGTGTTGTTCTATTGAAGTTGTTGGATCCAGTGTGAAAATTGATGAAACGTGGTCCAAGGTGGTGCTGAGGGTTGTAGCCTTCAGTCAGGGGGTTGTAGCTCCCTTCCAGGTGAGGCTGGTAAACGAGATCGGGGGGTCGTAGCTCCCTTCCAGGAGAGGCTGGTAAACGAGTCAGGGGGTTGGAGCTCCCTTCCGGGAGAGGCTGGTAAACGAGCGCAGGTGGGTGCCTGCGTGCTGGTCAAGTCTGCGCCAGCACATATGTTGTAAGATGTTTTCTCTATAATAAAATATTGAAGGGTGAGCAACTGCAGCGGTGGTTTTCTCCCGACTTGGGTTTCCACCTAAAAATCCTGGTGTTCATGTGTGATGCTTTGTGTGATGGTTTATTCTGTTCTTACTGCACATGTTTACTGCTTATTGAATATCTAATGAATAAATGAAGGAATGATTTAAGTGAAGAATTAATGACATAATTAGATATCTGATGTCTGTAGGAAGTTTCATGGGTTTATCCCATTATATCACATTCTAGTTCTTGAAGAAAATGGCATTATGGGTTTTAAGGAATTAAAAGTGAAAAGTTTGAGTATGCGATAAATCTTTGATTCACCCCCCCCCCTCTCGGTATTTTCCCAACAATCACCATAATTTGTTGACCCATTGTATTGGGTAATGATCCGCCTAATTGACCCCGTCTAGGAATACCATCGGAAGTAATGTAGTTTTGGGCTCATGGTATTGGTTTGGCTCATGGTATTGAAAAATGGGCTCATGGTATTGAAAGAGGATAAACCTATATAAAGAGATGAAATTCATTATGCAAATGATGAGTGTGGGTGCAAGATTTCTGAGCTTGAATGAATACTTCTCTCTGAAGTAGATCTGAATGGAAAGGGTTACACTTGAAGATAAATCTGAATGTATGATGCACCAATGATGAAGAAGGGATCTAGATCTGAAATGTACTTGTATCTACTAGATTTGCTTATGGAGGGCTGGAGTCGTGATGAGGCCAAACATCTGGGGCATGCATGCAGGAAATTGAAGGGTAATCTTGTTGAATATCACGATCTGGAAGAAGTATCTTGCTCTATAATGATTGAAGATCTATACGCTACTTGACGGTGGACGCGTATATACGCGGCCCATCATGAAGAAAGCGTATGAAATAACGTACATGTCTGGAAGGTATCTGTTTGGTTTGTGTGGACGGAAGAAGCGCGTATATACGCGTTTCATCGGTGAAGTAAAGCGGCATTATGCAAACTTAAATTTCTTTGAAATTAAATGGTAAAAATGTCGATCTAATCTGCTTGTGTTCTTTGCTATCATCATTCTCTTATTACGAGTTTCTGTATCAGTTTGGTTGTATGGTTGAGCTTAAAAGTATTGAAAGGGTCCAGTCTGAAAATATGATGAAACGTGGCCTGCAAGTTGTGTTCTATTGAAGTGGTTGGATCCAGTGTGAAAATTGATGAAACATGGTCCAAGGTGGTGCTGAGGGTTGTAGCCTTTAGTCAGGGGGTCGTAGCTCCCTTTCAGGAGAGGCTGGTAAACGAGATCAGGGGGTCGTAGCTCCCTTCCAGGAGAGGCTGGTAAACGAGTCAGGGGGTTGGAGCTCCCTTCCAGGAGAGGCTGGTAAACGAGCGCAGGTGGGTGCCTGCGTGCTGGTCAAGTCTGCGCCAGCACATATGTTGTAAGGTGTTTTCTCTATAATAAAATATTGAAGGCTGAGCAACTGCAGCGGTGGTTTTCTCCCGATTTGGGTTTCCACCTAAAAATCCTGGTGTTCATGTGTGATGCTTTGTGTGATGGTTTATTCTATTCTTACTGCACATGTTTACTGGTTATTGAACATCTGATGAATGAATGATGGAATAATATAAGTGAAGATTTAATGACAGATCTAGATCTTTGTGTATACGCTAGTTTCATAAAGGGGATCCGCGTATATACGCTAGTTTACTAAAGGAAAGTAGCGTATGGGTTTTAAGGAATGAAAAAGTAAAAAGATTTGATTATGCAGTAAATATTGATTCACCCCCCCCTCTCAGTATTTTTCCCAACAGCTTTTGATTACATGGAAATAGAAGAAGAGACCATTAAGATGAGAATATTTTCCCAAAGGTTAGGAGGAGAAGCCAAAAAATGGTTTAAAATCTTAAATCCTAATAGCGTAAATGACCTCCCTTCTTTATATCAAACATTCATAAAAAAATGGGAATAAAAAAGAACCCTCCCCAAATCCTTTCAGAATATAGCAACCTCAAAAGCAACATTGGGGAAACTGTCCAAGATTATTGCACTAGATTTAATAGTGTTTACAATGCACTTCCCCCAAACATGAAACCTCCACTAGGCTTGGCCTTAGCTAAATTTCCTGAAGGATTTGATCCAGATATGGCCTACCGACTAAGAGAAAGAGACCCCTTAACCTTAGAATATATGCAGAGGGGAGCTATAAGTGTAAAGGCAAATATGATTGAGAAAAGAGCTAGGTTGAAATCAGAAAAAAGAGTCACATATAAAGATGAAACAATGGCATCAACCTCATCATATGATGCCAAAATTGACAACTTAGTGAGGGTAATGGAAAGAATGCTTGAGAAAATAAACTTAAATGATAGAGTGCCTCTTAGAGAAAACCAAATCAATCCCCAAAATAGAAATAGAAATCCAAATTTCAGAAGAGACCCTATTCAGGATAGACAAAGAGATAATGACCAACAAATTAGACCTCCCTTTCAACAAAACTATGTAGATCAAGAAGAAGAAAGGGATACTGAGAGGTTGGAAGAAAATCATGTGAATCTGATAGGATCTAATAGTGAGGGTGATGCTTTCCTCACTGAATAAGAACAAGGTTTCTTCTCCTCAGAAAAAATTGAAAACAATCATGAGGATTCTGAAGATTACCAATTGGGGTTTGAAAATGCAATAATGGAGGTGCACAGACAATATGATTTTAGAAGCAAAAGGAACCCAGAAACTTCCAATGATAAAAATAGAAACACTGTTGCTAGGAAAATTTCAAAAAACCTTCCTAAAAAGATAGTAAATAGTAATGACACTTTGACTAAGAAAAATGACTCAAACAAGGAAAAAATTGATCATCAAAATGTTGACCCAAGCTACCCTAGTACTTCTGCTAGTGGCCATGAGAAATCTGTCCTGAATAACAATTCTTATAAAACTCAGAAAATCAAAATTGTTGAAAAGAATGTGATTGAAAAAACAGATGTAAATATGTCAAAAAAATTATTCCCTTACAGCCTTGAAGGTGAAATTTCCAAGATCAAAATTAGCATACCTTTAGCTAAACTAGTAACCCAGGATGTATATAAAAATCAATTTTTGAAAGCCTTGAATATAGGCAATGATACTAATACTTTGAACTTGACAGATGATAAACCAGAATTGTTGTTTGGTCCTGAAGTAGAAGGAAAATACCAAGAAGGGACCATTCCCCCATTTGATGTCAGCTTAAATATACATGATAAGATCTTACACAATGCCATGCTAGACGCTGGTACCTCTCACAACCTTATGCCAAAATTAGTGATGGAGAGATTAGGCCTAGAGATTACCAAACCTTACAAAGATATATATTCTTTTGATTCAAGTAGAGTCAAATTCTTAGGTCTGATCAAGGATTTATGTGTCAATCTGGCACAAATTCCTGCTAAGGGTCTAGTTATGGACATAATGGTTGCTGAAATTTCCCCAAAGCATGCCATGTTTTTATCTAGATCATGGGAAGCCAAACTTCAGGGAAGCCATCAAATGGACATGTCTTATGCTACCATTCTAGTTTTTAACCAAACTAGAAGATTATACAGAGAATCTCATATGAAATATATGGTAAGAAACATAGATAAGCCAAACAACACTCCTGTTTATTCTATTCATTCAGATCTAGACTCCTTTATGTTATACAATGAAGATGAAATTAGCTAAAAAGAAAAGGAAAATGAAATAGGATTGAGTCCCCTAGAACAGTCAAAATGACAATGAGTATGAAATAGAAACACTGTGGGAAATCAACTTTGATGGCTTTTGCAGCAAAACAGGTTCTGGAGCTGGTGTATGGATACATAATACAAACAAAGGAAATTCCTATAAACTTGATTTCCCATGCACCAATAACATTGCAGAATATGAAGCTCTCCTCCTTGGCCTACATTTTCTCAAATATATAGGAGCCAAGAAAATATTAGTACAGGGAGATTCAGAGCTGATTATTAGGCAGATAAAAGGTGAGTATTCCTCCAAAATCCCAAGATTCAGAGAATATAGGAATGCTGCCCTAGATCTCCTGAAAACCTTTGAAAAATATGAGCTTACCTTTATCCATAGAGCTCAAAATAACATTGAAAATTAACTTCCCTTTGCTACCAGCAATTGCCAAATACCCCAGGTAAATGAAAATTTCAATGTCAAAGTAAAAAGTAGGCCTACAGTGCCTGACAAGAAAAACTATTGGAAAGTGTTTGAGGGTGATAAACACATTGATGAATTTCTACAATCAAGGAATGATTTTGTTGAACCAACACCTAGCTCAAGCCATGAAAAACACTATCTTGATGAAAAACAAGCCCATGAAACAGAGTTGTCCTCTACTGCTGATATAAACCAATTTGAATATCTTCATACAGTAGAATTACCAAACAAAACAGACCAAAAGGACCTTGAAGTTTTACAATGTAAAAATGATTCAATACCAAGGGGCCTTACACCATTAGAGGAGCTTTTTGATTTCAATGATGTAGCTAAAAAATGAAAGATGGAGCCTACAAAAATTAACGTAGAAAAACATAACATAGGCAACATAAATGAGCCCAAAATGATCAAGTTATCTAGCACTTTGCCTACTCATATCAAATAGGAGTATATTGAACTTTTCAAAGAATTTAGAGATGTGTTTGCCTGGGGGTACAAAGATCTGAAATCATACAATACCAGCATTATTCAACACAAAATTCCTCTTAAGGAAAATCAGAAACCTTTCAAACAAAAACTAAGAAGGATAAACCTTGTTTTACTACCTTTATTTAAGAAAGAGATCAAAAAGATGTATGATGTTGGGATCATAGTTTTCCTTAGATACTCACAGTGGGTTTCCAACCTTGTGTTTGTTAGGAAGAAGACTAGGGAAATTAGGCTTTGCATTGACTTTAGAAATCTGAATAGAGCCTCCCTGAAAGATAATTATCCCTTGCGTAAAATGGACCACATACTTCAAAAGGTGGTTGGATCTAAAATAATATCACTGTTGAATGGTATTTCAGGCTACAACCAAGTGCTAGTACTCCCAAGTGATCAACACAAAACTGCTTTCACCACACCTTGGAGTACATTCATGTACGTTAAAATGCCATTTGGTTTGGTGAATGCAGGGGCCACATTCAAAAGGGCCATGGAAATAGATTTTTAATAAGACATAGGCTATTTTATAATCATTTACCTTGATGACATCACTTTTTTTTAATCCAAAACCGATAAAGAACATTTGATTCATTTGAGAAACGTTTCTGAGAAATGTAGAAAATATGGCTTATCTTTGAATCCCAAAAAGACACTCTTTGGTCTCCAAGAAGGAAAACTTCTTGGCCACATAATTTCTAAAGAAGGAATCAAAGTAGAACCTAAAAGGATTGAAAGCATATTGAAAATTGGCCATCTTAGGAACCTCAAGGAATTGCAATCCTTCATTGGGAAGATAAATTTTTTGAGAAGGTTCATCCCCAACCTTGCTGAACTTTTGAGAAATATCACAAACATGCTCAAAAAGGAAACAAGGGTTAAATGGACCTTAGAAGCCAAACATTGATTTGAACTTGTGAAACAAGCTCTCACTCAAACACCAATTCCTATCAGTCCTAATTTTTCTAAAGATTTCTACATTTTCTCATTTGCCTTTGAACACACCATTGTTGTAGTGTTGTTGCAAAAAAATAATACAGGGCAAGAACAACCAATATCCTTTTTCAGTAGAGCCTTAAGAGATGCTCCACTCAGATATAATATCATGCAGAAACAGGCCTTAGCCTTGATAAAAGCACTAAAAGACTTCTGAATCTACATTTTACATTCTCATATCATTGCTTTTGTCCCACATACAGTTGTCAAGTACATTCTAAATCAAGACCCTGATGGTAAAAGGGAAAAATGGATTGCAATTATCTTAGAATGTGATTTAGAAATTAGGCCTATCAAGCTGATTAAAGGATAGGGATTAGCAAAAATCATGGCAGAATCAAATATCCAAGCATTAGATATAAATATGGTTGATGTTTTGGAAGAAACAGAAGAATTCACAACTCCAGTCATTGAAGAAATGTTTTTGAATTCATCTTGGTATGCTGATATCATTTATGTGCTTCTCTATCTTAATAATCCTCCTTCTTTATCAAATACTAAAGCTAGAATCTTGAAATAGAAAGCTTTACATTACTGCATTTTATATGGAGTGTTATTTTGGAAGAATGTTGTTGGCATATTGCTTAAATGTTTTCTTGAGAAAGATGCAGGAAAAATCATGCATGAGATGAATGAGGGAGAATGTGGAGGCCATCTTTACTGGAAGACCACAACAAACAATATTCTTAGAGTTGTATATTATTGGCCCACCCTCTTCCCAGATACCCAAAAACTAGTCATGACTTGCCATAAGTGTCAAATTTTTTATGGCAAGAGGAAACTCCTACCTTTACCTTTGCATCCCATCAATATTGAGGCTCCCTTTTAGCAATGGGGTTTAGACTTTATTGGAGAAATTCACCCAACCTCATCTACCCAACATAAGTGGATCCTTATTGCCACTAATTATTTTACCAAATGGATAGAAGCTATCCCTTCTAGGAATGCTACTGTCTCTGTCATTATCAAGTTCCTTGAAACCAACATACTATCTCGTTTTGCTTGTCCTAGAAATATCATTACAGACAATGTTGTTGCATTCAAATCCAAAATAATGGTTGATTTCTAATATAAATATCATATTACATTAGGGAATTCCATAGCTTACTACCCCCAAGGAAATGGCCTAGTTGAATCCTCCAATAAAATCATGATCAACATTATCAAAATGTTGCTAGATCAAAACCATAAATCATGGCATAGTAAGCTGGTTCATGCATTATGGGCTGATAGGTTAACCACCAAGAAATCAATAAATATGTCCCCCTATCAGCTGGTATATGGCATAGATGCAGTCTTCCCTACATATTTGGGAGTTCCAGTCATGAAACTTCTCCAAGAGGTACAAACAGAAGAAAATGTCATGCAGAGAAGGCTAAATCAAACTATTCATTTACAGAAAACAAGAGAAGAGGTGTACCAAAGGACACAAGCAGTTCAAGAAAACATCAAGAAGATCTTTGACAGAAGGATCAAATCCAATAACTTCCAAGTTGGAGATATAGTCTTGAAATGGGATTCTAGGAGGGAAGACAAAGGTAAACATAGTAAATTTGAGAATTTGTGGAAATGGCCTTATATCATTCATTCAATTAGGGGTCATAATGCTTTCTTTCTACAAGGGTTGAATGGAGAAGAATTATTTGGAGGTCCTGTCATTGGTAGGATGCTCAAACATTATTTCTGTCAAGAGTCCTAGCCTCAAATTTTAAATTCATTATAAATAACATAGCATGAGAAAAATCACAGAAAATACAAAAACAATAAAAGAAAAAGAAAAGAGGGAAAATTCAAAAGAGGTACAACCCCATACCCAAAAAACAGTACTGCTGAAAGTGTGCAAGTCTAAATGCCACTGCTGATTCAAAATGATATCTTGTTCATTCATCTAGCCTAATCATGGCTGAACATGCTTTAAATTTATGTTGATAAGTTAGTAGAAACAATGATTGTCAAGATTATTTCAAACTTGACTTATCAGGAGGGATAGATTAGAGAAATATAAAGATACTGGTTCCACATGCTCAAAATAGAACGAAAGAGATAGATGAGGATGCCTCACAAAGGACAAATCACAGCCTTGTCTTGCCAAATTTACTTTTATGGAAATAATGATTGTGTGTAGCTTGTTCCAAATGCCACAACCATGGTTAATCAGACTGTCTAATCCTGATTTGAACCATGCTTTAAATTTTATGTTATTAGTTAGAAAATCAAGACTGCCAAACAGTTTAATCTTGGAAATCAAATAGTTCAGGTAGAAAATAAAAAGAGTTCACCAGTTTAATCTGAACTCTTGGAATAAATAAGCGTAGGAGTAGATAGTTTATTTCTATTTCCAAAAATAAAATTTCAAGATTTTTCCAGTTCAAATGCACTCAAAGAAGAATAAATGTTAGGACAAGCAGGATTGGGTAGGTAGAAATGTTATTAAGAAAGATCATATGTTACAGATTGTTAAAGATTGTCACTTCAAAGAAATATCAACAAGTGAAAAAGAAGGGAAATCTGCCCAATGGAAAGGACACTGGTCTGCTGAAACTTAGAGATTTAATAAACTGAAGGTTCTGGACACCTTAAAAAGAAAGCTCCCCTCCCCAAGTGGAGCCACTGTTAGTCGTCGGTGATTTTTGCTGATATCCAAAGATGACTAAGTTGCAATCCTAGATTTATAGAAACAACATTTGAGAAATATTGCGAGTTGTAGAAATCTCATTGCCTTCATTATCCTAAACCTAATTGACTCACTAAAAACTTCATCTTTTGCTTTCTTAAGGTTTACCCTGTTGCTCTAAGGAGAACTTCTTTTCTAGGCCTTTTTGTCTCATTTTATCACCTCACCTACACTCTCATTCACTCCCTATTTTCCTCTGAAAAACCAATTTTTCCTTCCCCCAAAAACCCCTCATAAACCCCCTTATTCATCATTTTTGTCTAAAAAACCTTAAACAATGTAAAAATCCCTTTTTACATTGTTTAAATTTAACTTTTTAGCCTATTAGACCCTTAAAAACCTTATAAAAACCGTATTTTTATAAATAAACCTGCCCTCTTTATGAAATAGGCCTTTTAAGCCCCTCTCAACTTAAAAACCTCATCCCCCTCGCATTCACGCGACCTTAACCTTAACCTTCCACTATCTCCTAAGCCCTTTTCCATTTTGACCCCCGGTCCCCTTCACCCCCACAAAACCATTCCCTCTGCCCCTTCCTAGCCTTTTTCCCCCTATTCAAATGAACTCTGCCCACCTTTCCTCCACCCTACCTTAAATTTTCACCGGGGCCATCTCCACCGTCTATCCAGAGCTTTGGGCCCTAATCTGATGGCTGTCGCTGGCTTTCCCTTCATCCTGCATCAATACAAACCTTCACAATACAAAAACCCTGCCCATGTCATCAAGCCAGGCCTCGCCTTCCACTAAACTCCACTGGCCATTCACCTTGCGCAAGCTATCTACGGGCTCCACTCCCCAAACCTACACCCTACTCCAAGACTCATTTTGCACTGTTGATCTCGCTCCTCGAGATCTGACGGCCCAAACTGCATATCACACAAAAACTTGCGATGAGGTTTAATGTCCTTAATCCATGTGAAATGGGTGGTTTCACCCTGCCACGCGACAATCGCATAATGGTATCACGCAGTCCCCACTCAAAACCACAAACCGCCCTAAACGCGTGTGATAAACCACCGTGGTTTTCCAAAACCACTTTCTCCCTTCCCGCGCAAAAATTCAAAACTCTTCGCCTTTTTTCGAATTCCACCAGGTTCCGCATACAGAACCTTACCCTCTACTCCATTTCTCTTCTGCAAACGCCTCTGAACACCCGAAAACCCTAAGAAAACATAGTCAACCCAATCCCGTAGGCTTTAAGAAATTAACTGGCTTGTGTTTGTGCAGGTTTTAATGGCGGGGATGCTTAAAAGTGCATTCCAATGGCCCAAAAGAGACAAATGAAGCCCCGAATGATGATCTGAGGGGTTTCAAATCAATTTAAAAGGGAAAGAGGCGAAGGTTAAACACTTACACCACCAGAATCATGATCCTTGGTGGACATTCAACCTTTTAGCCACAAAGAAGGCTGCCTCCCTGCACACAAAGGAAAATTACAGTCAAAAGAAGCAGTGAAGAAGGAAAGAAATATTAAAGGGTTAATCTCGTATCAAAAATAAAATCAAGGAGATTAATCCATAGCACATAGATTAAGGCATAAAGTGAAGACAGTCAATGATTAAAGAGTAAATACAGTAAGATAGATTTTAAAGAATAAATCCAAGTTCAAAGGACTAATACAGATTTTTATGATTAAACAAAGATAGATTAACCGAAAGACAGCTTTGAATGAATAAATCAAGAATCATTTACTCCTCAAAAGACCAAACTGCCGCCTACAACATGATTTATTTCCATAAAGGCATTGGCAGTTATTACACAGTCAGAGATTTTTTTTTTATCTGTCAAGGCAGTTATTGTAAAGTTAAGAATAGGCCTTAAAGTCAAACATTTCACCTATTTTTCCTTAGGAGTTAAGACAGAGTTATTGAAACAGAGAAGTAGTTGCAGATATTCCTACCTTAAGCCTTGCATGGTTTTCAAGGTTAGGAATGCACTTACTCTATAATAAATGATACTCAAACCCTATCTTGAGCTTCACCTCCTCATTTGCATCATAAATACTACATCTAAACTCATTGTATTGTTGGCATTTGATGACTCTTTGAAGTAATACATAGTCTCTTGGAAGTTGAAAGGAAATTGATGTCTTGGAACTTGTGGATGCCTTGATTTGTTTGTCGATGGAGGAGGCTAGATCACTGGATCCCTAAGCTTGGCTATTGGTGAAGTGCTTCTATCTGTTATTGTTATTTCCTGTTTTCATTATGTTTCCATCTTTCTTTATTACAGTATAGAAAAAAAATTAGGCTAAGAAATGTCTTTTGAAATCACCTTAGTTATGTTTTCTCTTCACTGTCTTAATGTTTTCTTCTGCAAGGTCTGATTAGAGGATTCTTAATTGCCCTCCAGTTCCATCGAGCTTGTTATTTCATAACTAATTTGATAGAGTATAACCAGGGAATTTTTGGTAAGTCCATGTTCATTGGTACAACTTGAGATGTTGTTTTAAGGAATGATTTCAATATAGTGCAACCAGGGAAATTATTGGTGAATCCATGCTTCTTGAGTACAACTTGAGATATTGTTTTTAAGATCTTCTTAAGGTATGCTTAGTAGAGTCTAAACCAGGGAAGTCTATGGTGTGCCCTGTCCTCTGGTCTGCCTTTAAATTTTGCTTTAAAATATCCTTAGAGAGTTAGTCAAAAGCAGATTAGATTATTTCTATTTGATCTTAGGCTCCTCTCACTGTTATCTTATATGTTTTATTTATCTGAAAGTAGTCTTTTGATTGTTGGATTGTTGTCTGAAAGGTTTTCTTATTAAAATTTTGTCCAAAGAAGTCTATGGTTTTCCCTATCCTTTGGCTTGCTTCAAATAGTTACCTTGAAAGATTTCTCTTGTTTAAAGTACATGATAAAGGATTCTTAATTTCCCTTTACCCTACTTTTCATTCTTATCCTTAATGTTCATCTCATTATCCTAAAAACTTTGAAGATCCACTTGCCAAGTTATATTTTCCCTATGATACTCCCCGATCCATTAATGAACTTATCATGAATTTCATTTGACTCCATTTCCCAATGACTTAGAGATTTCCTCATTCCACTTATGCTCTCTAATCATCATACCAAACCAAAAACAAACAAAAAACCTCATACTTCATAACTAGCCTAAAATCAACCCTTAAAAGAAAACAAGCACATATCCTTTGCAAACAACCTGAGAGATCCCTCTCTGAGTCTAGGAAGGCTAGGTCCTAGAACTCTAAAGATTGGTTCTGATGTTGCCTTATCCTTTGGTCTACCAATCTGCCAAATCACAGGACCCCAACAGGATAAAAACAAATGAACTGATTTAGCCAAGACAAAATGATGAGATTAAACACTAATAAAAGAGAAGTGATGGCAGTCAGTAAGGAAAAATGCCTTCAGGGGTATTTGTTTCCAAATATGAAAAGTTGCGAGGAGGAGAGAGGAACCCAAAGATGCA
Source organism: Pinus albicaulis (assembly GCA_034641835.2). Taxonomy (NCBI): domain Eukaryota; kingdom Viridiplantae; phylum Streptophyta; class Pinopsida; order Pinales; family Pinaceae; genus Pinus; species Pinus albicaulis. Next base: position 1,552,907,815 of record CM076581.1, read on the forward strand.
ATGAATATAGAATCAACCAGAGCGTTAACACTAGGAGTTCATGGGGCTATACGTTTGATCAAATATACTATGAATAGAAAATCAAATAAGTAACCAAAACATAAGAGGTGTGATCATATTTGGAAATAAGGTAGGCTTAAAAGTTACAGAACAATTCCATGGTGGTGGTATGCTTTGTCCAACATCGATAGGTATAATAATCATTCATGAAACTAATTTTGGGTTAAAAAAAAGTGGAGTGCCCAACAAGATTGCAAGGAAAGTATGGTAGCTTTGCAATAAAATCCCTTGAGCAAATTAATAACGATTTTCTTTAGAACTATCGTAAAAATTAGAAAAGGGAGGACCTTTCTCACTGGGTTTTTGGAGATGAACCAGAGTGTGTAGGTCCTCCCCTAGCAAGCTCTTGTGAATGAGAAGAATATGAACTAACAAAGGAACCCAATAATTTATTGCACAAGTCGTTTCTTGGTAATTCTTATGGAACATGATCCTCTAATGGCCAACATCATTAAAACTATGGAGTTCCAGAAGGAAGATTGAATTTTTCCATGCTTCATATTTGCATAGAATGATGCTTCACACGGGAGAGGGTATCACATACAGACTGGATAATCAGGTTGTAGTCAAGGAAGATGTGGCTAATGTGGAGTCAATAGAGGTGTTTAATTTCCATCTTGAGTGTTTGCAAGTGGCATCACCTTATACCAATCCAGGCGATTAACATCCATTATGGGGGCGTGATGTCATCTGCCATTGTCTCTTGGTGAGTTGGGATAGCGACACCCTAACCCTATTGAAGTTTTCAACAAGAAACAGTGAAATTGGCATCCGAAAACAACAAGCAACACCTACACTAAGTGTGGGACCAGGAGGTCCAAGCAGCACCTACACTGGTGTGGGATAAATTTGGTGCATATATATTTTAGTTATTCCTTAATTAAGATGGAAAATAAAATGTAATCTAATCTTGAAATAACCTTTAATAGTTAACTGACTGTGATAAACTCAGTTAACTCATGAATTTCGAGTTAGAGGTAGTTGTTGAGTCATGGAGAGTAATTCTAGTCGTAACAGAGTTCGAAGTGCAGTGGTGAATTAGTTAGTGTAGGTTGTAATCAGTTTATCTCAGTTAAGTGAGTTAAACTCAGTTGTGCTAGTTTTAACTGTTTGATACACTAGTGAGAGATCAAGTGAATTAAATATTAATTAATTCACAATCAGTGATCTCACATGCAACTGAGGATTTACTATTATTAGTTGCATGAATGTCAGTTCCATTGGAGACCCAGTTGAGATCTAGGTGAAAGGGAAGTGTGACTATCAGTTGTGATATTAGATGACTACCCATATGCAGTTAAAACACCATAGGATGCCTATAATACTCAGCGTAGTTGAGGAAGGCTGAAATTCCTAAAGAATAGGGTTTGCATTCATCATGAATTGCATGAGCAAGGCAGGCTAAAGACAGGCTGAGAATTAGCTAAGTATTGGCCCAATTTTGTCTGGATCAGTGCGAGACAATTAGCTGAATACAGGAGGACTCTTGTGAGAAGAGTTGTATGTAATTGTTTCATGATTCCTTGTGGAATATACAATATATGATAGAGGGGTTTTGAGCAACAAGCTTTCCCTAAGAAATTATCTGTGTTGTGGCTTGATTGATTATTCTTTGCTTCATGTGATTGGCGACTGTGTTTTTAATTCTGCAATTGATTTGTAGAAGCGATTCAATATTTAACTTTAGTACACTTTTAGATTAGATTAAATCCATGCTATACATGCATGTTGTATACTTTCTACATGGTATCAGAGCACGGGAAATAACAATTGTGAAGGAGGAGCCGTGTTTGTTACTGGATAGAATTCGAATTTGCAGAAAGACTTTGTTATAGGTCAATTTGGGCATCATCCCCCATGACCTGGTCAAACTGGATATCATCCCCGGGACCAATGAGATAGGGTCTATCATCCCCTTATATTTCAGTTGCTATATGCCCTAAGGGAAGAAGAATTCAGTCGTGGCTTCTATTGTGAGATTTCCAAGGTTTGAAGCATATGTTATATTACTTATTGACTCACCAACATAGCCTCTAAAGAGAATAACTGTGTTGCAATGCAAAATCGTCCATTCAAGGGTGCACTACAATGCACTTCCCAGCATTCAAGACTGTGTTGGACACCTGGGAGTGGAATTCCCATTGTTCTGAGAATCTCCACATGGCCAGTGCCTTCTAGAAGAGTGCATATGTGTCAAAATTCGAATCCAAGTGTCCATATAACACCTCTGAACTTGGGAACATGTCTTTCCTATTATTAAAAATTCATTCATTGAGAATATACCATCAGTTTCCCTATAAATTGAGCACATATGCTAGTGCTAGGGAAGGAATAAATTTCGTAAAGTTATGTTGTTGGATTCTCATTTGAGAGAGTGGAAGTATTGATATGCTACTGGTATGATGTTGGATGTGATGAGGCTAGGATGAAGCTATATTTGGTTGGCAACAAATCGATCATTGGTTGTAACCTCCCCCTTCTACTCTTTAATAGATATTTTTGTTCATTTTCCCATATACATGTCTCTATTTCTTGTGCAATGGATTCTTGAATGATATATGTATTCCATATCTAATCGATTTGATTGAGTAATATAAGTAGATATTTGTATATTGCATGTTGTTTGTTATTCTTTGTTTGTGTTTACAGGAATCGATCTGGAAATTTGAGTTGGATTGAGAGCGACGACAACAACAACAGAAGGATATGGAGAAGAGATTGAATCACAAGTAGGCTCTTTCACAATTTTGTATATATGCTTGTTAGAGAAAGTGATAGCAATTCTTTCCTCTGTTGTTATAAGTGACTAGCACCACACTTAGGGAATTTAGTTTATCCGTAGATCACAATTCCGTATAACAAATTAGGGACTCCGCTGGGGAGTATCCTATCATTCCTAGTGTTTTTTCCTCTGCTTATCCTCATCAATAGCATCTAATTTCAGTTATTAGACATTTGAATGAAAGAATTTCATTGGAAGTGTGTTCTCCTGCTTGGCTTTTCAATCCCTGTTGTGCCCAATGCATTGTTGGTCAAGAAAAAATGCACTGCAGTGCACTGTCTCCCACTCAGGGGTGCTCTACAATGCACTATCTTCCCTTAGAGACTGTCTTGGCCCCTAAACCAACCAAATTCCATATAAATTTTTCATTTCTATCATTCTCAGCCACTTGTTTTTTGTATTCTCAATTTTCTGATACCTCTTAGAGACCGGTAAACTTTCCTAATTCTTCCTCCTTTGAAAAGTAAATTTGTTCAATGTCTCTTTAGTGTTTTTCTTTATCATTGGAAAATAAAATTCAAAGTATTTTATTTTTTCATTGGATCAATTTGTTTTCGTAAAGGAAATTGTTGTTTCATTCCTCGTTTCCTGTAGGAAAAATTGTAGTTCCTTTCTTCATTTTTCCTAAAAGAGAAATTATTGTTTTATTCCTCATTTCTCAAAGAATAAAACACTTGTTTTATTGATTTTTTTCATATAGTTTACTTTCTTGCATTCAAATTAAGGGAACTGGAAAGAAAAACATGCATGTGCATGTAGTGAAGTGTGTGTGTTGCATAGGAAGAAGTTAGGAAAGTTGCATCTTAGTTTGTGCTCTTTGTTGTTTTCTCTTCTCTTTCCCTTAGTAGCTAGGATTTTCATTGAAAAGGATAAATTGAAAAGTTTTCTTATCATTTATTTTTCATTTTTATGAATTTCCATCACATCATGCAGTGAACCTCAAGGACAAACTTTTAAACAAGATCAACATAAAATTTACATCAATTTACCTATGAAATCATTGGAACATTAACGATAACATTTAGAAGGTCTAGGCTAGAGATGTGTTCCGACATCGTTGAACATAACAGTTTTCACTAACTTGTCTACGATACATTTCGAGTGCGATACCTCACTCCACCTACTTAAGTATATCGGAGCTCGTCCATGTACCTTCGAGTATATAGGGCAGTGTTCTAGTACAAAAAGTATAAGGGGGTTCTCTCACTGTGCATTTTCACATTAGACATCGCTAATACAGACCTGGGCCTCCACGTACCTTAGGGTATATTTGGGAGGAAAAATTGGTGTTTCTATTCATCCATAGGTAACCAAGTCGGCCGCCTTGTAACTTGTGATACACCAAACACAATATTCGGGGAGCTTTCCTGTCCATACTTCTTGGTTCGCCTGGAGTATTCTGCAGTTCACAATTACTTGGTAAACCATTTGCCTAGAATTATCCTTTTATTTTGTTTATTTGTTTTTGGTCATAAAATAAATTAGTCATTGTGGAAGAAGAACATCCCTTTCCCTGTCATTCGCGTAGAATAGCACTGAAACCACCTTTACCATCGGAATCCATTTCTAGTCAGTGAAGGCGACATCGTTCTACTAAAGCTAGTACAATCAGTACCTCTAGTGTGACATCATACTCACATATACCAAAGTCGTCTCGAGTTGTTCTACAAATCCTGGTTCATCTATTGTTGTCGAGACAGACTCTTCATAGCTACCTGTAGTTATGATCCATCCAATTAGTGAGACCATACCTCCCGAAGTTGACGTTTTTTAACTGGAAGTCGATCCAGATCCTGTCGTTCTTTACCAGAACATCTAAATCCCGAAGTCGAACAACCAGAATTTTTTCCTGTATCGGTCACCCCACAATATATTGTAGCCATTGAGTCTCCCATATCATGCATTCAACCACCTGAAATATACTTTGGGCCTGATGGTGAAATCCTTCCACCTAGTTTGATTTCGGTTGAATAAATTCCATAAGAAGAAACACCTTCGACTCCAACTCGTTTTGGATTAGAGCTTTATCTTTATGAGACTTTTCCTCAATCACTTCACACTGCATTCTTTGATCCTGTGTCAATTCGAGTTTGCGTAGATCCTAGAGGGTATACATTGGGTCATTTGACCATGGCTAAGACAACATCCCAAACTGAACCATCTATTTCAGTTGCGACAACATCTATTGTTGCGTCATCTTCGATGTTTTTTCCATTGAATTCACCCATGGCATCAGCTGGAATCCTATTTGGCTCCTCCTTTATGAGTACTGAATGGCTTGATCCTTTATTCACATATTTAGTGTAATATCAAGTTGGTCCAATCAGTTATTCTCCTTGGTGGCCGATGATACCACAAAAATTACCCTCTGACATTCCTAAATTCAATGGAAACCCTTGAGAAGACCCGTCAATGCACACTATAAGTTATCATTTGTGGTGCTCATCAAACTCCTTAAATGATGACTCCGTTAGACTACATCTTTTCCAATGCACGCTCACTGGTTCGGCTACACGATGAGGATGGTTCTTTTACTGTGTCAACCTCATTAAAAAATGAAACAGGTTATTGCTGGAAATACTGAGAAGGGGGTGAATCAGTATTTCTTTTCAATTGTTAATTTTACCAGTTAGATCACTTATATTTATAACACAAAATGAACAATGATGGAATAGATAATTTTATTAATTTCCTTTTTACAATAAGTAAATTACAATAATCATATAGGGCTCCAACCTTAAATGAAGACTCCAATCTTCCAGGCTCCAACTTGTATTGTGCCAAGCACCAACTTGGTCTTTCCAAGGCTCCAACCTTGTCAATTTGATGCACCAACCTATAAGGCTCCAACCCTATTTCTGGTACAGGCTCCAACCTGGTTTCTTAAGGACTCCAATCCTCTAGGGCTCCAACCCTATCTTCCAAGGCACCGACCTTGTCTCTATGAGGCTTCAACCCTAAACTTAGCTTCATCAAAATATGTTTGGTTATTCTTCACAACTCCCAAAGTCTTCTTCAATGAGCCTTGTCACACTTAATCTCCACGTCACATCATCAATGAAAACCTTTTCTTTTTAGAAGGTGTCACCACTGCTCTTCATCGTACCCAAACAATTTCTCCAAGTTATCTCATGATGACGTCAATAATGCATCATGGTCTCCAATAATGTCTCCAGTAGGCTACTAGATGACTCTCCAAGTTATGCTCAAGATCAGCTCCAACTTCTCTACAAGACTCTAAGGTGAGCTTCTATTATGCTTCCAATTGTCTTCAATAATCTCACGTCAAGGTCTTACTCCAAATAGGCTGGCAAGGCTCCAAGGATTTTTCCTCAATGATGCTTGCTTGGAGGCATCTATAGATTTTCTTCATAATTTAACTGACTAAGATGCTTTCAAGACACCCTTTAATAGTACTTCAAGATGTTTTCCAGTATTGACTCCAATAGTGCTTTTCAAGGTTTCCCTCAAATAGTACTTCAATAATCCTTCAATGAGTGCTCCTTAATTCCTACAATAGAGTACTATGCCACAGGTTCTTTGCTAAAGGTTTGATGCACAAGTGTTGAGCCCTTATAGGTCAGCAAACCGAGCTTCAAGTTCTTTGTCCAATCCTTCAAGTCTGCTCATTATTACTGGTATGAAATAATATAGAATACTTTCACTATTAGAGGAGTGGAACCACCACAAATGTATACCTGAGCCTTCCAGAGATGTATTATCACCGGGACTTTCGACACTATTACGAACTGGAAGGATGATTGTCTAATCTTGAAAAACTGTAACTTCAGTCTTCTACTAGAGGTTAAGGCTGAGGTGATAATGTCGAGCACTTACATGCTTTAAACAACAAATCTAACCTTTTAGATGTGACTATAATATACTCCAATCTTCCACAACACATGTCCAAGATTCTGCTGCTGTGACTAGGCTTTCACCTTCAAGTTGTTACTAAATCTGAGGTCTGGTTCACAGCAATGTAAACTGTCCAAAGGAGCTGTTACAGGTCTTGTCTGAGCTAAAGGTATCCACCACAGGGCTGTCAATATAGTGTTGCAATAGGTCTGAGATTATAGAAGTTAAATTTCAGATTTTAACCCAAACAAATAGCTCTTAAGTCCTCCTCTCCTCGTTGTTCTGTTTTTTTAGATGTTCTTCACCAAATTTTTTGTGCTAAAATGAGGTTTCTAAACTCATATTAATACTGGTTTGACGTTAGAATGAATAGACATGTCTTTCTGGAGGTAGGCCGACATGAAGCACAAGTATAGGTCGGCTCACTACTAATGTTAATTTTTCTTGACTTAAACATTTCCATATCTCATCAACCGTTGGGAGTTTCAAGGCAAGTAAAGGCTCGTTGGAAAGAGGAAAAAGTCCTCTTTCAGATGGTCTAGGACTCATTGTGATAGGCTGCCTCCAAGATGACAAAATGTATTTTTATTTATAGCTGTCCTTGAATTTTTATGTGCAGAAAGTGAGTGGGACAACAAGAGGTCATATAGGCCTTCTTCATCGTTATGACTCCAACTATGTCTTTATATTATATTTCCATGTCATCATGAGGTCCTCCATGTCATCTTATGTCACCAAGTGATTCATCATAGTGTCATCATGTATTCATGTCATAGTGCAATGATATGACATAGGCAACTTCATCATTAGGAAAGTTCCAAGATAGTAAGATAGTCTTCCAACCATCAAATGAGATCTTCCATGTCATCATAGATTAAGGTCTAGATCATCAAGTGCATGCAACATTAGATCAAGTACTTCTTAGGGCTTCCTTCATTAGTGGTTTGATTTCTTCGTGACTTGACATCTAGATCATCAACATCTTCATTGATGGTATCAACCAAGAGTCATGGCATCATCATCTGGAACCAGGCATCTCAAGAATATTGACATCTCAGTCAATGCCATATAAACATGTATGAAAACCTTGATTATCAATCTCCCCCTTTTTCATTGATGGAAATATTCTTGCCCTTATAATTTCTCTCCCCCTTTGACATCAATGGTAAATGAGGTGGCCAAATACTCCCCCTATCAAGCTGCTTCTTTTCTTCATGAATTGTAGTCCTTCATAGTATGTTACTCCCCTTGACATGGTGCTCTTTCTTCAGGAAATATGGTCCATCATAGATGTGTTTGTATTTCTTCATGTGATGTACCATCTCCCCTTGTGAGAGATGATTTATCAAGATTTTCCATGTGTAACTCATCAAGGATTTCATAGGGCCCACTCACAGACCACTTTCTACAAGAATACTCAAGAATCACAAACTCCCCCTAATTTTATGCATGGTCTCTTTTTGGCAAGGTTTCACCATCAAATACTTCGAATATCAAGGTTGACTTCATCTAGTCAACAACATGTGTTGTTGGAGTGTTCAAGAGACTTCCAGATTCAACTTGTTTCCTTCTCCATACTTGTGTAAATTTCTTCTTTGGCATGGTTCTAGCTTGTGCAGGGGCCAAGTTCAAGTTATAATCACGTGCCATATGTCCAATGTTATGGCAATTGAAGCACTCTATCATGTTCATGAATAAGAAATCAGAACTTCTTCTTGCAAAATTGCTTCGAGGAGATTGACGGGGACCATTATATTTGTCTTTGTGATATGCCCTACAATATTTTTCCACGTGCCCAAATTTTGTACAAGAATAGAAATATCCAAGAAATATACTTTGGTACCTGGGAGATGAAGAGTTCCTTGAAGTACTTGCGAAGTCTTTTTGCCTTGGGATTCTTTGATGATATTCATTTCCTTTTATATTATTGACACCATATGCAAGTCTCCTTGGAGTAGAATTTCTTTTGTTGTTGTCTTGATTCTTCTCCTTGCCTTTGCTGGAACTGGGAGCATAAACATTTCTTTCTAGGTTCCTCAAATCTTTATTGTTTGAAGCATTATCATTCTTGCTTGAGGATTCACCTGCGTAGCCAAGACCTAATTTATCAAGGGGAGACCTTTGCTGACTTAGGATGTCATCTAGGGTTTGAGAGCTTTTCAAGTTTTTATTCAACAAGTCAACTTCCTTTTCAAGAAAGACAATTTCTCCTTTCAACTTTTCATAATCTTCATCTTTCATAAGTAGTTTCTTCTTCATTTCTTCCATCATCCTTGTTGCTTCATGAGCTTCGATTTTAAGGGAGATGATATTTGATTTCATTATGAAGACTTCTTCATTCTCCTTTGCTATATTTCTCTCCATTTCTTATTTTATTCTTGTAGCTTCACAAGTTTCGGCCTTGAGAAGATTGATGTCTAATTTTAGTTTCAATATTTCTTCATCCTTTTCATCTAGTTGGCATATCATGGTGTTTCTCTCCTTTTCTGCTTCATTAATATATATATATATATATATAAATCCATATCTATTAAACACTAAGACAGATCAAATCTCTTGAGGTGTAAACCAGTGTAGCTCAACTCTTATATGACCCACAAGTACCTGTGGGTCTTGATGACTTTTATAGCAAGATTTGTCACTCACATTGAACCTGCAGTTTCTACCCATACCCTCCAAAACCCACATAAAACTTGGCTAGCCGCTATGAACCCATGAAGAACTTCATATGACCCGGATAGGACCTACATAAGACCCGTGGAGAATGTAGAGGGAAAGGGAAAATGGAGGGAAAATTTTTCCGAGTCTTATATGGGTAATTCTTGAGTCCTATACGGGTCGTCGAGTCAATAGCCAGATGAGTCTTATACAAATACTAGGAGTGCAACATTGGTATAAACATTTCTTCAAGTTTTTCATTTTGAACAAGTATTACACTTTCAGAGATTTGATCCCTCTCTATGCTTGATAAAATAAAAAGTTAACATAGATTTATGCTAATAAATATTTGCTATATATGGAGAAATTTTTTTGATAATAGAATTACCATTGAACTCTTGAAAAAAGCTCAATCCTTGGTATATCAACAATAGCCACATATTCAATCATAATCAAGAAACCATCCACCTAGCACTTGTACTCTAGAATCAATAATAGTACAAACATGAAAATTAATATTAATATTTTTAATTCAGATCAAGCTCTAACAATAAATAATAGGCTGAATCAAAAGATAGTAAGAAGTAAAACCCATAAGGGTAACCAGTATTGACATTGAAAAGTGTATCTAGATCATTCCATTCCCAAAAAAGACCTTGCAAGACTAATTCCAATCAAGAACATCATCCTCATGAATAACATCCATTTAGACATGAAAATTGTTGATTCATTACACTTTGTAGAGTAGGGATAGGGCATTGTACATTCATAGAAGAATTTTTGAAAAGTCATTTATCATCTAACTTAGTTGTTCACACACACCAAATAAACAACACATAGAGAAAGGAGACCAAAGTTGAATAGAAAAATATATCAGCTCTGCAGCCAATCAAACATTATGTGAAACCATAAAATAGAGATTTTTATCACATGCTCTGTGTCATAAATTTGGCCATAACATCTCAAGATGAAGACAATCAGAATAAAAGGGAAAAATCCTTTCCATAAAAGCAAATGGTATATTCTTTTTTCTTGAGTTGAAATGGGATCAATGGGATCAATAAAATACTTTAAGCATACTAGAAATGATATTTTAAAATCCAAATTAAATTATCATCCAGCATCTATAGGAAAAGTACATAGAGTAATGATTCTATCTACAAAGTCCACCACGAAGACCTATGAGGCAAAGTTCAACATTCTGTATCAGATGCCAACTTCCAAGACTAGTAGATATTGAAACTATTGAAAAGAAGCATGCCCAATAAATTCATGTGTTTTCATTTGATGCTCCAAGTTATACTTCATATTCCCCCAAAATTTTGGGATACAAAGTATTTATAAATAGACTACTGCTGTGAAGTTGTAACGATGGACTCCTACAATAAAAAACAACAGGAATGACAATACCAACAATGCAGCCAACTTTACATAACATATATGGAAATATCTAATCGCATAAACATTTAGTAACATGAGAGGAAAACACGACAAGAATACATTATATTTGGGATCAAAATTTTATTTATACTTCCAAAGAAGAAGACAAAAATTATCCATTTATAAGTAGGCTACAAACACGCTCGATGCTTTCCCCTTACTACTACAACTTTCTATCCTTAGTTGCACCTACTCTGAACCAAAATAACAAATATTCAAGTTTCAATCCCTTTAAATGGGGCACTGAACCAAAATACAAACCACATTTTTCATACATAATTATTATGCTCAACTCTTTTTTCTTACCATTACCTATAATTCTTACTATCCACATTTTTTTTTTCATTTTATGGTCCTGCTAGATTTCATGTTCACTTCTATGCTTGCACTTGTGAATTTATCATCATCACATTACGTTCACTAGACATACATCGCCTTTATCTTGGTACAAATGCTTATGATGACTTTCAATCTTTATTTATATCATTCTCTGCCTAAATAAAAGGCCATGACACTCCTCGAGAAAACATGCTTCAAATCCCTTCCATACACCTAATTGATCAACCATAACACAAATTCATACAACATTTTTCACAATTGTGTCGATTTACATAAATAAAAAAACACACTAGCCAACCAGAGAACCATAGGCTAATAAATATTAAGGTAGTATTTGAAAAAATTGTGTTAGATAAAATTTTATAGTAGAAACTGTGTCATGAGTGGATATTTTAAGCATCAAAGTCTAAAGTTGGCTTACCAAAAGGCAACCACTCTTGCTAATCTCAAATGAGATGGATTGGATCCAAAAAGGCCAAATGAAATATGTGTGCAATGAGATTGTAGAATATGGGAATAATCATAATTGAATACTTGGGAATATGGTTGTAGTTTGAGTGGGTACTGCACAGTACTTTTCTTCATCATCAAGGGCCACAAATTAGAGCTGAGGGACCCTTACAAAATTTCCCATTTCTTTTTCTTTCCAACTGCCATGAATTCTCAGGCTTGATTTTCCATATTGATTTGCCTCCATGCTCATGCTTGAGGATGACTGTGGTGATCCATCTAATTGAAGGTGAGACAATGATTCCACTTTGTTTCTGCTATAAGAAGTGCAGAATTCCTGCAGGGAATTCCCATCAATGGAAGGCAGGTGTTGGTGACAGTAGCGAGATGCATGTGATAGAAAGGAAATGTTAGGTAATGCAGTGTATATTTTGGGAGTTGCATGGCCATGGTGGGATTCATACTCTGGATGAACCCAAATATCATCAAAAACCACTAATTGAGAAACTTGTGTCACTATTCCCATGGCTTGAGGGCAGCCTGAACTTGGTAGTCTTCTTGTGTGCAGGAGATATTTCTGTTCTCCATGCCAAAAAAACAATAATTTTCCCTCTTGATGACCAATTAGGCCTTAAATATTGGCCCTAAATGAGATATCTACAATAGGCTATGAGCCTATTAGAACCAGTGAATCAAATATTCTAGGTTCGAAACCCGCAACACCCAAAAATAATTTTTTTAGCCCAATTCAACCTAGCTGTTTCTAGTCATCGTAGGTATGTTTCCCATCGTAGGACTCACACAATCATCATTTGGCCCCACCCCTTCCCCGTATTTCACATAGTTTTTCACATGTCCTGACTTGCACACTCTTCTATTTATTTTATCCATGTCTCTGATAGACACTGTATGATTCAATTTTTCGTATCTAACATGCCCCATCTCGGTATGTATAAACCACTCCATCTCTTCATGTGAATTTGAACATGGCTCTCTAATCCATAACTGGAACCTTATAACTTGGTGTATCTCATTGTGTCCCTCCTCGGATCAACTGGAACCTCATAACTTGGTGTCTCTCACTATGTCCCCTCCCTGAATCATTAGGAACAAGGTTCCTTAATGAAACTTTTATTATTTACTTAAATATTTATATGATTCTTTCCTTCAATTATAGATAGCCCAAGATGGAAAGCGGAGGGAAAAGATCAACCCCTTTCGATACAAAAAATGAGATTCAATTATGTTTCTCCCACCAGAAAAAATTGAGAAATTTTCTTAACATACGAACATATCCATTGAAACTAGGTCAAAGTGGTAGTGAAAGTCAAGGCTTTCGAATTGTCAAAAATAAAAGTCTTGGCATCACTCGTAATCGTAAGGACTTCTTTTTTCAATGGTTCTGGTTTATAATGGTACGTGTTGGATAAATGACCAATTTTTATTGGTTGGAGGAATAACCAAATGTTCAAATCTAATTAGTTGGAAGGGTGATAGGCAAAGATTCTTATTGGCTTGGGTGAACAGTGTTTTCCCACCCCAAGCCAGAAAAGAAAATGCATCCAACATAAATATCGATCACCTGTAACAATATACCACCCAGCGCTCTCTACTTCCAAGCAGAAGATGGTTATACCTACATCCATGTCTTTCATCACAGTTATTACTAGTTTTGGTTGCTAGCCGCATTTATGTTGCAAATCCCATTGTTGCCTCATACGATAATTCCCCACCTTTGAAGCCCTATCTTTATAAATCACCTCCTCCATCTCACATTCCATATCCAGTCTAGTATAATCTGGCCCTCGAACTTACACCCGTCCCCAGGACACCAATAGTGGAGAAACCACTACCTGTGCACATCAAACCTCCTCCTCACCCTGTGAAATTTTCTCTCCTATACAAGTATGATAGACACTACACAAACTAAAAACACAGCTACAAATGCTAAGTTAAACGCACCAAAAAATGATAAATCTGAGTGGATATCTCCACCTCTGGTTGATCCCTTCTATTTATAGAAAAAATGAAGTTGTTTACATCAATTAAAAAATTAAGTTTCTAGGCGGCAGTGCCCATTCGCATTTGAATCGGTGTTGGCCTTTCAAATTTGAGGAGTTGAGATGATCTGACTAGGTGGTCATGATTGTTTGGAGTTTGAAGATTCATGGCGATGTGCGGCTACAATGGAATAATTACTCTTACATTCACCCCCTTAATTATTTCATCAAAAAACAAAATGTTTTCTATTACTTCAAAATGTCGTTACATCATACATATTCCTATGGTTTCCCTGTGAGTTTCAAACAAGTCTTCTCCCAAGGGTTTTGTAAATATGTTTGCAAACTGGTCTTATGATCTGCAAAAATCCATACATATTTCATTATTTCTTAATAATTCTCGAATGAACTGATACCTCGTATCAATATGTTTACTCTTCTCACGGAAAACATGATTTCCTGATAGTGCAATAGAAGATTTGTTGTCATATAAAATCTGAGTTGGTTATTTCTGTTCATGCAATAACTATTTCAAAATTATTCTCATCCACACAGTTTGACATGTTGTTGCTTTCTCCGTAACATATTCTAGTTTTGTTGATGATAGAGTCACAATGGATTGTTTCACTAATTCCCATGAAATTTCACCTCAACCAAAATTGAATGCATGCCAAGATATGTGCTTCCTGTCATCAATATTTCGTGCAAAATCACTATCTGTATATCCAATTAGCTTAAAATATGAATCATATGTATCCAAGATACCATAATTTATTGTTCTAAGAACATATCCTAAAATCCTTTTTCCAACTAACCAATGGGTATTCTTTGGAGATTCCATGAATATGGAAATTAAACTTATAGCAAAAATTATATCAAGCCTTTATGTAGTCAAATAAATAAGACTCCCAACCAATTACTTATACAAGGTTGGATCAATATCTGAACCTTGATCATTCTTACTGATTTTTGTACGAATTGCAATTTGGGTTACAAATGGATTACAATTTTCCATCCTGAACCTTTTCAATATATTATTTGCATACTTATACTGAAAAATGAAAATAGCATCTTCAAATTGAGTTACTTCAATACCAAGAAAAATATTTCATAAGGCCTAAATCAGTCATATCAAATTATGTTCTCATGCTCGTTTACTTTTCTATACAAATTTGGATCACTTGGACTTCTAATGAATCCATTGTTATTAGATATTCATCAATTATACTATACCATACTTGGGGTGCTTGTTTTAATTCATATAATTTTTTCTTTAATTTGTAAACTTTATATTCTTGACCATCAATTTCATATCCACGAGGTTGCTTCACATAAACCTCTTCTTCCATAAAACAATTTAAAAATGTAGACTCAACATCCATTTGATATATTTTCCATTTATTTTGTGAACAATAGCTAATACCATTCTTACTCTATTAACTCTAGCTACAGGTGAAAAAGTTTCATTATAATCAATACCAGGTTCTTGACTGAACCCCTAAGCTACATGTCTTGCTCTATGCTTTTCAATTTCACCTTCAACATTCACTTTAGTTTTCTAAACCCGTTTAACACCTACAATATTTTTACCTTCACACAAATCTACAAGTTCCCAAGTAGTATTTCTTTCTATAGCATCAATTTTTTCATCCATGGATTTTAGCCAAACTTTTTCTTTTACTTCATCAAAATTTACTAGATCATATGCAAGTAATGAAAAATTTGAAACTTGATCTATTTCATCATCCTGCTTATACAATTCATTTACACTTCTAGTATTATGACTTTTAATTCTATTCTTTAATGTAGATATTGTAGGATTGAATTCATTGCTTACCTTTGATCCCGTTGTTTGTTTTCCACCATAACTTGATGGTTCCCCATGTTCTTGACCTATCAATGTTCTGAATTGTAATGGACTAACTCTTGATGATTAGCTTGTTGAAGTGCTTTCTACAAGTGTATATGGAATGGAATGTCCACCTTGTACTTCTTGCTCATCTTCATTATCATCTCCATGAGATAATACAACTCCCTCTGCAACAGATTTACCTATGCTTCCATCCCAAGCTTCTTCTTCCTTGAATTAAACATCTCTGCTAATAATATATTTCTTGTTTATAGGACTATAGAGTCGATATGCTTTGGATTCATCATTGTATCCAAAAAGGATACTTTTCCCACTTTTTTCATCTAACTTTTTTCTCAATTATTTAGTTACATGTGCATAAAAAATGCATCTAAAAAAATTTAAATGAGATATGTGACAACTCTTACCACTCCAGGCTTCTTCAGGAACTCAGTCCTTCATGCTCTTAGTCAAACTTCTGTTAAGAATATAAACAACACAAGTTACTACTTCTCCCCAATATTCATTTGGTAGCTTCTTTTCCTTCAACATACTTCGAACCATATTCATAACAGTTCAATTTTTCCTTTCAGCTACTCCATTTTGTTGTGGAGTATAACGTGTAGTAAAATGCGTATTGATTCCATGTCATTGAAAAAACTCAATAAAATATGTTAGTATATATTCACCATCTCTATCTGATCTCAAAATTTTAATATGCTTTCCACTTTACTTTTGAATCATATCTTCAAATATTTTAAAAACAAAAAACACTTCAATTTTTTGTGTTAGAAGATAAACCAATGTTTTTCTATTGTAATCATCAATAAATTTTAAAAAGTAAACATTACTAGCCAATGAAGGTATTTGAATCAATACACACAAATATGTGTGAACAATCTCCAATGGAGCTTTCGCCCTATATGAAACTCTAGATACAAATTCTTGTCTATGATGCTTTGCAAGTATACAACTTTCACACATGCTTGTTGGTTGTTGAATACTGGGTAACCCTTTCACTGTCTGTTTCTTCTGTAACAAACCTAGACCACCAAAATATAAATGACCATATCTTAAATTCCATAACCACGATTCATCAAAATTCTTAGTTTTATAAGCATTCAAGGAGGGAGACAATTCATTTATCATTATTAGTGGAAACCTCCTATTCTTTGTCATTTCAACTCTTGTTATTAGTTTCTTTCTTGGATATTTTTTAATGATAGTACACACATTATTCTTGTAGAACACTCTATACCTTTTCTCTATTAGTTGTCCAATGCTCAACAAATTGCATTTTAAACTAGGTACATAATACACATCATCAATTGTTCTTCTCTCACCATTTCTAGTATAAAAAAAAAAAATCATTCCTTTACCTTTAACACATACCTTATTATCATTACCCAACTTGACTTCAGACTGAATATTGGTTTCTAGATTGGAAAACAAATCCTTATTTCTTTTCATGTGATTTTTGCAGCCACTATCTAAAAACCAAATTATCCAAACATTCTTGAGTCATGTTACAATTCATAAACACAAGATTCTAATTATCTTCAAATTCTTTTTAAATGTGTTCATTTTGTTTACTAGCATTTTCGTGCTTCTTCAAACACTTTGTAGAAAAATGGCCATATCTTTTGAAATAATAACACTGAACTTTAGACATATCATACCTTTTTATTTTCTCAATGCCAGGTCCTATTGTTACTCCTCCTTAAATTAGAAGGACATTATTGATATTTCTCTTCATGATCATAATTATCTCGCAGAAGTCTTTAATCATCTACTTTGTCGCATGTTCCTCTATTACTCGATCTTACTCTGCCTCTTCCTCTATTAAATTGAAGCCAAGTTTTGAAGGCATTATAGAATGTTCTATCATCATATATTGACATCATGGATTCATGTGCAATCAACAAACCAGTCAACTCTTCAATTTTCATTTGACTTGTTTCCTTGAACTCTTATATGGATACAACAACCGCTTCAATTTGTTTTGGAAAAATTCGAAAATATTTTATCTATCACTCTCTTGTTGAGTGGTCTACATCATACTGTCTCAATTTATTAACAACACTCTTGAATTGAGTCATAAAATCATCCACGATTTCCCTATCTTTCATTTTCATATTCTCGAAATATCTCCTCAAATTTTGCAACTTGAATTCTTTACTTTCGATAAACCTTGATAACAGGATTCGAGAGTATCCAATTCCTTATTCTAAGATTATGCAGTTGAGAATTTTAAAAATATCACACCATCTAAGCCTTCTTGAATAAGGCAGGAGCTTTATTTTATTTCTTTCTGTTCTCTTTCAACAATTTTCGTTCATCATGTGTAAGAGCCATCTTTGTTGCCTCATTAGTAGGCTCTGGATAACCATCAATAAAAAATTCCCAAATATCACGAGACCGCAATATTTTTCTCAGACGAATAGACCAAGAATCATAGATTTTCTCAGATAAAATAGGAATTGAATGAGTAGCGGTAATTGTCACCATCTCTCATAGAAGACTCAATTCTTAAGATGGAATGTAAGAGTACATTAACAATATGGTTTTAGCTATTCACCCTCAGAGAAATAAAACAATCATGAAAATTTAGAATTATTCACTAGAAATGATAAGTGAATATGAAATACTATGGGAGAATTGCACAAAAAAAGGAATGGAAACCACTGCTAGGGCTAATGTTCCACCTCCTTCTCATAAATCAAAACTTATAAATGTGAAATGTGTGTCCTGAAAAATTTATAGATAACCTTGGGAATATGGGAGTTCCACTACTTGTTCCATTCTAACAACTATATAAAAATGCGAAATTCAACCTCTTGTAATTCACAAACTCAGAGGATTTATATTTTGTGTGGTTGTTTTTTTTTTTATCATAAAAAAAAACACTAGCATAATTTCAAAAAAGGTTGAATTTGAAAGAGTTGTATTCTAATGACCAGCATAGAATTTCCTCATACCTTCACTGCCAAAAAATTACTTTCAAAAGCTCGGTTATAACTCTTCAAATGTCAGACAAATATCGCAACAATCTACACACAGTTCAATGATGGCTAGGTGCTACTAGTAGTACTTGAAGATGTGCTCACCTCAATTGCATCAATGATAGGGCTCTAGGGGATATGGCATTGGTCTGATACACTATGTACGAAGTACTGAGGTTGGAACTACCTGCGGCTTGGAAGTACACGTAAGATGGTCTCTATGTAGTGAAGAAGGGTGAGATGTAGATTCTTCCGACTGCAAACAGTGTGAAAAAACTATCAAAGAAAATATTTTTCAAGATTGCTAAAATACTTGAGGATACATCTTCCTAAGTGGTTTCTTCTTACGTTACAAAATTTATAATTTTTATTATGATAACAGTTACAATAGTTTGTATATTTATATCTACAACAAAGGATACACCGATAATTTTGATAGCATCCCAATTGATACCAAGGCATAGCTCACAAATACTACCAATAAAGTTCCAGAGAGTCCCAAACACTTTGCTACAGATTTAGGTGACAATTTAGTTAATAATGACGTTAGCGATTGAAGAGACGAAAAAGGGCCAAATGAAACTTGTTTGGTTTCTTTAAGGAACTATCACAGAGCAATGGATTTATGATGCACTTCCATAATTTTATTTCTCTCCAATCAATATTTCATGTTGTAAATGATAACTCGTATCCAGGGCTCTGATACCAGATGAGAAACACTAGAGATATTGAAAATGCAACTACAACTGCTAAGTTAAACACACCAAAAAATGAGAAATAAAAGTGGGATATCTCTACCTCTAGCTGATCCCTTCTAATTATAGAAAAAATGAAGTCGGGTACATCAATTAAACAATTAGTTTTCTAGGTAGTGATGCCCCTTCGCATTCAAATCGTTGTTTTCCTTTCAAATTTGAGGAGTTGAGGAAATGTGCTTAGGCGGTGGTGATTGTTTAGAGTTTGAAGAGTCATGGTGGTGTGAGACGATGGTGGGATAATTATTCTTACAATGTGCAAATCTCCACCTCCTTCCAAGGTGGATATTTCTCTGTCAAAACCAATTATTACTCCATATGCTAAGCCTCCACCAGTTCAGAAGCCCCTTCCTCATCCTTCACCATAAAAATCATGGCCAACTCCACTTCCCCACGATGAACACCATAAAACTTCTCCAATGACCAAACCACTAAAAGTGGCTCCAACCCCACCAAAAAAACCATATGGATACTAATCTCCTCCTGCCCCAATCCATGTTTTAATTCGTACTCCACCCAAACCAGTACCCACTTTACCCCATCCCCATCCCAAAGCACGCGTCTACCCATCACCACCCACACACCACTACTCTTACAAGTTCCTTCTGTCGCCACCATATTAGGTTCTACAAAGCAAATACGGAGCACCATGGGCTACAATGAAGGTATGATATTATTATTTATTACTATTGTTTGCACTATATTTTATACTTATAGAATGTGTTACTTTCATGCCAATCTGAAGAAAGTTGAACTTGTATCTTTTTCTCAAAGTTAATGGTGAATTTGTATAGTTTTATTGTTGCTACTGTTGATTGTTGGTGGCATTATAACTATATATTTTTTTATGTGTGTAGACTAACTTCATTGAATTCTTTCAGATCATCTTGAGCTTATTATGTGTATGTTTTCTTAGAGGTTATTAGGGATATAGGGAGGCATCATGGATAAGATGGATATACTACTCATTTAACTGTAGACATTGATGAGATTAGAGAAGCGATCCATATCTGCTAGAAGTACTTTAACTTGTAATATGTTTTCTGAAAACAAGATAAGGTACTTCTACCACTTTTCCCCTTCTCTCCTTGACCTGACCTTCTAGCACAGGGCTCTCTTCATGCCTCACATATTGCTAGAAGCTCATTGTTAACCTTGGTGGCATCTTATATGCTAATGGATACAAGTAGCTCCCACTTTCAACAAAAATTTGATGGCCACCTTGGAGATCTGTATCCATGTAACTATGTGTCATCCTTACTACAAATAAATTATTATCAACAAAAAATGGATTTTCTACACTTATCTTTGCTTGGCCCATATACAACCACACAAAATTTATTACATAGAGTGCTCTTTCCCCAGCTCTAATACTATTGTTATAAAAAGAGAGATAAATAAAAATATAATAGAAACACATAAAGGGAAAAAAAGCATAGAAACCATAAATTATCCTACAAAACATTATGGGACAACTAACTCCACATAATGGATCTACCATTTTTTTCCAAACACATCTTACAATACATGCAAGTGACAAAAACTTATGGTATGGATAAATATAGTTGTTGAAGGTGAAAATATCAAAAATAAATTCATTATTATAACACTAATACCCTATGATTGTCATAGGTTATAAACTACCAATGGATGTATCGTAGTAAGTTGGTTCTCTCCTTGCATGTGAAAAGCTTGGCAAATGATGGATCACTTGAGGGATTGTTTAGAAAAGAAGGGGATGTCTGATGCTTTAGGGTGAGTGAGCAAAGGAAAATGTAATGTAAGAATGCATGATGTTAGGAATCTGTAATTTTAGCAGATTGGTAAGACTAAAACTGCAGAAGCAACATCGTTTCAACCAACTTTGGGATTCTAGGATCTAGCCCTCCTAAATCCGGAGAGGGATCTCTCCAATAAGTGCAAAGATGGATTTGTCTTTGAAGTTTGGGGTTATGATATTAGGCTAGTTATGAAGGCCAAGGGTTTGTTTGTTTTTTGGATGGTTGAGCATGATTACTGTTCAAGGTGGAAAGTTCTGAATGAAAAAATTTTCAAAGGTGAGAAGTTGCAAGCAATCAAAGTAAGCTTTGGTCAAAAAGATATATAATTGCAGGTTTTAGTCCATTGGGCTATGGAGTCGCAATAGGGTTTAATTGGAACAACAAGAGGCAAGCGTGGTCCATGGGGCAAGTCATCTATGTCTAAGGATCTCTTTGAAGATTGATTTATGGAATGAAATGATACAATAAGAAGGAGAAAATAGCAGATGTAGAAACAAGAGAAGCCCAGGATCTGGTAAGTACTTTTAAACTAGCCAGCCTTTGATACACTTTCAATATAAAACATCTTAAAACAAAGGGAAACTTGAAGGAAACTTTTGGAGTAGAAACTAGCGGGCCGGGCTCACCACAAATCCTCTCCTAGCTCTGCTTTACTTGGTTACTTTCAAGACAATCACAAAGATAACACAGAATGGCCTAAGATCTGGTAAGTGCTTTGAAACTAGCCAGCTTTTAACACATTCCAAGGGAAACAGTCAGACAGTCTGTGGGATCAATTCATCTTCACAAAACATATACTGAAAGTAACATCTAAGAATAAAATTCAACTAAGATAATAAGACGAGGGAACGCCAGCATTGCTATGCTTGAACTGAATTAAATTATTCCTAAATAACACAGATTGGAAGAAAACATTCAGATAAATATTTTCAGTCAAAGAAGGCTACTGATATACAGTAGGTCCTAACCCTATACGTGATGTTCTTTATAAGAGAATATGAAACACAGTGAAAACGAAAACAAAATAACAAGTTACAATTAGAGCAACTTCACCATCAACATAGACCAAGATCCCATAAATCAGCTTGTATTGATGCTCCAAACCAGATACAGCTTTAATTCCAGTGCTTTAGGTTAGCAACCATCTACACATCTCAGCCTAACCTATCTATCACCAACAAAGCTCCAAGAGCCAATGAATACTATGTACAATCAGAAGTTTAAGCTCAAATGTATATCAAAGTTCTACAACCAACCCCTCACTAATCTTCTGCTATAGTATATATAGAAGGATGAGGAGGTGAGATCTGATAAAAGATCTCAATTACAATTAATACAGAAGTGATGGCTTCTTGGCCTTTGAGGGGCTCAATGAAGAAACTTACATAACTATCCTCTGTATTAAATGTTTTACATAATGATAAAGCTCAGTGGGAGCTTTGTTGACCTTTGTGGCTCTGTATGGTGTCGAAGTAACTCCACAGATGTCTGTTCATTAAGTTTCCATGCAGAAGTGACTCTCTAGCTGTGTTGCAAGGCTAACATCTGGTCTTGTTTAATAAATTCGGCCTCTGATTGAATACTTTGAGGCACAGGTGGCGTAGAGGTGGCTACAGGGATCGAATTGCCTTAAAATGTGGCGGTGGAGGCTTTTCTGTTGGTTAAACCCTTTAGATTCCTTTAAACTATGTTTTAAATCGGGGGTTAGGCTTTTGATAATCGTCCTTAGCCATAATCCCTGCAAATCTGTCCATTAATCCTCTATTCTGGTTCACCCTGGTCTTCGGCACTGATACTCTTTGACTTTGCCCAATTCATGGCTTTCTTGCTGGTGCGCAGAGCTGCGCAGGGTTTATAAGGCATCCATGCCTAAGGAAACACTGATGAAACGTGCATTTCCACCCTGTGGATGATTTCCTTTGACGAATCGAAGACAGGAGGGTCGTCACCCTCTGCCTCTGAATCTTCTTTGAAAATTATGCGAAAATGATTTAAAACCCTACAAAATAAAAAAACTATTATAAAATCCTGCTTTTATATGTTAACTGCATCGGAAGGCGTGTGAAGACAACGGGGCCGTTGGATGGCATCATCCATTGGTCAGGATTGATCGGGAGAGATCGTAGAACGGGCGAAAGAAAGATTAAATCCGAGCCGTCGATCGTGCAGAGATCGACGGTCGAGATTGAACGAGGAGGCAGAGGAGGAGGATGAATCTGAGTCGTCGATCGTGCAGAGATCAACAGTCGGGAGCGGAGGTGGAAAGTCAAACGGAGAGAATATGGGCGATGAATTTTGGACCGTCGATCTACAGATCATATCGACGGTGGAGATTAACTGGATGGCGCGCCGTACCCTAAGTTATCGCGTGTGCATTAGAGTTAACTATCGTGCATCTTCGGCGAGTGATAGCCGTTGGATGGCCCGCCCCAGATCGGATGGTCCACGGCAATATCATTGGGCATCCGCATCCAAACAATAATGCGCGATGGACTGCGGTTATGCGTGATGGACGGAAATTTTGAAAAAGGTACAGGGGATGCATGTCAACCATTGTATGGAATCGCTAGCCATCAGGAAAAAACCACCCTTGCCCTAAAGGCGGTGTGATAGATACTGCCGATTTTGGGCAATCGGCTTATGGGCGGTGGGGACCACGGGGAGATGAACTCCGCACTGTCGATCTCCAGAACAGATCGACAGTGGAGATTGCTCGAATTTCGGACCGGCGAATAACTTTCTGCGATTTGCTATCTGCGATCACTCTTTTCAATCAACCCATTGATATTAATACATGACTTTGGTTTTTAGACCAAAACATTGGAAAAGTGGGTTTTTGAGTTTTACAAAGGAAAAAAGAGATCGGGCATGGATTATTCAGTGGTTTTTTGCGCAGAAGGCGGGCCCACAGGATATCTATAAAAGTAGCGATGCGATCGGGGTTTTTCAATATAAGGCTGATCACATCGCAAGTTTTAAACACAGAGCAAAACCTTGCGCACTTGAGTTTGTGCGATCCGATAAGCGCCTCCAGAGTTAGCGCTTGGTCCCAGGGTGTGGGCATATGATCGGAAGTAGTTAGAAACTTTAGCCCAAGGGGGCTTAAGCCCAATACATAAAAAACATGATTTTCATGGAATTTTTCAAGGTTTTCCATGGAGATGGGGGGTTTTGGTAAGGTTAAAGAGTGAGTCTTTAACTTTGTAAATGCGATTTCCATGAGTGGAAGAAAGGAGCTCATGAAAAAATAGAGGAGTTTTATGGAGAAATAGGGAAGCAAATGGAGGTTTGAGAAGGGGGAACATGAAGGTCTTGCAGCAGTCTTTCATTTGGAATCAGCAGAAAAATGGAAATAGTAATGAAGTTTTTGGACAGAGGCATGAGGCCTTTAAGGAGCCTTGAAGAGCCAACAATTTTTAGTGATAAACTTTGTTCCTTGGACGCTCACAAAAGTCTTAGCCACCTTTTGGTATAACAAATATTATAGGTGGCTAACACATGCAACATGATATAAGGAATGATGAGGGTGTGTTGGGAAGGACAGTGAGATGAATTCTTACTCATGACAACTTTGTGAAGTATAAAAATAGCAATATAGATTAGTATTGGATTGTTATTGCAAACTTATGTTTGAAAACATGACTAAACTTTGGAGTTAATAACACATGTTGATAAGATAATTGTTGCATGATAGAAGGTATAACATCAATATTTTCTTGGTGGTTTCTATAGGAATAGCTAAAGGATGATGACATGAATTGAGTATTTGAATGAACACCACTAAAATAAATGGATCTCAAGGGTAGTCCAAAGCACTTGCTATAACTTAATAGAAGCAAGCCCAATATATTACTTATGTTAACCACAAACATTACTATTCAGCCATATATATCAAGTTTTTACACTTATATTGTTATATTCTTATGTAGGTTATAACCTCTCATGGTACCATTTTCTTATAATTGTACCCTTTGTCTCTTGTATATATATTAAAGAGACATAGTATTAGGATCATATAATCTTGTCTCATATATTGTATTCATTGTAAAAGGATGTTTACCCATTGAAGAGGATTGTAAATATTGGTTCCTTATAATTTTTAAAGAACAATGTTTATAACATTTGGTATCATAGCTCATTATCCTAGGGTTTTCTACTCCATATAGGCCATCCTGAAATTTTTACGATAAATTTTTTACTGGAAATATTAAAATTATTATAATTGGAGGATATTGATAGGAAATAACATGGAGCATATATTTCAAATTTCACATCTTCATTTCTTATATTTTTAGGGATATTATCTAAGGAACATATGGTTCAGGCTGAATTCTCCTCAAATAAGTTTCAAATAGTTCAGTTTGACATTTTCTCTCTAGATGTTTTCCCAAGTAATCTCAAATGGTTAAACTTGGATCATATTGAAGATAAAATTTCGAGCAAATATGGTTTAAATTTCATGTCTTGATTCATTATAATTTTATAGATATTCTCTAAGGAAGTTAGGGTTCTTGAGAGCTTTTGAAATAAGCATCAAATAGGTAAGTTTGAAAGTTTCACTATAACATTTTTCTAGAAATTTCAGATTATGAAGCATGGACCATAATGAAGATAAATATTGGAGAACATATGGATTGAATTTCATATTTGGTTTGTTGTAATTTATGATATATACTCTGTGAATGTTAGGGTTTGTGAAGGATCCCAAAATCAATTTCAAACAAGTAAACATGGTATTTTATATATAACTTATTTTCTCAGACTTTTCAAACTATGAAATCTCTAGGAATATCAGAAGACATCTATATAAGTACCTATGATGCAGATTTTAAAATTATATTTGAATTATTAAACATGTGGAACGTTATACATGTTGTCTCATGGGAAGAGGCCAAAAATCAATAACTTTTGGAAAAGTTACCATAACTTTCACTGGGGACACTAAATTCTAGTCAAACCTATGGCATTATAGAGAAACCATATGAGAGTACTATATGCCAAAGCTTAAGATCCATAAGCACTCAAATATTCGTGATATATCAAGAAGAAAACCATCCATTTAGATACTCTCCAAATTAAGTTTTTAAAGGTACATGACTTATGAGTGACCTAAGCTTTGATTAGATGGTTGATTTGTTTGGGAAGACTAGAAATTATGATACAAAAGAATATTATTATTATCTTCTCACACGGATCCAAAGAAATATACAAAAGCTACTACAAAAATTAAACCTCCTAAAGGCCTCTCTGTGCCTTAGGAAGCAAATGAATAATTAGAATTTAAGTTCTCCCAATTTGAGAAGAAAGTCAAAGAAAAATATGGTTTTATGTTGAAAATGGTGTATTTATCACGTTCTCAAGAAAACCTTAAAAAAATGATGAATGAAATGGAAAAGGATATGAATGAAAATAAAGAGGAAGTGAAAAATGTCAATGAATATATACAAAAATCCACCAAAGGAGATTAAAATATCTTCCTAAAAGGGATTTGGATATCCAAGGAAATCATGAAAATCTGTGGAGAAGCATGGTTTGAGATTGAATCTCATACGGGGAGTATTCCATCATAATTAGGGAGCACAAATATTGAATTACAAAACCATAATCATGCATTTTGAATCAAATATCCACATTTTCAGGGCTTCAAGTTAACACCAGGAACCAATACATCTTGAAGATCAATATAAGGTAGCTTGATGATAATGATCATGTAACATGAATATTTTAGATGGAGAAATACTTTGATCTACACCAAGTGACATCCTCACAAAAGGTAAATATTACATCCATGTATTAGGAAAATATGTATGATATTAATGACCTTATGAAAGGAAAAGGATGTCATTACATCTTTGTCCATTTTTATATAGGAATTCAATAACACATTATGAGGTGAAAATGTGAAGTTGGGTTACACTTTATGCCCTCTTTTGAGAAAAAAAATATCATTTGTTTCTGTTCTTCAACTTTCTGCAAGCCAAAACAATTTTTTTGTTCAAAATTTCATTTTGCAATAAAAATAAAAGTTGTCATAAATTTTATTAGCTTTATATTCCTTATTTTTTGGAATTTGTTTATACATATTGATATCTCAACTTATTGTTTCTTTCAGTGTGTGTTCTTTAACAATCAAAGGATTCATAAAAAGTCATGTTCAAACGCGTTGGTGCATTCTTTGAAAAATTTGTGTTTATGAGAAACAAAATGTGTTACAACAATCTAGACAGAGTCTGCTTCGTTTTCGTTATATTTACAAAACCAGTTGCATATCATAATTACTAGAATTTTTTGAACTAATTCAATATGAAAAAACTGCATATTTTGAATATGTTTCGGCTCACACAAAATTTCTCAACATATAAGTTATAAACTAAAAATCTAAAAACTACCCATTACAGATGACAAACCAATGTAATGCACCATAATTTTTTCAATTTTTTTACAGTGTATTTTGGAAGATACAGAATATTGATTTCATTGAATCATAATGACATTCAGAAATTGTTTGCACTCGTTTTATTACAAAATTAATTAAAATTAGTAAATATTTATGAAATTGCATAAAAGTTATATTTCTTGAAAGTAGATTGAATTATGAAAATGCTTGTCTTGGTTCTGATAGTTAATTCATCAAGTTTCATGGAGTTTAATTAGTCCAAAGTTAAAGAAATGTGTTTAGAGCTCAGCTCTGTGTAATTGCAGACGTGTTAGTTTGGCTAAACTTTTAAAAAAAGTTTGGTCGAATTGTTTTTTGTCTCGACGGCCTGTCAAGTCTAACGACACAAAAGTTCGGCTGAATTTTTTACAAATTTCGGTGAAATTTTAATTGACTTTAGGTCAGCGGAAAATTTCAACGAAGCCCCTCCAAAAAAACATTTCGCGGCAATAAAAATAGAGTAAATGGATTCATTATTTTTGCATAATTTCGCACATTCTTCATTTGGTCTAATTTTGCAAAGGATTTTTTTTGGGCTTAATTTTCAAAGGACCCATTTTGGCTTAATATTCAAAGGAAAATTTTTGGAGGTATGTGATACATTTTTTGGATGCTTTTTGGGATTAATTTTCAAAGGAAATTTTTTTGAAGGTATTTTGTTTTTAGAGATTTTGTGCTTAATTTTCAAAGGACATTTCTTTTGAGGCATTTTGTTTTTAGAGGTTTTTGGGCTTAATTTTCAAATGACATTTTTTGGACTTAATTTCGAAAGGACTCTTTTTAGGCCTAATATTCAAAGGACATTTTTTGGAGGTATTTTTTAAAGTGATGTTTTTTTAGAGGCTTTTTGGGCCTAATTTTCAAAGGAAATTGTTTGAAGGTATTTTTTTTTGGAGACGTTGTTTTTAGAGGTTTTTGGACTTAATTTTCAAAGGATATTTTTTGGAGGTATTTTTTAAAGTGACATTTTTTAAGAATTTGGGCTTAATTTTCAATGGAAATTTTTTGGAGGTAGTTTTTGAGGGCTTGATTTTTCAATGAATATTTTTTGGAGGTATTTTTTGAAGTGACATTTTTTTACAGTATGTGTTTTGTGTTGAAGTAAATATTTTATAATGAGTTTTTTAAATGAGTTTTTGTCAACAATTTTAAATGAAATATTTTTGCAGGACTTGGACGGACTTGGAAGGAAATATTTTGAGCTTCATTTAATTTTTAGAAGACACTTTTTTCTCGGATTTTTTAAAGTAAGTGTTTTGGATTGAAGTATGTCTTTTGTGCAAAATTTTTAAAATGATTTTTTTTTTAAATTAAATCTTTTGTGATGTTTTTTTTAATTGAGTTTTTGTCTAAATTTTTTAAAGAAATATTTTGAACTTCATACTCAATTATCATGGGAAATCTAAGGAATTGCAAGAGAAAGTATGATCAAACAAGAGACCCTGAGGAATGTAGAGAACATGCGAGAGAATATTGCAAAAGAAAAGAGAGAAGAACACTCAAATATTGAAAGGGAAAATCAACCTCAACTAGAAGTTGAAGCAGGTATGTAAATGTAAATATTATAAATTTGATATTTAAAATTTTCCTAGTGTAAATTGTGAAGCTTAATTTTTATTTGATGAAGTAATTTAAAAAATATTTTGCAATGTAAACAGAGAGAAATATTCCTCAAAACATTGATGATGAGATACAAAATTTTGAAAGAGATATTGAACCAATGATTGAAGATGGTGAAAATGTTGAAAGAAATTCAAGTGAAGAAATTGAATTATGAGGTATGTAAATATATATGTTGAACACATGCACGTATTATTGAAATTATACATATTTATTAATTTAGTTATTTATTGAATATGTAAACTTATTATGTACTATTAATTCGAATATGTACAGATGAAATCAATATCGATGATGAGATGTTAGAAAATGTTGACACTAACACATATGGAGATAAAAAAAAAGTTGACCATGTTATACAATATCGTATTAATCACATTTTTTTATTCATTCTTCATAAAGGGAACTGTGGAATTTCAAGCCCAATTGTTGAAAGGTCTCTTAACATTAAGGAAATTAAAAGAAGTTGCGACTTTATTGGGTATTCAAAAATCAACAAAAGATTAAAAAAAATGAAGGAAAATGTGATACAAAATATAAATAGTGCTATAAATTCAATTAGAAGATCTAGACAGAAAAATGTTTTCGATGCACATAGAGCAATACATCTGGCAGTGGTTTCATCAATTACTAAAGAGAATCGCTTGGTAAAATCTATGGCATGAGCATTAGGAACCTCACGAAAAACTTTTCACAAACATCAGAAATTTCGGTTGCAAATAGATGTAAATGATGAACTAGCTTGTTGGACAGCTATTTGTAGGCAACCATACAAATATAGAATTGGAGAAAATCTTTAAAAAATAATATATGAATATTGGATGAAATATTCACGTGTTTCACCAAAAGCAAGGGATGTGATGCGAATAAGAATAGCATGAAATCAGTACAAAGATCATCCAAAGCATATCTTGGACACCACTCAGATAGATTTGTTCAACAAGTTCAAAGAAGAGAATCGTGAAATTGATGTCTCAATCAGTGCTTTTGTGCAACAAAAACCATGGTATGTAAAACCTATCACTGTACGCGACACTTGTTGTTGTCGTTATCATGTGGAATTTCAGTTATATTATGACACATTCCTTAATTTTGGTAATTTGTTTTGGAAAGATTCACCTCCTCCTTCCACTATCCATGATTTCATATCTCAAATTCTACGTGGAAGAGAAAGACATGAATTATTTTACCAAAAGAAATGTGTTGGTGGTAAAAAATGCGATGATTGTGGAAATTTGATTAAATTTAAAAAAAAAAATATCACACTGATATAAATGATCAATCATTGTCCAACTTGAAAGTCAAATGCAAGAGATATGAATACATCCATACATCGATTCAAGGTTCAAGTGCTAAAAGAATTGATTTACAAGAAGAAGAAATTTTGTGATAGATTTTTTGAGAAAGTTTGATGCAAAAATTTATAAATACACCAAGCATTACCATAGATCTCAATGGCAAGACTTGCAATTCAAAAACTCCCGTGAAGTTTTTCCACCAGGGACCATTTTTTCAGTAATTTATCTTGCAGAAAACTACATATTTGTTCCACAAAAATAAATTAAGAGTGAATACTATCATTCTGATCAAGTCTCCATGCTCGTCCATATTCTATATAGACATGCTGAACAAAATGTTGATCATATAGAAAGCACCTTTGAAAATTGGCATGTTATTAAATAATATCACTTTTATATCAGTGATGATCGTACAAATGATACATATTTTGTACAACACTATTTTGGAAAGATTTATGACTCCTTGAAAAGTCATGGAATAAAATTCGATGAACATTGGATATGGTTAGATGGATGCGTAGGTCAATTCAAATCTTCATGATCATTATTTTGGTTGTGTCATCTTCATATGAAAACCTGCATTAAACATTGTTGGAATTTCTTTGAGACTGGTCATGGAAAAGGAGAACATGACGGTGCAGGGGCATGCATAAAATGAGCACTTCGAAGATATCAAATGGACCCCTCTGCAAACCAACTTGTGGATGCTAAAGAAGTTGTTCAATGGTGCACCGCTACACTAAGCCATGAGACTAACCGATCAAGGGAAGTGCGAAGGTACATTCCATTTAGTTTTTATTGGATTTATAATTTTAAACAGTGTACATTTATCACAATGATTATTTTTGATGGAATTTTGATATCATATTTATATTCTGCTTTGAATTTTCCATATAGGTTTTTTTGACATATTGGGGTCGAAGATGTATATAGATCAATAGGAAATGATGTTGGAAAAATAAAAGGGACTCAAAAAATTGCATTCAATCAAAACAAAGTTGTCCACAAATGTGTTTGCATTGGATAAAATAAAATATTATTTTTTTTGTCATGTTTGCATAGATAAGACATAATCCAATGATGTTTGTGAAAACAAAATGTATGTAAAATATTGGCAACATACATAGCTAAATACAAAGGGGAAAATGTTCGTTGCAAGGTTCGAAGAAATGCAATCAGAGGAGACTACAATATCATCTTATGGTGATCGAGTTTCTGATCTTGTTAGAGAAGGTAACATTTCAATTGCTTTCAAATGATATAGATCTAAAAATAGATAATAAAATCAAGTACATGTATGTTAATTTTAAATTTAATTTTTCATGTTAATTATGATCTAAATTTAAATATATAAGTTTGTTTTATTGTGTAGGAGATGTTTTTGTTGTAATTGCACCTACTATCAACGATGAAAATTTGAAGTATTATTTGATGTGTTGCACTGAACGAAAGATGAAATTATTAGAAAACTGTAATGATCACGGGTTTACATATGATAGAGGGTCTATTATATTGAAAGATTATGTTTTCAAACAAACTAATCAAGGTGGGGATTTTTTTTACTTTCAATACTATGAACCTGACGTCATAAGTTGTCAATATAGTCACTTGGTGCGTTCAAAATGCATAAAGTTGATAGAAGTTCAATCAAAGAAAAAAACGAAAAATTAAGAAATGGAAAATGTCAAAAGACGATCATGAACAAATCATTGAAGATGGCATTCCAATGGAATTTTTTTGATTGAACTACTCAACAATTTCTTCTCTTTGCATTCATGTTTTAGAACTTCCAGAACTCAACTAAAAATTGAACCGCCTTTTCATGTTATATGTACATGTGTTTGCACATGTACATTGTTATGGTACATGCACACGAGTAATTTATACATGTGTACACATACACATGTCTAGATTATCTGGTCTAAATGATTTCATACATTCCTTGGTACAATTTTTCATAATGTCATTATTGCAAAATGTACATATTTGTGTATCTAGCATAGTTGATATAATGCAAATTTGAAGTTGCACTATTTTGTTTTAGATGTGTGTGTCTATTAGAAGTAAATTATATTATTCATTCTTGAATGCAAAATGTGTGGTACTTGTTTTTTAATTTCCAGTTTACTATCAAATGAAAGTAGTTTTTCAATGTGCATTGATGAAAAATGTTGCACGTACTGGATATTTATGTTCTAGAATGAAATTTTAAAATTTTATGATTATTTGACACGTATAAGAATACCTAGAATCTAATGATTGTTTTTAGATATATATATAAATCAATAGGTATTGTACTTCAATTGTTTTAACATATATTCAAACATGTACTTAAATCATTTTTATGTACATATATTCATGTGAACTTTTTTTTGTTTGTAAAATGACAACTTGAATTTTAAAAACAAAACATTATATCACAATAACATGCCAAATTTAGTTCAACCATCCAAAACTTGAGTTTTAAAAACAAAACATTATATCACAGCATTACTTCAAATGCAAAATGTAGTTCAACTATCCAATAAAAACAAAACATTACATCACAATCACATGCCAAATGTAGTTCAACCATCCAAACTTGAGTTTTAAAAACAAAACATTATATCACAACATTACTTCACATGCCAAATGTAGTTCAACTATCCAATAAAAACAAAACATTAGATCACAATCACGTGCCAAATGTAGGTCAACCATCCAAAACTTGAGTATTAAAAACAAAACATTACTTCACATGCCAAATGTAGTTCAACTATCCAATAAAAACAAAACATTATATCACAATCACATGCTAAATGTAGTTCAACCATCCAAAACTTGAGTTTAAAAAACAAAACATCATATCACAACATTACTTCACATGCCAAATGTAGTTCAACTATCCAATAAAAACAAAACATTATATCACAATCACATGCCAAATGTAGTTCAACCATCCAAAACTTGAGTTTTGCAAACAAAACATTATATCACGATCACATGTGCCAAATGTTGTTCAACCATCCAAAACTTGAGTTTTAAAAACAAAATAGTATATCACAACATTACTTCACATGCGAAATGTAGTTCATGCCAACTGTAGTTCAAATATCCAATAAAAACAAAACATTATATCACAGTCACATGCCAAATGTAGTTCAACCATCCAAAACTTGAGTTTTAAAAACAAAATATTATATCACAACATTACTTCACATGAAAAATGTAGTTCAACTACCAAAAAAAAACAAAACATTATATCACAATCACATTCCAAATGTAGTTCAACCATCCAAAACTTGAATTTTAAAAACAAAACATTATATCACAACATTATTTCACATGCCAAATGTAGTTCATGCCAAATTTAGCTCAACTATCCAATAAAAACAAAACACTATATCACAATCACATGCCAAATGTAGTTCAACAATCCAAAACTTGAGTTTTAAAAACAAAACATTATATCACAACATTACTACATATGCCAAATGTAGTTCAACTATCAAATAAAAAAAACATATTATATCACAATCACATGTCAAATGTAGTTCAACGATCCATAACTTGAGTTTTAAAAACAAAACATTATATCACAACATGTGATCACATACCAAATGTAGTTCAACTATCCAAAATATGGTTTGTAATTCGATATTTCCATCTAGAGAGATACATTTTATATTTTTAACAAGTTTATAAAATGACAACTTGAATTTAAAAAAAAAAAAAGCATTATATCACAATCACATGCCAAACGTGGTTCAACCATCCAAAATATACACATTGTGAAAATGTAATTTGAAATTTCCATCTAGAGATTCATTTTATATTTAACAAATAAAATGACAACTTGAATTTTAAAAACAAAACATTATATCACAACATGTGATTACATGCCAAATGTAGTTCAACTAGATCCAAAATATACACATGTATGTACATGGTTTAAAAAATAAAATGAGAACTTGAGTTTTAAAAACAAAACATTATATATCACAACATGTGATCACATGCCAAATGTAACTATCCAAAATTTAAAATCATTCTTGACAAGAGTAAATGTAGTTTAAAACGATATATCCAAATAGTAAAATATGTCCAAAATTTGTATCTCACATGAAAAATAAAAGTATATATATATATATATATATATCTATATATATATATATAGTTCAATGCATAGTATTACAAGCATCAAGTTATATAGAAAAGTAAATATATGACTGCATCTAGATAAGACTATATATAAAAAAGTAAATTTAAGACTAGATCTATCAAATATAATGTTGCACACATGTGCATCATCCATCAAATACAGTTGGATCTAGTGTCTCTACCAACCAAGTCATGATCCTCGAGCTATCCTGTGAAGCATGGGGAACCTGTATACAATGTGTACAAAAATTAAAATTTAATTTTTTAAAATTAAATGAGAATATAGAATTTCATGTAAAAAAAAAATGAAAAAAAAATTCATGAAATACCTCATGAGGTTCCCTCTCCATTGTGTTTTGTTGCTTTTCCATTAAAAATTCCTCCACAGGAGCATTCTCCACAGTAAACTGTACAATATATATATATATATATTAAAAATTTTCAAATGAAAATGCATATATAGATTAATTTTCAATAATATTAAAAAAGTTAGAAAACTTGTTCAAATGGTGTGGATGTTCCTATCTCCATCATACACTCCATCACTAGAGTCTGTGGAGAAGGGAAATCATCTCCAGGAACCTAAAATTCAAAAATTTTAAAAGTATAAAATAACTCAAGATCTAGATATCAATCTATAATAAAACTTTTGAACTTCAATTTATAACTTAAACATATATTTAAGTGAAATTTTGAATACTTGTGATGGTGGATCTGGCACATCTCCTAAGGGTGGCTCCGAAACAAAATCTCTAGAAACCTAAAATTCAAAAAATTTAAAATAACTCAAGATCTAGAGATCTCATTTTTTAATGGAACTTTTGAGCTGGAATATATCACTTAAAAACATATTTAAAAGTGAAAAATTGTTCATACATGTCATGGTAGATTTGGCACATATCCCAAGGAATAAAAAGGTACCACCATCCCAAAAACATCGGACGGAATCAAAATCTGTTAACATTTAGTTATATATACATGTACATGTGTGCACAATTATTTATTTTAAAAATATGTCATCATGTTTCGATATATATAATAACAATTAAAAAATAATTGTACATTATCATGTTCACTTAAAAAACACTAACATTTGCCAACATATCATTTTGATGGTGAGAACCATCTTGATTATGTGATGATAGTGAGACCCATCTTGATTGTGTGAAACAGAGGCTCCGACCGTGATATTAACATCATCTTCGTTCATCAAGCGTGACAGCTGCAAATGGTGTTAACATATAATGATACATTTTTCTTAGATTAATGTATACAATTAAATGTATGTATATATGTATTTATTAAAAATTGTACATGTGTTAAAATAATCACCCTAACCATTAACACATATCGATCCCATGCCCTCTTTCTCATGAATAATTAGGTTCCGCCAACCATTGAGAAAATTATTTGCACGTGTTATGAGATATTCAACACTCATGTTGTAGATCTCTTCATCTGTATAATATAAAAAATTAGCGCGTGCATTCTCACGCGCTCTTTGTCGATTCAGACAAACATCAACTCCACCCAGTCCACTCTGAATATTGTCAATGATGCCATCCCTTTCTTCTCGACTAATTTGAGAAGTGGCATCTATATCTGACCGCAAAGTTTCGACACAAAGAGGTCGACTAATCAATGGTGTTTCAGGGTGAGGCAAATCAGCATCATGCTTAGCACCCCTATGCTCACAAAATCAACCTTTCCCATGACCAAAAAATTCAGAGGGAAGATCATTATAATTGGGTTTCATTTGAAATAATAATTCTGCATAAGAAAATTTTGAAAAATAAAGCGGAACCTCATCATTCCATGGGAGTATTTCATAGGCAGCAAGGTGCCTATCATACAAATAGCCAGCTATATTGGGGTGTTTGAAATATTGCACCTTTATTATCTTTCTTTTCAGCCCTTCTTTGAAATTAAACATAGACTTTCCCATTTCTGTTGTAACTCTTTGTTTAACAACCTCCTATATATCGAGACCCATCACTATTTCTTTTATTTTTCTCATCACTTCTACAAAAGTATCAGTGGTTGGCCCAAGTTTTAGGTACACATCTACTAGTTTGCTTAAAAAGTGAGTAACTATTTCCAAGTTTTGTTGACTCTCAGCAGGGAGTTTCAAAGACACGAGATCTCTCTTCAATTTTGAATGAATATGTTGACACCTTTGTAAGGTGCATTGCTACATATTTGATTCCTAAGGTATGTCGGAAATTTCAGATTGATAAGTCATGGTTGGTGTACAAACTTCTTCTTGAATGATGTGTTTTGTCCTACATCCTTTTCGAGAAACATTTTCACCCTCTGCATCAATATATAAAATTTTGTATATTAAAAAAACATGTATCAAATTTGTACAAATTGAATGGAAATAATATTCAGATTGATGGCCACCTCGATATGGTTAGCTAGCATATTTCCCACACTGAGACTGTTGAGAACTAGAACGACCACCGATTAGTTGATAACCAATACGACCATCCATTGATTGGCCTCTGGGGGAATGCATATCACCACCTTCACGCAATTCGCCACCACCTATTGATGGCCCTACAAGGGAATGTGTACCACCACCAACTTCACGAGACGAGAGGGAAGTTCCATAAAAAAATATAAATTTATAATCAATTCAAAAATACATTCGTACATATAAATACATATACATATTTATTGATTAAATTGCATGAACCATACCATGATTGCGTGAACCATGGCCATGATCCATTGATGGAGTAGACACCCTTTTCCTCCTACCTCCTAAAAAATAAAAAAAGAAACTTATTAACAACTAATCCACCTCCTAAAAAATAAAAAATAAAACTTATTAACAACTAATCTAACTCACAAAATTGATAAAAAATCAATTCCATAGGTACACACATGCATGTATGGAGATACAATTATATTCAAATACCATGAACATCCCTCGATCCATGACCCCCCTCTCTCGTAGAGATATGGGATTCTATTGATCCTCGCCTTTCATCCTCCATGATATATATGGATATATCTACAGTGAACATTTACAACTATTTTTAAATTACTATTTAAAATGAATTCAAAAGAAATTTCAAAAAATTAATGTAATTTAGTGAACACAAATTATGTAAAGCACAACTTTCAAAGCCTTTCATCCTCCATGATATATATGGATATATCTACAATGGACATTTACAATTTTTTTAAATTACTATTTAAAATAAATTCAAAAGAAATTTCAAATTAATGTAATTTAGTATACACAAATTATGTAAAACACAACTTTCAAAGAACTAATTGAAGTGTGAAACTCAATTTAAGCAAAAAAATTATAAAAATGTTAAGTTTACCAAGTTGCGCTTTACATGGTGGGAGCACACTTGGTATATAATTGAAAAAAACACACGGTCATTAAAAAAGACTCGTGAAACTCCATTTAAACAAAATTTTGTTGAGGTCCTCACATTTTAATTTTATAAAAATGTGAAGTTCACCAAGTTGCGCTTTACATGGTGGGAGCACACTTGGTATATAATTGAAAAAAACACATAGTCATTAAAAAAGACGCATTTATAAGTAAACAACACACACATATCAAATATATGTTACAATGTCCATCAATAAATTTTGAAGGAGAGCATCTCAACACTAATTCATCTTTGAGAGATGAATCTTGAATTTTTTAAGAAGAGCGTCTCAACACTAATTCATCTTTGAGAGATGAATCTTGAATTGGCATTGCCCCATATAATAATAGTTAATCTATTAATTCATCTTTGGTAGATGAATATTGAATTTACATTTCCCAAAAAAATAGATCACTAGACATCTTATTAACATTTTCATAATGTCTTATAATAAAAAATTGAAATTGGCTAACAATATTGTTTGCTTTTCCTTGCAGTTGTTTTAGCCTCTCCTTCTTAACTTGGTACATGCCTCTCATCTGGTTGCACACAAGTTTAGAATTAGTGAAAACTACAATTCCATTTGATCCATACTCCTTAGCCGTTCCCAAGCCTTCTATCAATGCGATATAATATGCATCGTTATTTGTTGTTCTTCCTGATATATTCATTTTCTTTTGGAGGACCTTGCTAGTCGCAATATTGCAAATCACATATGTAATCACTGATTTCCCTGGACTGGGATAGCAAGAAACATCTATGAATAATGCCCATTTTTCAACCATATTTAGTGGGGTTTTTTAATCCCTGAAAAAAACAAATTCAATAAAATATATTAAATTAAAATTTATTGCAAATGCATGGGAGAAATGACATGTGCATGGTTTGCCTTAAATTTTATGGGAGAAATCACATCTAGAAATGACATGCCTTAAATATTTCCTTGCCTAGAGTTTAAGGGAGAAATGACATGTACATGGTTCCAAAAACACTAGCAAATTATGCCTTAAATTTTATCTGAGAAATGACATATACATGGTTATCCTTAAAGTTTTCTTTAAAATTTATGAGAGAAATGACATATAAATGACATGTACATGGTTATCCATAAATTTTTCCTTGAGTTTATGGGAGAATTGGGAGAAATGACATGTATTTACATGATTTTCCTTAAAGTTTGCCTTAAAGTTTATGGGAGAAATGACATATAAATGACATGTACATGGTTATCCTTACAGTTTGCCTTAAGTTTATGGGAGAAATGGGAGAAGTGAAATGTATGTACATGGTTATCCTTAAAGTTTTCCTTAAAGTTCATGGGAGAAATGACATAGAAATGACAGGTACATGGTTCCAAAAACACTAGCAAATGTCTTAAAGTTTATGGGAGAAATGGCATGTACAAAAATGGATATTAAAATGAAAAACTTTTATTTAGATATGTTCTAGAGATTGATTGTAGGGGAATTTACTGGATATGTCACCTTTAAGAAAGGATGAGATCCAGAGGCTACCTGGCCCTTTACAGACTCTGCCTTTATAACTTTTAGAAGTTAACAACCAATAGACAAACTAAAATCATATGGATGTTTAGCCACTTTAGGTTCATTTTTTAGGCCTTAAAGTTTGAAAGAATTAATGGGAGAAAGCCTTGAGTTTGGGGGATCCTATGTAAGTTCAACCACTTTAGGTTCAATTTTTAGGCCTTAAAATTTCCCTTGAATTAATGGGAGAAAGCCTTGGGTTTTGGGAGAGAAATTACATGTGCATGGTTTGCCTTAAATTATTCCTTAAATTTTATGGGAGAAATCACATCTATAAATGACATGCCTTAAAGTTTCCTTGCCTAGAGTAAATTTTGCCTTGCCTAGAGTTTAAGAGAGAAATGACATGTACATGGTTTGCCTTAAATTTTGCCTTGAGTTTGTGGGAGAAATGACATGTGCATGGTTTTCCTTAAAGTTTTCCTCAAATTTTATGGGAGAAATCAAATCTAGAAATGGCATGGCTTAAAGTTTTCCTTCCCTAAAGTTTAAGAGAGAAATGACATGTACATGGTTTGCCTTAAAGTTTTCCTTATAGTTTAAGGGAGAAATGACATTTCCTTATAGTTTATGGTAGAAATGACATAGAAATGACAGAGAAAGAGTTTATGGGAGAAATGACATAGAAATGACAGAGAAAGAGTTTGTGGGACAAATGACATGTGCATGGTTTGCCTTAAATTTTTCCTTAAAGTTTATGGGAGAAATCACATCTAGAAATGACATGCTTTAAATTTTTCCTTGCCTAAAGTTTAAGAGAAAAATTACATGTACATTGTTTGTCTTAAATTTTTCCTTATAGTTTAAGGGAGAAATAACATTGCCTTATAGTTAATGGGAGAAATGACAGAGAAAGAGTTTGTGGGAAAAGTGACATGTGCATGGTTTGCCTTAAATTTTTCCTTAAATTTTATGGGAGAAATCACATCTAGAAATGAAATGCCTTAAATCTTTCCTTTCCTAAAGTTTAAGAGAGAAATGACATGTACATGGTTTGCCTTAAATTTTTCCCTAGACTTTAAGGGAGAAATGACATTTCATTATAGTTTATGGGAGAAATGACATAGAAATGACAGAGAAAGAGTTTGTGGAAGAAATTACATGTGCATGGTTTGCCTTAATGTTTTCCTTAAATTTTATGGGAGAAATCACATCTAGAAGTGACATGCCTTAAAGTTTGCCTTGCCTAAATTTTAAGAGAGAAATGACATGTACATGGTTTGCCTTAAATTTTTCCTTATATTTTAAATGAGAAATGACATTGCCTTATATTTTATGGGAGAAATGACATTGAAATGACAGAGAAAGAGTTTGTGGGAGATATGACATGTGCATGGTTTGCCTTAAATTTTTCCTTAAATTTTATGGGATAAATCACATCTAGAAATGACATGCCATAAAGTTTTCCTTGCCTAAATTTTAAGAGTGAAATGACATGTACATGGTTTGCCTTAAATTTTGCCTTATAGTCTAGGAATAAATGACATTTCCTTATAGTTTATGGGAGAAATGACATGTACATGGTTTGCCTTAAATTTTGCCTTATAGTCTAGGAATAAATGACATTTCCTTATAGTTTATGGGAGAAATGACATAGAAATGCTAGAGAAATGACATAGAAATGCCACAAGCCTTAAAGTTTTCCTTGCCTAGAGTTTAAGAGAGAAATGACATGTACATGGTTTGCCTTAAAGTTTGTCTTATAGTTTATGACATAGAAATGACACAAGCCTTAAAGATTTCCTTGCCTAGATTTTAAGAGAGAAATGACATGTACATGGTTTGCCTTAAAGTTTTCCTTATATTTTATTGGAGAAATGACATTTCCTT
Organism: Pinus albicaulis; assembly: GCA_034641835.2. Lineage (NCBI taxonomy): Eukaryota > Viridiplantae > Streptophyta > Pinopsida > Pinales > Pinaceae > Pinus > Pinus albicaulis. The sequence goes on from CM076581.1 coordinate 1,552,949,049, forward strand.
ACACCTTATGGGAGAAATGACATATAGAAATGACAGAGAAATGACATATAGAAATGACATGTTTTGCCTTAAATTTTGCCTTAAAGCATGTGGGAGAAATGTTATGTACATGGTTTGCAAAATTATTTTATGCACTTACTAAAATTTATGGGAGAAATGGGAGAAATTACATGTATATACATGGTTTTCCTTAAAGTTTGCCTTAAATTTTATGGGATAAATGACATAGAAATGACATGTAAATGGTTCAAAAAATACTAGCAAATTCCACCTTAAAGTTTATGGGAGAATGGCATGTACAAAAATTGATATTACAATGAAGAACTTCTATTTAGATATGTTCTAAACTATGGCATGCCTTAAATTTTTCCTTAAAGTGTGTGGGATAAATTACATGTACATGGTTTGAAAAATTATTTTATGCACTTACTAAAATTTATGGGAGAAATGGGAGAAATGCATGTATGTATATAGTTTGTCTTAAAGTTTTCCTTAAATTTTTCCTGTATGGGAGAAATGACATAGAAATGACATGTACATGGTTCCAAAAACACTAGCAAATACCTTAAATTTCATGGGATAAATGGCATGTACATAAATGTATATTACAATGAAGAACTTCTATTTAGATCTGTTCCAGAGATTAACTGTAGGGGCATTTATTGGACATGTCACCTTTGAGAAAATATTAGATTCAGAGGCTACCTGGCCCTTTATAGACTCTACCTTTAGAACTTGTAGAAGTTAACACTCAACAGACAGACTAAAATCCTATGGAAGTTCAGCCACTTTAGGTTCGGTTTTTACACCTTAAAGTTTTCCTTGAATTAATGGGAGAAAGCATTGAGTTTGTGGGAGATATGGAATTTGCATGGTTTGCCTTAAAGAATATGGGAGAAATCACATCTAGAAATGACATGCCTTAAATTTTGCCTTACCTAGAGTTTAAGAGAGAAATGACATGTACATGGTTTGCCTTAAATTTTTCCTTATAGTATATGGGAGAAATGACATTTCCTTATAGTTTATGGAAGAAATGACATAGAAATGACACATGCCTTAAATTTTGCCTAAACTTTTATGAGAGAAATGACACATGTATGGGATAAATGATACATGTACACAGTTTGCCTTAAAGTGGTAGTGGCTTTCACTTAAACAACTAGTGGTAGTGGTTGATTAAGTTATGTAAAAAGTCACACCTTGATGAGTTTGTGGGAGAAATGACATGTACATGGCTTGCAAAATTATTTTATGTACTTACTAAAACAACTAGTGGCAGTGGTTGATGATTTTATGTCAAAAGTCACACATTGATGTGTTTGTGGGAGAAATGAAATGTACATGGTTTGAAAATTTATTTTATGCACTTACTGAAACAACTAGTGGTAGTGGTTTATGAAGTTATGTCAAAAGTCACACCTTGATGAGTTTGTGGGAGAAATGACATGTACATTTTTTTCCTTAGAGTTTAGTTTTCCTTGAAGTTTATGGGAGAAATCACATCTAAGAAACCTTTACTTTGACATCTATAAATAGGCTAAGAACATTAAAAAATAATTTGAACTTGCGTTAGTTATGTCCTTAATAAGAAGTATTATTTAGCACCTAACATATTGTTTAGTAATTTATAATAATGTCATTTTTCGCTTGTACTATCATTCATCCCTGATATCTACAAGAATTTTACAACTTGAACATCAACCTACACTATCATCATATCACTGTATGATAATCTAGATTATTAATATCCATTACATCATAAAACACTGCACTTTTAACATTTTAGAAGATTAGAAGCATCATGGAAGGTGTAAATTTAGGTACATTAATAAAATACATCCATGTCAATCTAGATTATTAATATCCATTACATCATAAAACACTCCACTTTTAACATTTTACAAGATTAGAATCATCATGGAAGGTGTAAATTGAGGTACATTAATAAAATACAGCCATGTCAGATGTTGGAGGGATTGAACTAACATTGGATATACCATGTGGCTTATTCTATGTAGGATGACAAAGCCACTGCATGTTTCTTGGAGAAAACTTAAAGAGAAGATACATATAGAGACTGCCTGACAACATACCTATTAATTTCGCTTCTTGTTTTCTTTTAGCACATTAATCTCCAAACAGAGGGAAAATTCCATAATGATCGTAGATAACTAGAATGACTAAAATAAATGTTGTCGGAAATTCATGAATATTTAGAGAAAATTTTCATCACAATTCCAAAGCTTAAGCATGGTATTTATAGTAAATTCGTAAGCATAAATAATATTAAGAGGACTTATCATCAAGTATTGAATGTTCCATAAATAAGATAGCATATTCTTGATTATGTTGAAGCTGGAAATCTACAGGATAATGTTGCAGCTAAGCTCCTATATGATTTGATAAAAAGGTTTTTATTTTTGTAACTTCTAGGCTTGATTGAGAGGCACTGAAAAGACTTCCTGGCTTGTTAAAAGACTTTGTAAATATTTTTAAAAAAATAGACAGGAGCCCACAACAAGAACTTATGTAGCATGGTAGCTTTTCCCATGGCCACATTCAATGGATGTTGTACCAATTTGTAGTAAAGATGCCCAAGTACAGACCATCTGTCAGGATGAGTGAAATTCATATTACATTTTCGAGTTTATAAATCACAAGTGGGATAAGGGAGACGATGATCATGACTATTGAAAGTAGTAGGTTGAGCGATGATGAGATTGTGAAAATGATTGCAGAGGCTGAGAAACTCAAAATTGAAGGTCAATTGTGGAAGGAAGCAGTGGAATCAAGGAATGCACTAGATTAGTGTTATATACGATATGAGGAAAAGATTGAATAGGGAGAAACTAAGAGGAAATATGGAGAATAAAGATGCTGAAAATATCAAAGCGGGTCTCGATGAGGCAGGTGAATGGCTCAGTCAAAAAGAGAATGCACAGAAATATGAATTGGTAAAGAAAATGGAGCATGTTAAAAGACACTGTAAAGATTTTAAAAAAATAGACAGGAGCCCACAGCCAAAACTTATGTAGCATGGTAACTTTTCCCATGCCCGCATTCAATGGATGTTATACCAAATTTGCAGTAAATATGCCCCAGTACGGACAAAAATAGAAAATATATTTATGAAAATAGAAATGAAAAATTAGAAAAAAAAGTTATATTTAGCTTTAAAATTTTCCCTCAATTAAACCCTTCCAAAATTGCCTGAAATTTGTACAGTATGCCATTATTCCAGCAAACAGGGATGATCTCATTTCGAGTAAAGCTGCATAAGGGCTAGATAACTAGGATGATATTATTCGAAGGGATCGAAAGGATTATTGACAAGACAGCTAGGCCAGATAATACAGCTGGATATGACATAACAATAAAGACCATGTAGGAGAGATCAAATGCACTATGGATAGGATTTGACCATAAATTGATCGAGCTTTTCAAAAAAATTCAATTTGACATTTGATGCTTCTACATTCTTTTAATTGTTACAAATATTCCTCAAAATTTGAAAATAATTAAATATAACATTTTTTATATCAAATCTTAAAGATTTTTAATTAGGACAGAGCCATCTAAACTCATAATATATTATGTTCCAAATTCCAATTAGTATCAAATTCCATGAGGTAGTCATTCTAATGTTTTTTAATAGCTTCATATGAATAAGCGATTTTCCATTAAAACATAGAAAATTAAAATATACACAAAAACAATACTTTGACACATGTACCAACCTAGAAATTCGGAGACGAGGTTGCAATGAGAAGATGAGGTAGGATATGGTCGAAGACATTGAAGCTGTAATGAGAAGACAAGCAGGAGATCACCGAGGATGTCGTGGAGGACCTGCAAACTATTAGCTCGAGGGATCCTGACCTAGGTTCGGAGGTTAAGGTTTGCCAACAAGCCCTTATACTACAAGCCGTTTCGGTAGTGATCTGCTTGCGCAGGCCAAAGTCTCACCCGAAGCAGTATGGGAGGGTACTGGAACCAGGTTTTCGCACCCTGGGAGAGGGTAGGTAAGTCAAGCAGAGCTGCGTTCGACTTCACAATTACCAGGTCATATATCCAAAAGGGATATTCACAGGGTTCCAGACGTAACTAGTCTATAGTTCCTATCAGAACCATCCTAGCAGGCTTGCATCCACGTGCGCATCATTAATTATAACCATAAAACAACTTAATCATGGCTAGAAACATCAACACAGATAGTTCGCGCTTATTAACAGAGAAGTAATCAACAAGCACAATCACAGTAATATAACAAATGCAAATACATTCCTATCAAAGATATCAAACAAACAAGTTTGCAGCTTAATCAGATAATATTAGTTCGCATTAATCATATCCAGATAACAGCAGAAGGTTTAGCAATACTCTACATATATCATATATAAAAATCTTCATACATTCCCTAAATACCACCTGCACACATAGCCAGCAGGGTGCGCTCACAGCAAGATAGAAGATCTCCATCCACACAGCCAGTAGGAGTCCTAACCCAAAACAACCCAACCCAGATCTATCAATTCGTACTTCATTCAAGCTCTATTCATTCTCTACCTATCAACTCAAAAAGGTTCAACTATTTATACTACTTTAGCCTACGCATCCCATGGTCCGAAAACCATGGTTTAGGGACTCTTGGTCTACCCTTGACCCTTTTACAATGTATTAGGGGCTCTAGCCCACCCCAAAACCCCTGCGTTAGACTAAATATAATAAAAAAGATAAAGGAATGGACTATATTCGCAACTTTGTAGGAGACCCTGTTCCAACAATCCCCCAACACAATCTTGTGACTTGTCTCGAGTCACTAAGGTGGTGGGGTCTCCACTTGCACCTATAATAGCTTGATTGCTTCAGCTAATGGGGGCAGTGCAGCTTCGCTTTGGGTAGCAGCATTCTGGGCGATTTCGACCAATTTCTATGAGATCGGGCCTTCTGTCGTAGCTGTGACACTTTCCAGAGTGTGGTTGAGCCGCTTTACTACTACATCCGCATCATGTGACAGTCTAAGGGCGTCAGTAGTCCAAGGCTTTAGGTGGTCAGTGAGGGTCTTCTTCTTCTATTGAAGCACTTCTATTTCAACTTGGAGGTCTTGGCTGGTCCGTAATCGTGCCAAGCGTTGAGCAGGAACCAACGTGGGCAGGGTTTCTTCCAATGTTGCAAACGCTTCTTCTTTCTGCCGGAGTGTCTGGGTTATTTCACGCAAGAGCTGATCACGTTGGACCTTGGTCCAGAGCTGCATGGCAGTATCCAGTAGTTGAGCACCCTACGTGATCTGCCCTATGATGGCTTTCGTAGCGGCGGTGACCAGCACAGGTCATTGGGCTCGCACCTCTGGAGGTGTTTCGGGCTGTAATTTCACCTACAGATCGGCAATCTGCTGCTCCATCCAAAACTTAACTTCCACAACTTCTGTTTGAGATGCCTCCAATCTTTTCCTGGGACGTAGTAGTAGCTGGAATTTCTGTGGGAACTTCTGCGTAGAGCTAGTGAATGAATCGTTCGAGGTCCTTCTGCTCCATGGTCGCCAGGGCAGCTGCGACATTACTTTCGCTGATCATTTTCTCAGCCATGTCTAGCTGGTGGTAAATCTATAGGTCCCGGTGTTGAATCTCCTGGAATATACCTGAGTGGAGTCCCTGCAAAGAATCCTGAAGTAGCCTAGCTAAGTCTAGCTAGACCTCCTGGCAACTATGGACCTACGTGCTCATGTTGGGTGGATTGATCAGAAGGGAAGTTCCCAGCTAAGGGCAGAAGTGGCTTTCGCTTATGGTGAGCGCAGCACTGCTGGTAGTGTGCGACATTCGTCCCAAGGTCACACAAGTGTACAGTGTGTCTATTTTTAGTTGTAGCTCACGGAGCTTAGTCTTTAATGCAACAAGCGTAGCCTTCTACTGCTCTTTGAGGGCCTCCCATCGATCCTGCATGGCTAGAGAGACTTCATCAACAATCTGTTCAAGGTCACCACCAGTCAAGGTGACAATTTCATCATGCTCTATCCGCAAAGCGTGTTGCTTCTTCCGAGGTCCTTTGGCAGGCTCGCCTGTGCGCTTTGTTCCTCAAGGGGATGCATCCCCTCCTCTTGTTCCTAAGTCGAGCTGTGAATCTTTCTGTGTGGTGCCTTCGGCATCCTTCTCCTCAGTTTGTTTCTGCTGCACATCTTTCTTCGCAGCCGATTTTGTATCCTTCCCAGTATTTTTGCTGGAACATCCAAGATCCTTGCTAGTAGAAGGGGGAAGTACTTGTGTGGTGCTGGCATCTTTGGGGCCCTGCGCTCTGGCTTTGAAGCCGATCTTCCACTGCGGAGGCCAAAGTGAAATAACACTGTCAATTTCCTCATTCGTGACCATATAGGGCAGCGAGGTCCAACATTTCTCCTTTCGGCTCTGAATCTGTATATTGTGCATGGTCACTTGAAAATTTGCGATGCGCTTGTACTTGTCATATACTGTGGGTGATAAGCGTGGGCGAGAGTTGATGGTAGCTGCCACGCTGCTCTGGAAGAGGACCTAGAAGACTTGATTTTCCTCTATGCGATGCGCATCCTTGGAGTCCCACAAATGCGCATAGCGGGCTCCTTCACACATATCTGAGGTAAGCTCAGGGATGAAAGACTCCACAGGAGGTTCCCAGGTGACCAACGCAATTAGGAACAACAGCCATGAGTAACAAAAAGCACGCCCTACATCCTGGGATTCTCGCACGTTGGCCAAGAATTTGTCACACAAGTACTGAGCCCAACTGAAACAGACTCCCTCTGCACATTGGCTTACTAGCTGGATTACGTAAGCGGGGGCAGTGGTGACTTGGCATTTTCTATCAATTTGCATGCCAACAGCATCATTCCCAACTGCGTAGCGGGACCATTGATGGATTTGATGATAAACCCCTGGGTATTCTGCTCCACCATGAATTTTTGGTGCATTAATTCAGCAGTCGCAACTTCATATTTCTTACCAACTCACTCCAGAGGGCTCGGTCCATTCATTGAGAGACCAGTAATCAGCATCGATAGGCATCCTATCCTGGATCCATAGGCAGCCTTCATGAATTAGGGCGAACAACTGCCGTGTGAGCCAGTCTGTAATATTGTAATGACCAAAATGGGGCATTCTGAGCAATTTCAAGAGCCCAGACCCGTCCCACCCCCGCACCCAGCACTGGGGGATGACTGTAACTCCATTGCCATCATGAATTGTGTCGAGGTATATCGCAGGTGCTAGCTCTGGGAATGCCTCGATGTTGGCTAGGTCGTGGTCATCAAACTTGACCTCATGAAGCTTATCAATAGGTTTGCCAATGATGGGAACCTCACCTGGGGTCAGTGGCATCTGGAGGTACGTGACCAAGCCATCAAGATTCTTCGGTGTGTGTGTTGATGCCCTCCGTGGTTCAACAAAGGGGGGTAACCAGTGTATTGGTTCGACGGTCTGTGCTTCCTCCTGAGCTGCTTTTGGGGATTTAGCGGTTCGTGGGGACGTTCCCGGCTTTCCTGCAGCCCATTTAGTGGGCTTCAGGGGCTTTCCGGAGCTCTATGCCTTTGCTTTCCATTTTCTCATGTTTGGGCTTGGCTTGGAGAGAATCTCTTCAACCTCAGACTCAATTTCCACTACTTCCTTGGTCCCTTGTTCCACCGAGGTTACTGGTTCAGAAGAATCAGCGAGGTTCGTAGCTGTCATCCTAATGTGAAAAACAAACTCTAGGTTGCTACTGTCCGAGGGGGTAGGTTGTTCGGACATGAAGGAGACACTATACACACAGAGCGTCTTGCAGCACCAACTCGTTACAGCAAGATATGCCAAGTAAGCAATACAACTGATACGGAACCCTTGTCTTGTCTGATCGACCCCTTTTATAGCTATTACGAGTGGTCAACGGTTGGGCAAGAAGTACTTGGAACTTACCATCATGTAAACAGTAAAAAATCTCTCGTAATCTCCTCATTAAATGTCCGGTACCTGCTCCCTTCAACAGTAGATTTTGAAATTTACTTGATTTGACTGTCTCAATGGCTAGTTTTCACAGCTCTGGTGTGTTTAACCCACATCTATGCTCCCGGCGCGCTTGTTTATGTTCAGCGGGCTTCCTGTGCGCCTGGTGGTCCATCTGATGTTTCATCTGCACTCTGAGTGGGCCGATTGTTTTCTTAACTAATTCAAAGATTTCTTGACATTCGGCGTCCCTGTGAACTGACACGGTCCTGCAAAATAGTTCGTTCAGAGGTGCTGTGATCCATGCGTACTCCTGCCTTTTTATTTTTTTAATAGTCTGTGAAGCGGAGGAACGAGCACAGTTTTTTCATGGTTGTAGGTGCGGCCAAACCCGCAGCGCTCATAATATCCATTATCTTGCAAGAGTTTCTGTAAGGGACGCACCTATCATTCACGCACTCTTTCCCGTCTTCAGTAGTCTTTGTGTGCAAGTCTGCGCAGCTTCGGATTTTCAATCTAGGTTTGCTTCCTACGTAAGTGAACCAGAGAGTCAAAGTGCAAGAGTAACATAATACGACATGCCCCCCATTCCTGGAACTTTGTCTTACACTCATCCCACCACTTCGCAGGTGTTGTGTGTACGGCAAGACTGAGAGCCCATATCCTTTGTTCCTTTGGAACTTTGGCTTCGAATGCTTGCAAGAATTCTGTAATGCTACCAGAACCATTAAAGTAGGGCAGATCCCATACTTTTGAGGAGATACATCAGAAATCCCTTGCAATCCTAAGACGTCGCAGTGTGGATATGTTGTGCAACTGGTTTTGCCACGTTTCCACTTCTTCGTCAGAGTCAGACACAGTCGCTATCCTTTTCCCAACAGAGAATACTATCATCCATAGGGTTGAACAAATCTTCATCCTGTGTAGTTAACTTATAGACGTGATCTACCTCCTCGTCGATTCGCACCGTCTCTATATACCTTTCTCCTTCTGCAGGTTATAAGGGGACTATCACTCGAACCCCTCCATTCTCAAATACCATGCTCCTTTTTTTTAAGTTGATAATACTGCCCATGTCAATGGCCCAATGTAGCCCTAGGAGTGCAGGGTAAGGGTCTGCATCTTCCACAATCTGAATGACTTCAAAGTCAGCCCGTACCTTGACTCCTACAATATTCACTGTAATCTGTGATAACCTTCCTAAGGGTATGATCTTCTGTTGATTGGCCATGCGCAGCTGGATAGTGGACCATTCCAACTTGGGTTCTCCCATGCGCTACCATGTTTACTTGGGCAGCAAATTCGCATCTGATCCTAGATCCAGAATAACTTTCTCCATTTCGTAATCCCCTATTTGTGTTGTGAGTCGCATTTCCCTACCAGTGCGTCTCTTGTTGTTGTACAGTGTGTTTACATCCTTCACTTCCAGGGGTAGGTTATTTTTCTCTGTGCAGCTGCTTAATAGTGCCTGGAGGTTCTCAACAGCCTGCTGATTGCGCAACAGTTTTATGCATGCTTGTAAAAATGGTTGGTTCCCTTCTCCTTCTTTGGTGGCCACCGGAACCTGCGAAGTAGCTGCTCCTGTGAAATCCTGCTGAGGTGCGATAAAGTTTTCCCTTTCCTTTTGTAGGTCTAGGCCTTCTGATTTACTAACCGCTTTCTTAATCAAAGGCTCAGCAGCTTTTTCTTCCACCCCCCTGTGGCTAGGCCATTGCGGGTTAGGATATTAATACTTGGTCCCTCATTCTGAGGCTCCGTTGTAACCCTTTTCACATTCTTCGTAGGTGTTTGTTGTTTCTCCTGCACCTCAGCTATCAAAATTGGGCAGTCCTCGATCACATGGTCCAACTATCTGTAATACTGGCAGGATTGCCTTATAGGGTTTAGGCAGTCCCTTGCAAAGTGACATATCTCTCCGCAGTTATAACAAATCAGTTGGCCTATTCCCCTACCTGCGCTTCTGCCTCGCCCCCCTCCTCTACCCCTAGCGGGGGAGCCCCTGATACTGGAAGGGGTCCTTAGTGATGATGGATCTGTCTGTACTCTATAGAGGTTTCCTTCGTCTATAGCCAAATCATACGTTCCGCAGTTCTGCTCATTATGCCCTACAAACCTACAAAACCTGCACCATTACCTCTTAACTTCCGAAACACAAGTGGCAAGGCGAGGGCAGTGGTTGGTGTCGTGCAATCCCCCAACACGACAGTCGTCACACCATAGTGCCAGCCTACTTGGTCCCGCAGCTTCTCTAGGGTGCAGCAGGCTAGGTCCTCTCGCCTGCATGTAGTTTTCTAATAGCAGACAGTTGTCCTTGGTCTGGCCATTCACTCTGCATCATATTCACAACCTACCAAGGCTAGCCTACACTCCTCGTTCCGTTCGCAGGTTCTGGATCTCCATATGCATTGCTTCTAGATGGCCTTGTATATGTTGGACACCCAACTGGGTTTCATCTCGTGGCACATCCTCTAGCTTCATTGTTATTTCCAATGCCTTTTCCTGTGACTCAATGTCTTGGTGGCCCATCGGTATGCGTAGGTGGGGAAGCAACATAGCAATGAACCATTCTGCATGCTTCCTATCATCATACTAGAATCCTCCTTCTCTGATTACTTTTTTTAATCACTGATCAACTTCCCATACTGACTCAGATGGACCTTGCTTGAAATCTTTCAGGTCGTTCACTATCTGGGAGTAGGCCTTAGGATTTTTGAACTGCTACTTCAAGGCATCCTTAATGTCTTCAATGCTTGCATTTGCATGCTGGTCTGGGTATCCCATGTACCAGTCCAGGGACCTTCCTTCAAAAGCAAGAGATAGTTGCACTCTTTTCACAGCGTCAGTTACTATACTCTGCGCAGTCCATACAGACCCTATGACAAACCAGAACCAATCCATATCTTCATCTCCCACACCCTTGAAGGAGTGTAACTTCATCTGTGAAGTCATATTGTCTTCCGATGGTGGCGGAGGTGAGTTCTTTCCCCTGCGTGGACTCGAAGATGGTGTTGATGGGCGGTTATGCATAGCAAAATTAGTCACTGGACTATAGACAGATCGATATCCCTCTTGATTAGTTCTGTATTACTTGCCACTGCACGTTGTACCCTCACTTTGATCGGAGCTCATTCACTCGGTATGGTTGCACAGAATACTCTTTTCACACAGTAATATCTTACTCAGCAGTGGAAAGGTCTTCAGAAACTTACCCCGGAAACCCTTGAAGAATCTTCGCTCTTCTTCGAAGTAGGAGACGAACTGATCGACGGCAAATTCTGTTACGAACCCTCGTAGCACATTGTCCACCTAGTGGTCCACCGTGCGAGTGATGGTGTTATCAGTCTTCTCTAATTGCTGGATCAATTAAGGGGTCCACTGCGTAACCCGCTCGTCCTTCCAACACTTCTGAAATTCGACCAACCTTGCAAGCCACTCCTGAAGCTTGATCGCAATTGTCACAAAGAAGATCTCGTAGATCTCCGTGAAATTTATTTATTCTTCCACTCTTTGGTGATCAACTTCTTACTATGGTTTTCTTTTACTGTGAATTCCTGAACTTGTTGTTCAAACCATTCATCAATTTATTTTCCTTCAGGTTTCCAATACGACCTTGGCATTACTTGATCCCTCTCTCAAAATGCTCTCGATCTTGGCAACGGGACCATTTGTTGGCTTGAGGGGTCCTGACCCAGGTTTGGAGGTTAAGGTTTGCCAACAAACCCCTATAATACTGGCCATTTCGGTAGTGACCTGCTTGTGCAGGCCAAATTCTCACCCGAAGCAGTATGGGAGGGTGCTGGAACCAAGTTTCTGCACCCTGGGAGAGGGTAGGTAAGTAAAGCAAAGCTGCGTTTGACTTCACAATTACCAGATCATATATTATAAGGGATATTTGCAGGGTTCCAAACATAACCAGTCTATAGCTCCTATCAGAACCGTTCTACCAGGCTCACATCTACATGCACATCATTAATTATAACCATAAAACAGCTTAATCACAGCTAGTAACATCAACACAGATAGTTTGTGTTTATTAACAGAGAAGTAATCAACAAGTGCAATCACAGTAATATATCAAAGGCAAAGACGTTCCTATCATAGAGATCAAACAGACAAGTTTGCAACTTAATCAGATAATCTTAGTTCGCATTAATCAAATCTAGATAACAGTAGAAGGTTCAGCAATACTCCACATATATTATATATCAAAATCTTCTTTCATTCCCCAAATACCACCTGCGCACATATCCAACAGGGTCTGAACACAGTAGGACAGAGGATCTCCGTGCACACAGTTAGCAGGAGTCCTAACCCAAAACAACCCAACCCGGATCTAGCAATTCGTACTTTGTTCAAGCTCTATTCATTCTGTACCTATCGACTCAAAAAGGTTCAACTATTTATACTACTTTAGCCTACACATCCCATGGTGGTTTGCAGACCCTTGGTCTACCCTTGACCCGTTTACAATGCATTAAGGGCTCTGACCCACCCCAAAGCCCTGCGTTAGACTAAATATAATAAAAAATATACAAAATGGACTAGATTCGCAGCTTTGTAGGAGACATTTTTCCAACACAAAAAAAAGCACAGAACTCAAATTAAAATAGCAGAACAGCAGAACATCAATAAAAAAAATTCACAAAAAAAAAACTCACCTGCGCAACACCAAGACCCTGCAACTGCAACAGCAGCCACAACGAGAGGACGAGTAGGAGATCACCGAGGACGTTGCCGAGGACCTGCAAACAAAAAAACACAACACTAAAATTAAAACAGCTGAACAGTAGAACAAAAATAAATAAAAAGATCACAAAAAAAAAACTCACGCGCGCAACACCAAAACCTTGCAACTACAACTGCAAACATCAAACTAAAGACCTTGCAACATCATGCGACAACCGTAACAACAAACATCAAACTAAAGACCCTGCAACATCATGCAACAATGGTAATAAGCTCGAAACCTATTCATGTTTGTGGGCTGGTATATTTATAAACTAAAGTTCAACCAAATTATTTTAAAAGTCTGGCTGAACTATTAGTTCAGCCCAACTTTGGTTTCCAGTTTTCCCATCTCTGGCCAAAAATATGTTTTCCCACGTCGTCAATGTAAATAGTAGAATTAGTTCGACCGAACTATTGGGAAAATGACTTTTCCACCCCCGATTCTCACAAAAGTGTAACCCACCTTCGTAGTTTTACCCTAAGAGCAATGCATTTTCTAGTCAATTGGTAAATATTTGACATAAAGGTCCAATTATAGAGCACATTCAAAAATTCCAAAAGTTGAGCCTTAAAGTAAAAAATGTCTCATAAGATAATTTTTTAGACTTATTTATGAGAACCTTAAATGAAGGAATCCAACATGTGGTGCGTCCCTTTGAACCTAACATTTATAGCATGATTTCATTTTGGCAAAGTAAAAATATGACCACTAGAAAATTGGTCTCTAATTTAACTATAGAAAGAATCATGCCCCCTCTCCTAAACTGACAAGGTTGACTTCTCAACAAATGGAAAAAATAAAATAAAATGGATTATTCTTCTATTGTGACAACAATATAGTAAGGAGCATCAACGTAGTGAGAAGCAATTATTTTACATAGACCGTGAAGATGAAGAATGTCAAGAAGTGGGAACCTCGCAAGATATATAGCTAGGAGAGAGTACTCCAACAATCTCTGGTCATGCATTGGATGGTTTAGCACTCCATAAACCCTCAATATAGAAGGATATCTCAAATAGGAAAAACTAACAATATTGATTGATTTAGGTAGTTCCCATCACTTCACCAATTACAAACAATATTTTGTAGGAATACAAAGAAGTGTTAAAGTGCCTAAAGGTTACTAGATAAGAGGGTCATGGAGCGTGAGATATAATTTCTTCATAATTATCAATTCCAAAAAATAAGGTTGTACAAACAATCAAAATTGGAAGAAGTTAGGGTGAACAAGTAATTGTAGTGATTTCTAGGGTAGGGAGTAGTTTAACTAAAAATCTCACCGTGTTACTCATGTATTGTCATTTTGAAAAAAAATGATGAGATATGGAGAATGTGCATTAAGCACAAGTTATCATGAAGATAACCCTCAAGAATCAATGCCCTTTGTCTTTAGTTTCTATCTATTAACAAAGGGGCTTAACACATGTATGACAAGCCAATTTTTTTTCAATGAGTGTTAGTAGGTTAATGTTGATGTCTTATCAAGGTATTTATAGCATGACAAATGCTTCATCAAACTATATCTAAAACAAGGATACCAAAAAGTGCAAGTCAACAAATAATACACTTGGAAAACTACCTTTAATATGAGGCATAGGCTATATGAGTGGTTGAAAATGCCTATTGATTTATGTAGTGGATCCACTAGATTTATGTGTTTCATCAACGAGTTAAATATGTTTCTTTAGGATTAATTTGTTATATTCCTTTATGGATTAATTTGTTATATATTAGTTGGATTGTATATTAATATTTGAATTAAGAAGTGTAAACTTTGTAACAATTCATAATCTTTGTCATTAATGAAATGAAACTTGGTATAAAGCCTAAAATGGTAAATGAGAAGATTCGACTAAGTTAATGTTAAAAGATATGTGGGAATGACACATTACTTTTCAAATATCCTTAATATATTTTTTACTACTGTTGCACTAATAGATGCCATAAGTAATAAGCGGAAAGAGTTTCACGGGGACTAGAATCAATAAAGCACTTTGACTAATCAATGAAAATTGAAAATTTAGTCAAGAAGTGGTTCTCACATTTTTTTTATTTTTTTTATATTATTTTAATAACTATAAAAGTAAATGAGGAATCTATGGTATTAAAAGTAAAAGTAAGTGTTAATGAAAAAGCGTAATATATTATTCTGTCATTGTGAATTGTTTACCGTGCATTTGGTAAGCAACTCCATGTGCTATGATCATAAGCATCAAAGGAGAAGGATTGTAACAAAGTAGTAGTCGAGAGCATAATTCTTTTTTTAAACTCATTTGGTATATATTCTATAATCATAAGCATTAAAGTACAAGGATTGTAACAGTGTAGTAGTTGAGAGAATCATTAATTTTTAAACCCATTTTGTATATTTTTCACAATTATCTCTAAAGTTTGGTAGAGAGAAAAAATAGAGAAACGAAAGAGAATACCATGACAGGAGCAGCAGGAAAGGATGAGCAGGTCATTGAGAAAGATAAGCAAACTCATTTGCAACCTTAATTTGACACTCGTAAATCACATATATTTGAAAAACTCTCATTAAATTGTTTACATAGACTATTCGTTAAACATTTGCTTCAGATAGGTAATGGATGTATGACTCAACGACCTTGGATCAAAGATGTTACATGTTGACGTGAGGTTAGTGGGAACGCAAACCATCAGGACTGGTCAATTACCTTCTCTCCTTCCAACCACAGATCACGTCAAAGCCGCCGACGCCCATTTGGCACATGAAGAGCACTTTCTTTCCATTTTTCAATGGAATAACAACAAAATACATCAAACGACTCCCGATAACGATGAGGCCGACCAGTCTGTATTGCATGTAAGAAAACGCGTACATGTGTTCATGGCCGACCAGTCTTTTTGCATTTTTGGTTGATGATAATTGTTATTATGTTGTTTCAGAATAATCAAAGCTTAAAGTTAAATTTAATAAACATGTGATTTTATAAAAATAGTAAAAATTAAGAAATCTAATAGAATTAGATATTTAAGAATAGTTATTTTAATAACTTTTATTAGAAACCCGGTAAGAGACCAGAAGAATCTATACAATAAAAGTGTCCCATGACACTGACTATTTCTATACAATTTAAAAACAATAAATTATGCAGCCAAACTCAAAACACCCAACTAAAATGTCAACTGGCCAGACTGGACCGACTGACAATACAAACCCGAAAAAAAAATAATACTTTGTGTCCAATAATCAGAACGCACTGTATGTCATTTTAAAAGGTTACGCAAAACTTTCTAGTGTCAGTATTATCCTGAGAATCATAACCTAACATCATCATGGTGTCCCATGGGCTGACATATAACGCTGCCCAGATCGTAGAATGAAGTTTTAATTTAGAAGACATATTAATAATTCTCCTAGATTTTCATTTACGAGAAAATTAAATATATACAATGTGTAACAACAAGGTATTGAGAGAAATATTTTTTAAGTTTATAAAGTGTTTGGTATGAAATATTATTTTCTTAATAGATGCTAATAAATTATATGGATATAAATTTAAGATTCAGTTAATGAGTATGTTATTAAATATTTTTTATTTTTTATTTTTTTAATTAATAAAATTTCTATTTTTTATTTAATAGTAAAATATTAATTATAAAAATATGTTTGTTTTTAAGAATTTGGTTTAACTAAAATTAATACAAATAATAGGAATTTAATATATATACATAAAATTGAGTTAAATAATTGTTTAATTTTGAAGATTTAGTTAATTAGTATGTTATTAAAAAAAATTAATTATTTTTAATTAATATAAATTTTATTAAAAATTTATATTAACTTTAATAATGAAATTATATATTTTTTAAGAATTTGGTTTACTTTTCATTATATATTTTTTAAGAATTTGGTTTAATTAAAAGTAGAAATTATATATATATATATATATATATATATATATATATATATATATATATATATATATAATTGTTTAATTATGAGTTGGATTTAATCTTTTTAGTTGAATTTTTTTTTTTATTGTACAATTTTGAATGGTAGAGATTATTTACTTTAAAACTAAGAGAACATAAACCTGGGATAGAAAGAAGTAGATATCACTTCAAAAGGTTGGTGTAAATTAAATCTAATGTAATTTCCAAATAAATTTATAAGTAAAAATATCACTCTACATAATTAAAATTTAAAAAATTACTATGGTATTAAAAAAAGTATAATAAATATAAAATTTATAAAATACGCTATAAAATAAAACTTTGGAAAAGTTTTACAAAATTATTATTATTTTCAACAAAGTAAATTAAAATTTATAATAAATATATATACTTTTTCTACACAATAAAATAAATTACAAGGTAGAGTGGTTTGTACAGCTAAAAAGCTTTTTTAATAAAATAAAAAATGTTATATATATATATATATATATATATATATATATGAACATCGAGGATGAAAATCACTTCCTCTTAAAGTATTTTAAAGTACCTCGCGTACAACCACATTAGAGCTCAATTTCATAATCTTTGTTGCAATGATGAGTTTCTTAGCCTTTTAAGATGTTAAAATTATAGTGAGCTGGAGAGGCTTCTCTCCAAGCAGCTTTTTGAGCATAGGAATAAAATCTTAAATCAAATTAAATAACTCTTTTCTTTAAGTCCGATAAACCAAAGATTGGTCTCAGTGGACATTAACCACCATTATTATCATCATCATCATATATTTTCAAAGATATTTTATCATCAAATAAGTCATTTTATTTCAGAACTAGAAATAACTTATTTTTCATATTTTTAAAATTTTAAATCAATTTTATTATTAATTTTTAAATTATAAGATAATTATAGCAGAAAGTTTTTTTTTATTATTTATATCTATATGATATTCACTTAGTTTATTTTTTATTAAATTACATGAACGCTTTATAATTTTTAGGATCTTGGTCATAAAACCATAAATATATGTAATCTTTAATATTATCAATATCCACATTTTAATCTACTTTTCTTTATATCCAATATTTATAAGCCTATTGTGAGTTTCGAATTGTTGATCTCTTATTCGAAACTTTATTTCTTACTATATACAAGGAATGTTAAAAAATCATATTTCTCCTGCTTAGGAAGTACGTATACTTGGTGAAAAGGCAAATTTTCCACTGTGAAGTTCATATTTCAGATTGGTCGTTAGATGTATGGCTGTCACGGTGATTTTAATGTCTAGCTGTCTATTTCTAAGATGTGACTAATTGCAACATATATTATGTAGATATCTAGATAACCTTTCTGACTTAGATATTAAGTTGTAAACTTTTAAATTATTATAAATGACCATTTATTTTATTTTTAAAAGCTTCTGACGCTGCCCATGCAATTGCCTACCGACAAGATTTGAATAGCGAACGAATTACAAAATGAAAAATATAATCTACTAATGCGTCCCAGATAGAAACGCGAAAAAATAAAGGAGAGAACTCTGAAAGGGACTGTGACTGAAAATAAACTCACGTGAAGCAAGTAACCACTTGCACACGACTTTCAGAACTCTAGGAAAGGTATCTCGACATTTACCAACTTTACTTTGAAATTTATTTAAGTAGTCAAACAATGTCCAGGAATGTCATATTACAGGTAACCCCGCTTTACAAGATTATTAAATACCACGTTCCATCCGGAAACTTCTCGCCGAACATCCTCATCCCCTCAACCTCTCTCGACTGCTATAAATATCAATCATATGTGACAATCTTATACGACCCAGTCCCGCTTCTCGATCTCTTTACTGCGGAAAAAAGGATGGCTATTCTTGCAGGGATGTCTTTCATCTTCAAGTTATTGCTTCTTTTTATTGCTGGCAGCATTTGTGCTGCAAATCCATCAGCTGCTTCATACTATAAATCCCCACCTCCGAAGCCATACCTTTACAAATCTCCTCCTCCTCCATCTCACATTCCATCTCCAATCCATTATAAGCCGCCCCCTGCACCCACACCCAAGCCTCCGGTAGTGGAGAAACCACCGTCCGTGCCTATCGAATCTCCTCCTAAGTCGGTGCCAGTTTCTCCTCCATACAAGTACAAATCTCCACCTCCTCCCAAACCTACACCTGCTCCATATGCCAAGCCTCCACCGGTTGAGAAACCCCTTCCTCCTCCTTCACCACCAAAATCATGGCCAACTCCCGTTCCTCCCCACCATGAACACCACGAACACCATAAACCTTCTCCAGTGACCAAACCGCCAAAAGCTGCTCCAACCCCACCAGAAAAACCATACGGATACAAGTCTCCTCCTCCCCCAACCTATGTCGTAAGTCCTACTCCCCCGAAAGCAGTACCTACCTTCCCTCCTCCCCATCCCAAAGCACCCGTCTACCCGTCACCACCCACACACCACTACTCTTACAAGTCTCCTCCGCCACCGCCATATTAGATTCTGAGCAGCAACTGTGTAGCACCGTTGCGTACTGATAAGGTACATAGTTTTCTTTATAAGTAGTGTTTGATAGATCTTACATATTTCTCCATGATATATGATGTTTCATGCCATTCTTTAGAATGTTTCTATCCATAAGGGTGGATTATTCCAAACAAGTTTTTATGGTTTACTCCACCTACTGTAGATTAATTGTTGTTTGCGTTATAATTATATATTTCTTGATGTGTATAGATTAACTGCACTCTACTCTTTCGTTTAATCTCCAGCTTATCATATGTGTGTAGTTGCAGTTAAATAGAGATTAGAGAGGCGCCATGACGAAGTTGGGTATATTACTGTAGCTGTAGACGCTGTTGAGAAGCTGAGTGCTGAGCTGGATCTTTACCTGAGCTTTTCCTTTCATTCATTTATCTACTTCTGTAATAAATGCGTTTGACCGTTGTCAGAATATAATAAAACCATCTAATGACGTGAGAAAATATATATGGTTCATTTGAGCAGCCAAATAGTTTGGTATTTTATTGACTTAAGTAAAAAGGTTTAGGATTTTATATATTTAAGGTTTGCGGTATGATAATCTCAAGGAAAAAAGGCACTAAAATAAAACAAAGTGATGCGTATACGATTCAAAGCAAAGGTTTACGTATATTCTCGAAGGGGCCCTGTTTTTTTTTTCCGATAGCACTTTAATATTTACTAATAGCCTTCGATGTTAACTGAAAATATAAATTATGAAAATGCTTAATTATGTAATTTTTAATTCAAAGCAATATGACATAATTAACTGAGTGACGTACAAGGAGGATGTAATGCTTAGTGGCTGATAGCATGCATCACATTATTCTCAATATACTGTAATGAACAGAAAACAGGCAATAACAGTCAAACAGCTATGAAATATAGCTTTTTTAATGCTGAAAACAATTTGATATGAGTGAATTCAAACTGAAAGTAACTTTGAAAATGTAAAGCGTGTATTGTCCTGCTTCGGAGTAATGACTTCTAAATTCATCCAAGAAGTTATATTGATGTGTACCAGATGATATATTTTTGAAGAACTATCGCCGTCCCCATGTATACCCATTTAGGCAAAACCAAAAAAGAATAACATGTATTTTTTTTTAAAGCGCAAAACAAAGAAAGATACTATAACAATGTTGGGGGAATGGATTCCCAATGTCATGTGATGGTCTTTGAAAAGCCAAATGCATCCTTCATGTATTTCAAATGCATGGGCTTCAACACATTCGCAGTTTTATCAATATGACTATAACAAGATGGACATGTAGGAAATTATTTTATCAATATGACTATAACAAAATGGACATGAAGCGTAACGAAATTACACCAAAGGATCAATACGAGTTAACAGATATATTATGTTAAAATATTTTTATTTTTTCAAGATTAAATATAAGATTTAAAGATAAAATATACACAAAATTGAAAAGGAGTTGTAGTTCTCAGGTAAGTACTGCCCCTGGAGACTACACTCAAAATGGAGAGATTACTCTACATTCATGAATCAGAGAATACATCTTTAAGTACATCACAAGAAATGAGGAAGTTGCAAACAGACTCTTAAATTCTAGAAACAAATCCTAAACTAAGGAGATACGTTACAACTTATGTAACATTTTCTCCATTAATACACAAATAATATAATTATTTTCAACTCCCCCCTTAATGGCGAAAGGATTATCCTAAACTCCTAGCATCCCTCTAAATAATTCAAACTTTCACGTGCAAGAGGCTTAGTAAAAATATCAGCCATATTGTCACAAGTTTTACAATATTCAACAAAGATATCTTTTGATTGTAGTTTCTCTAACAAAATGGAACTGAGTGTCAATATGTTTGGTGTTTTTATGAAACACTGGATTGCATGCTAGTTTAATGGTGCTCTGGTTGTCGCTTTTGATGGAAGTTGAGTTTTTCTGTTCTTCTCCCGCATCATTGAGAAGCCTTCTCAACCAGATCGCTTCACATGTGGCTGCACACAATGCTTGGTACTCAGCTTCACATGAAGATAAGGCTACAGTACTTTGCTTTTTGCTACTCCATGTTATGACCCCGGATCCTATGCTGAATGCGTAACCTGTGATAGATCTTCGATCATCCAGGTTACCTGCCTACTCTGAATCTGAAAAACTTGCTAGAGTAACATCAGATGTGTCAATGTATAAAATACCATAATTATCAGTACCACAAAGATACCTCAACATGCTTTTTGCTGCAACCCAGTGACTTTCAAATGGTTTAGACATGAATTGGCTCAACACATTAACAGAGTATGCCAAGTCTGGTCTAGTTGTTGTGAGATATATCAAACTCCCAACTAGTTGTCTGTACATAGTGGCATCCACCTCCTTAGTTCCATCGTCACTGCACAACTTCAAATTCTACTGCAATGGTGTTGCTGCTGACCTACATTGATCCATTCTGAGTTTTTCCAGCAAACTTCTGGCATACTTTCCTTGAGTAAGAAAAGTCTGTCCAGTATCTCTCCATACTTCCAATCCCAGACAGTAATGGAGACTTCCGAGATCTTTCATTTCAAAACTTGTGCCATCAACCGTTTGATTTCTTTGATTAAATTATCTGCATTTCCTGTTATGATCATGTCATCCACATACAAAGAAATCAAAATAATCTTCCCTTGTTTATTGTACTTGGTATACAAATTTGGGTCATTCAAACTCCTATGAAAACCATGCTCTAAAAAGAAAGAATCAATCTTTTCATATCAAGACCTGGGTGCTTGTTTTAAACCATATAGTGCTTTTTCAATCTACAAACAAGATGTTCCTTCCCCTTCTTTACAAAACCTTCTGGTTGTACTAAATAAATTTCTTCTTTCAATTCACCATTTAAAAATGCAGATTTAACATCAAGCTGGTGTAGCTCCCAATTGTGTTTTGTTGCGAAAGAAATAAGCATTCTGATAGTGTTTAAATTTGCTACAGGTGCAAAGGTATCATCAAAATTTATACCTTCTTGCTGTAAATACCCCTTTGCAACCAGCCTAGCTTTTACTTTTTCTATACTTCCATCTGCATTCATTTTTTGTTTATACAACCATTTACATCCTATGGGTGTTTTACCTTTAGGCAGTTCAACTAAATCCCAAGTGTTATTTCTAATAATAGACTCAATCTCTTCATTCATTGCAGCCCTCCATGCCTCAAATTGACTAGCTTTTTTGTAATTAGTGGGTTCTACAATGTTCAAAGTATTTGACATCAAAGCATAGTCTTTCAATCTGGTTAGTATTTGAGTCTTCCTACCTGATCTCCTTGGTAGGGGACTTACCTCAAATTTGTTTTCTTCAGATTTATTCGGGCTCACATTATTGATTATATCACCTTCTTCCTGCTCTTCTTTCTGCTCCTGCTCATGTTCATCCTCGCTGCTTTCCTCCATCAACAATGGAATGTGCCAATCATCATCACTGTCATCCTTCCCTTCTTGAACATGTTCATGAAACACTACATCCCTGCTTGCAAATATTTTATGAGACTCAGGATTGAATAACTTATATGCCTTAAATTCAGTGCCATATCCAACAAAGATGCATTTGATAGCTTTAGGGTCTAATTTCTCCTATTAGCTTTGGGTATATGGGCAAAGGCTTTTGACCCAAATACTCTTAAATGATTTACTACTGGTTTGAGTCCATATAATGCTTCAAAGGGGGTTTTGAAGCCAAGACATTTGGTAGGACTTCTGTTCTTTAAATAGACAGCAGTATTAATTGCTTCTACCCAAAAACTATTAGATAGACCCTTACCTTGTAACATACTCCTTGCGCACTCCACTAAAGTTCTGTTTTTTCGCTCTGCCACTCCATTCTACTGTGGTGCGTGAGGCACTGTAAACTGCTGAACAATCCCATGAGATTTGCAGAATTTCATGAATTCCCCTAACCTGTATTCTCCCCCTTGATCAAAGCAGAGAATTTTTATGCTTTTTCCAAACTATTTTTCCACCAAGGTTTTAAATTCTATAAAATACTGGAAAGTTTGACTCTTTTTACTCAGAAAATAAACCCATGAATATCTAGTGCAATCATCAGTAAATAAAAGAAAGTAATATGCACCACCTAGCGACCTCGTCTGCATAGGTCCGCATATGTTAGTATGCACTAGTTCTAGGATATCTCTTTCCTTCCTTCTATCATGCACAGGAAACTCTTCTCTATGCATTTTTCCTAACGCACATCCATCACAATTTAACTGAGTACTGTGAAAAACAGGGAGTCCCTCGACCATACCTTTTCTCTGTAATAACATGAGGTCTTGCAAATTCGGATGACTGAATATCTGGTGCCAAAGTTTTTCAGCTGTCGATCCAGCTGCAACCATGGCTTGCTGTGGTATACTTTTTACATCCAGCCTGTATAGGCTTCCTACACGCACGCCTGTTGCAACAATTTCTTTCCTACAATCCTTTATAACATAATGAGTCATGAATAATTCGACTTGCATATCTTGATCAGTTATCATGAATACAGATATCAGATTTTTCTTAATCCCGGGTACATATAAAACATTTTTAAGACGAATAATATCACCATTTGGTAACTTTACCGGAATATCCCCATAGCCTTTAATCTCGTATCCACTATCATATCCTGAATAAATTTTTGATCCATATGCACTTTCTTCAAGAGTTTCAAAACATTCCTTCTTACCTGTCATGTGAGAGGATGCACCAGAATCGACATACCAGATTTCGTCCTCATTAGATGTTGTAAGGGCACATTCAGCTATGAACAGTCGAAATTTGTGGCTGAGATCTTCATCTTCTTCAACAAAGTATCCTCTGTGCTTCGCCAACTTTTTCTTTGCATCATCTGCCTGCTTCTTAAGGCATTCAATCTATATATGACCCTTCTTTCCACAATAATAACATCTTCTTATAGGATTATTTACAGACATACCTCTATGCGGACACTTCTATGATGTACCTCCTCCTCTCTGCTGTTTTTGCTGTTGTGACTGTGATTGCTGCTGTGGTAGCTTCCCTTTGAATGATCGTCGTTTCACCATCAAAGCAAGATCATCGCTCTGGGGTTTCAAATTCTACCGCTGCTCCTCTTCTTGCAGCAAGATCCCTGTCAGTTCTTCAAATGTAGCAGCTTTCTCCCTTGCCGCAAATCCAATGATGAACATTTGATATTCATCCCTCATCCCATTCAGCATGATTGTGATAATATCGGAGTTAGACACCTTCTCTCCGATGTCTCCCAATCCGTCTTTAAGATCTTTAACTCGCTCGATGAATGCAGCAGCAGTCTCACTTTCGTCCATCTTCATTGAAAACAGCTTTCCTTTGAGTGCCATAATCCGATTTGTGTTCTGGGTCTGATATAAACTTTTAATGGTCGTCCAGATCTCCATTGACATTTTACTTTCTCTGATATGTGGGATAATGTTGTCCTTGACGGACATCTTCAGCAAAACTTTTTCTTTGTTTTCTCTCTTATCCCAATCTTGCTCCTGCGTAGTCACTCCTGTGATTGAATTCGGTCTCTGCTCATCTCCTGTAACTATCGATCATGCATTTCCACCCTAAAGCAAGGTCTGTATCTTAAACTTCCAATTCGTGAAATTAGATCCATCGAGTTTGCCAGACTCGTGGAGATATGATTCCATAGTGTAAAGACATTGCCATGAAAAATTTAAATTTTAAAATTATAACTTAATTGGAGTAATTTTTGAAATCTCAAAATCTGAGCTAAGGAACAAGTTAATCATTCACTCAATAAGTTTTTACATGATAAATTTAATAATTTTCACTTATAACAATATTTAGAATTTTATCATGATTCACAAATGATGGTTTTAAATGTTTTTGTTATCCTAAAGGGTTTTAATTATTTTGTTTAGTTTTAAATAAATTTATATCATTGAAAAATTGATTTAAAATCAATATTCGTAATATTTAATTATCAAAACCATTTAATTGTTAGAATTAATGGAGAAATCCATAGTTAGGTTGTTGTTATGATAAATATAGGATTGAGATTCTAATCATAGATCTCATATCCTGATATCAAGGGAGTGGTTGAAACCATCCCGTTAGTGTGAAAGCCTATATAATTTAGGCTCATCTGATTCAATGACCAGAGTGTGTGTATGTGTGTATACACTCTCCATGTTCTCACTTGGAGAGCTATTTGATCAATACTTAATTTTATAATGGTATCAGAGCGCACAAGATCAGAGACCTGTGCGTTGGGAGGCCAAGAGCCTGTGTGAGGAGCATTGTTGTTAGCTGCTCCTGGAACACTGCTTTGAAGTGGAGCGTTGTTCCTACTGATCCGTGGAGGACGTGGAAGCCTACACGCACCTGTGTTGTTTGTGTGAAAGCATTAACCAATAGGGAGGCGCCGTCCTTCGTTATTGGAGGTTGCGTGAAGGCCGTGAAGGCATTTATTCTATCTGTTCATAAGACATCATGGAGTGGAGGCCATGAAGGCCATGCTCAACAGCAGAGTCTGTGGGTGATCGAATCGACCAGTGCAAGAGCTGTGTTGCATGAGGCCGAGAGCCTGTGTTAAGCAGCATTTCGAATTTCCAAGTGGGTCGTTGAGAGAGTCGTGGAGTCGTCGCCTGAGAACATAATTCGATCCTTGAGCTCCATCGTCGCCTGAGATTGAGGATGTTGCAATGAATTTGATCCTTGAGCTCCATCATCTCCTGGAGGACCCAATCCCTGATGACCCAGTGCCATCGACCGAGTCGTCGCGTCAATCTGGAGCCTGAAGCCCAATATCGTGACAGTGGTTGAACAAGAGGACGACCACAACCACCCTGTTTTCTTATAACGATTCACAGAAGCACTGCACTATTATTCCACATTTTTTTTATTCCTTAGAGGCGCGTGTGTTGCAGGCCCAGAGCGAAGAGCAGGTAGTGGATATTGTGGACACCTTGTTACTGGCCACAATTTTACCACGGGGGTTTTCAATGGATTAAATTCTGCTTCTATGCACAAATATCATATGATTTGGATAATCGATGAGTGTTTTCTTCATAAAAAGAGGACTTCGCATCTTCATCACCGTTCCGTCGGCTTTCATGATCTTTATCCGTCGACCATGAGCATGAAGGACTGCTCGAATTAGCATGTTACCCATTCTGTATATGTGTGCACATAAAAGCCTTTGGTTGTATATATGTGCACAGAAGAGATCCAGAAAAGTCTTTCCTCGCCAAATTGAGCCTTTGGATGCGCGGTGGATCAGACGCAGTTATGCGGAGGCTTTCAAAAAGTATGGGCAGTAGAAGAGATTTCAGCCTGAAATGCTAAACAACTAAAAGGAAGCATTGCATGTTGTTTCACTCATTACTGGTTGGGAACTCGCCCAGTTCAAAGGGTACGCAAATTTCATATGAAATACCTGCACCCACACTATAAATCAGCTTGTTGAATTTTTGCGGTGAGTATAGCGGCATTTTTTTGTTTGAATGAAAAGTTCGACTGCTATTCTATGGCCTGTAATAATCAAGCCAGAAATCTCGACGACGCAAGGAAGTAAATTCAAGGCGCAGGTACAGGCATTGATTTCGTTTTCGCTGTTGATTTCTTTATTTGATGGTTATGAAACTGTTTAAGATTGATTTTGGTGGCTACCGCATAAGTGGAGAATTTCCGTTGGTGGTATATCCCTTGCAAACAGTGTTTTGTGAAGTGTGGATAGCTGCAAAAAGGAGTGTTGGTGCTCGACCTTAGTTTCAAGGTGCTAGATTGTTGGAGGAGTGCATGAGCAATAGGAGGGCTCGGTGACCAGATTCGTGAGGCACTGTGACAGTGTGCGAGACGGCATGAGGCACGGATGTTGAGATCCTGCTGTTGATCAAGATAAAGCTTTGGGACATTAGTTAATGTGTAGAGAAAATGGGTCGTCAAAGTAAATTGAAAGAGTCTCGAAGAAAATTCAGGAGAAAGCATCAATGGAGAAGTGCAAAATATTGTGTTGCAGAATTTTGTGATTTGTTTCAGGTTGACGGTGATGGACCAGCCGCTGATCAAGGTGCTGATTTGGAATTTGGTGAGATTATTAAATGGTTAATGCCAGATTTACCATCTTTTTCAGGTATGAATTATGAAAGCTGGGCAAATGAAATGAAAACAGTACTATGGAAGTTAAATCTACTGGATTATGTTAAAGATGTTATTAATGATAGTGGAGATACAGTAGTATTAAGTCTTATAACATCTGCAGTAGATGACAAAATAATATTCAACATACTATATGAATATGGAGAGATTCCTAGTACACAATTTTTATGGGATGTTTTAGAGATGAAAAATTGTTTGAATAAGGGCAATGATGCTGAAGATATTTCTCTTGATAATGATCCCACATTTGATTGTGAAAATAAAGATGCAATGATGGGTGATGCATGTGTATCTGTAATTGAAACTTGTAATGATGAAAACACATCCATTATTGTAGAACCTGAAAGTTTTCCTGATGTAGAACCTGAAATTTTTCCTGATGCAGAAATCAAGTTTGATGAGACTTATATATCTCATGATGAGTGGATCAATTTGATGATTGAAAAACATCAAATTGATGAATTACTGTTTGGTGAGAAGGAAGGCCTATCTTCACATACAGATCAAATGTAGAACATGATTGTAGCAACAGAACTGGATGAAGGCATAATTATGTCAACAAAAAAGGATGAAGTAGGGAGAGATGGTGAAATGAAAGCTCTTCTGAAGGAGCAGGAAGATGAAAGTAATTTTGATCATCTTTATAAATCTAACATTGTTTTTTGTGCAGATATTGGTAGGCAAGAAACAACAATGAATTTTGAAGAAGAATTGAAGTTTCTTGAAGTATGGCTTGAAACACCATGTCTTTATGAAATTAACACAGAAATTGTTGTAATCAATGGTGAAGATATCATCGCTAATGTTCAGATGATTAACACCGGAAATAGTGTGAAGGAAAATTCTCCTATCCACCCTACCATAATTCTGAGAAGGATGAGAACAAAAATTCCAGTTTTCCTTCACAAGGGAATAAATGAGGCGAAGATACATCACTATCTCATGGCAAAGAAAGTGAAGATGAAGCATCATCCACAAATGAACAAGTATGGAGTCAGAAGCACAAATACTAAGATGAAAACTCTGTTACCAAGTTTTTTATGTCTTTTACCATTGTAAGCCTAGCTAAGACTAGACCACCAGGCATATGTTTTTTTTTAGTACCCTTTCTACATTAAGGGGGAGTGTTAGAATTAATGAAGAAATCCATAGTTAGGTTGTTGTTATGATAAAGATAGGATTGAGATTCTAATCATAGATCCATATCCTGATATCGAGGGAGTGGTTGAAACTATCCCGTTAGTGTGAAAGCCTATATAATTTAGGCTCATTTGATTCAATGACCAGAGTGTGTGTATGTGTGTATACACTCTCCAGGTTCTCACCTGGAGAGCTATTTGATCAATAGTTAATTTTATCATTAATGTCTAAAAATCTAAAAACATGGAAAAAGTTAACATAATGGATTAATAAACTTCAATAAACAATAATGGAGTTGTCTAGGGACGCAACAAAAATAGCTGTGGACTAGAGTTTATTTTTGCTAGAATCCAATAAATATAATACACATTTTCAAAAATTTCTACAAGAATTTTCATAATCTTGCCATAATTTCGGGATTATTTTGTGGATTATTTTAGACTACGCAACAATAATAACAATAAAATGGATAAATGATAAGTACCCCCATCATTAATAGTCATTAATAAAGATTTCCCTCACTATCT